>CM040185.1:67722539-68242539 GCA_022606455.1 Callitettix versicolor
CGTGGGGAGGTGGACTGGCTATCCGCCTACTAGTCTACAGCGTTGGCTCTCCTTTCTCGGTCTCAACCTCTTCATGACCACTGCAGCGAATCCCGCAATGGCCCTCAAGTTGGCCTCTGAAGCCATCGTGTCACAGCCAGACTTTCCGGTGTAATGCTGCCACGCAGATATGTTTGCAACTTCATCCTGTCCTCGTCGAATCTCCGACATAGGAAAAAAAATGCTCCACATCATCCACCATTGCTGGAAGACAGAAGGGACAAGCCGCGTCTGTTTCCAGCCTGAAACGGAACAGTTGAGCTCGGAAGCAACCGTGCCCAGTAAAAACATGTGTAAGATAGAAGTCCACCTCCCCATGCTCCCTGATGCTCCCAAGCTGATTCGTCCCACCGTCGCTGCCAGGTACACAGGCTCCGATTTCGTTCCTCTTTAATTGTCATTGTATGACTATACCGCTGCTCAGCACTTCGCTTGCGCAGTAGAGCCTCGTTCTTTCATCAGCCATTAGTTCCATTCGGGATTCGCCAACCACTACGCATGCAGCGTAGTAGGAAACTGTTCGGTAACGACTCACGACACGCAGCAACGCACGGCGATGCACCGCACTGACTTTGAGCGCATAGCTCGCGACCGTCATAGCCTGGCTCCAAATCAGCGCTCCGTAAAGGAGTACTAAACTAATTACGCCGGCCAGGAGTCGGCAGGGTGCCTGCCTTGGGCCTTCTAGATTCGGCATGAGTCTGCAAAAGGCTCTGCCACGTTCACTAGCTGTCTGAAGATGTTCTTTGAAGCAGAGTCTTGCGTCAACCCACACTCGAAGGTATCGAAGGGTGGGACGGAACTTATCTGCACAGTCCAACTGTAAGCATTATATTGTTTCCCTCTTTTCCTGCTGGTCACGAGTACGACCTCCGTCTTACTGATTAATAAGACGAAAGTTTTGATAAGACAGAATTTGTGGTGTGTGTGTTTCGCAGTTTTAGTCGAATTACATTCACATTTGGGTCAAAATTCTATTTTGTGCAAAGCTCGTTTTGTTACCAACAACTTTATTGATATGGTTCCTTGGCGGACGTCTGTGGTTTTGCAACAGTGTTATCAAGACAACCAAGTATTATGTTCAGTCAACTTTGTAACTGTTTTTAATAACTAAAAACGTAAAGTTGATTAGACGAAATTTCGGTATCATTCTGATTACTTAGCGCACCAGGTGTACAGTCACGTTTTACTGTAAATTACTGCATAAAATTTAAAATGCAACTTTTGTCACACCCTGTAGGTATATATCGTGAGCCACCCGACAGTACATTGATACCATATGCCATTGCAACACAGTGGCGAGTGCTGCTGGAATTTTATTGAAATTTCGTTTCAATAGCTTTACGGTTACTCAAACAGATTTATCAATATGATTTAAAATATTTCTTGATAATACTATTGTAAAATTACAGACGTCTGTTAAACAATTATTCCAATAAAGTTGCTGGTTATAAAACGAGCATTAAAAAAATACGATAATTTCAATTTTTTTCAAAAGTTCATCAAATTTAGCAGAAACATTAAGAAATGTCTATACCATAACATATTTAAACACAGCATTGTAGTGGAATAAAAATTGACAAAGCTAATGAACCTTCAAAGTTGCTAGTAGTAGAAAAACTGCGTGAAAATCGTGTTTTTCGGTAAATTTCTTGAAATATAAAATTGACGTTTGAAAATATATTAACGGAATTAACATAGATTTATAGGCAAAATAACACACTTTAATTTGGTGTATCTGATGTTTCTGTACAGTAACCGATTGGAACGTTATAACGTCCTATACCGAGGTGTTTTTACGTGTGCTAGATTGTAGAAGCTTTGACAAGTTCATTATCCAGCAATATCCGATCAACAGTTTCAAACTGACAGCCTGCTTTAGTCTTAAAAATTCATAAAAAATTACATCACATTTTAGAAAATCTGATTTTACTTCATCGAGTGAACTGCGCGCGATTATTTTCGATTTCCTCTCTAAGCGTAGTAATTTTATTTAAAATTTTGTGCATTTTCTTTGTAAATGTCCAGTGTTTAAAACGAATTTTGATGACCTTGAGGGGCGATGTGAATGTGTGACGGTGTAGAACCATTTAACGTGCGCTTGTGTTCGATTTCCCCTCGTAGCGTAGTAATTTTATTTTAATTAAAGTTGTGTGCATTTACTTGTCAGGATTCTTTGTAAATGTCCAAAGTTTAAACGAAATATGATGACCTTGAAGGGAGGATGTGACTGTTTGTGTGACGGTGTTTCACCGTATATCGGAGGAACTTCCTCGACGACCCATCTAGAGTGGTCGCCGTTTTTACGCCGAATTCATCACGACAAACGCAACTCTTTAGTTCGTACGGGGAGGGAAAGTTTTGAGAACGGACCAATCACAGCCTTGCTGCCGCTGTATGTCGTTTACTTTTAATAAAATAAACCCTACCGAAGTTTGCCAACTCTCGTCGTTTACGATACAAAAGTTTTCCACTTATTCAATACGTCTCCGGTATATATCGATACAACTTTCCGAATGTTTTTACCGGAGATGCGATGACGAATTCGAGTTTCCAGTTCAACTAAATTATACAGGGTGTTTCAAATTTGTGCGGGAAGTCTTTAATTAATTGAAGCTGATTGTAAAACACCATTAAAACACTGCCCGCCAATATTCACTTTTCTTCACTCATAACGTCTGTATGCCTGTTTGATAATTTTTCAAAACTAATGTCAAATTTTTAAATAAATTATAGAACACATAGTGATAGATTTTACAATTATATATTCGTGATATTATTATTTTTGTATATACAATTTTTTACTAATTATTACATTTTAAACCGGTGTTTAGAAACGACGTCTGTTCGACGTTTCATCAAAATCGAATCTGGCATCTTCGAGATGGTTCTCGTTCCAAGTCTAGAATCGAAATGAAGGAAACTCACTTTTTTGCTTCTTTATAACCTATGTATGACACAAACAGGAAGTGGGCTGACTTGAGCTAACGTAGGCACACCATTAACGCACATTATGCCTCATTTCTAACACAGTTAAGGGCAGCCTATCAAACAGCAAGTAAATTGCATGTTTTTCTATTTTTGCTTTCTTTAACGGCCGATCTCTCTTCCTCATTAGTATTGATTGGCGTAAAATATTAACGGTAAAAAAAGATATAAATATTAAAATAACTAAAAGAATAAATATTTTAACAGCATCGTTAAAGAAAGAACATAATTCTTTTTAAAGAATTATTCTTTTAAAAATTATGTAGCCTCATTATAAGCGTTGTGTTTGAATATGGTGCAAACGTTTGCCGAACGTTTTATACTATTAGCCTTTGTACGCTTTGTGATTAAAAACTCTATATACATATTTAAACATGTATTTTAATCTGGCGATTGTAATAAATTATACTGTTGAAAATAATGATTAAAAAGCAGACAATTCTATTGTTTATATTGGAAAATAAAACAACATTTCTGTGAAACATAAACACCAAAACAGCTGTTAATTGAAGTGTGTGTTTGCTTTAAGGCTGAATTCGTGTACAGTCAGTTTTATTGTTTCCGATTTGAATAAAAGTAATACAATTTTTTTTAAATATCCGGTTGTGTGTTGGTCGCAGATAAAGTGTTTCATACTCGTGCGTTAACGCATTTTGTACGCTTACTCTGTGATCGAATGCAGGGTAATACCAATATTTTTTTAAATATCCGGTTGTGTGTTGGTCGCAGATAAAGTGTTTCATACTCGTGCGTTTACGCATTTTGTACGCTTACTCTGTGATCGAATGCAGAGTAATACCAATACTTTTTTAAATATCCGGTTGTGTGTTGGTCGCAGATAAAGTGTTTCATACTCGTGCGTTTACGCATTTTGTACGCTTACTCTGTGATCGAATGCAGAGTAATACCAATACTTTTTTAAATATCCGGTTGTGTGTTGGTCGCAGATAAAGTGTTTCATACTCGTGCGTTTACGCATTTTGTACGCTTACTCTGTGATCGAATGCAGAGTAATACCAATACTTTTTTAAATATCCGGTTGTGTGTTGGTCGCAGATAAAGTGTTTCATACTCGTGCGTTAACGCATTTTGTACGCTTACTCTGTGATCGAATGCAGAGTAATACCAATATTTTTTAAATATCCGGTTGTGTGTTGGTCGCAGATAAAGTGTTTCATACTCGTGCGTTAACGCATTTTGTACGCTTACTCTGTGATCGAATGCAGGGTAATACCAATATTTTTTTAAATATGCGGTTGTGTGTTGGTCGCAGATAAAGTGTTTCATACTCTTGCGTTAACGCATTTTGTACGCTTACTCTGTGATCGAATGCAGGGTAATACCAATATTTTTTTAAATATCCGGTTGTGTGTTGGTCGCAGATAAAGTGTTTCATACTCGTGCGTTAACGCATTTTGTACGCTTACTCTGTGATCGAATGCAGGGTAATACCAATATTTTTTTAAATATCCGGTTGTGTGTTGGTCGCAGATAAAGTGTTTCATACTCGTGCGTTAACGCATTTTGTACGCTTACTCTGTGATCGAATGCAGAGTAATACCAATATTTTTTAAATATCCGGTTGTGTGTTGGTCGCAGATAAAGTGTTTCATACTCGTGCGTTAACGCATTTTGTACGCTTACTCTGTGATCGAATGCAGAGTAATACCAATATTTTTTTAAATATCCGGTTGTGTGTTGGTCGCAGATAAAGTGTTTCATACTCGTGCGTTAACGCATTTTGTACGCTTACTCTGTGATCGAATGCAGGGTAATACCAATATTTTTTTAAATATCCGGTTGTGTGTTGGTCGCAGATAAAGTGTTTCATACTCGTGTGTTTACGCATTTTGTACGCTTACTCTGTGATCGAATGCAGGGTAATACCAATATTTTTTTAAATATCCGGTTGTGTGTTGGTCGCAGATAAAGTGTTTCATACTCGTGCGTTAACGCATTTTGTACACTTACTCTGTGATCGAATGCAGGGTAATACCAATACTTTTTTTGTCATTTTCAATAAATTTACTTACTGCAAACTTAAAATGATATACACGCAGATTTTAACGCTGATTACGATTGTGAAATCAGATTTTCAAAATTACGATTTTTTTAAACGATTTTTAATGATAGCAATTTTTAAATTGTAGGACGGATTTTTTGCTTTTTAACGAACTTGTCCAAGCTGTTACGAAAATAGATTCTTGTGCCTAGGTTAGTTTAAATCCTTCACCTTTTGCAAAGAAATTTGGCTCGTTGGTCGTTTTATATAAATCGGAATAGTTTTTTTAATTTCAAATTTTTTTCAAGCCTTTTTGAACTTCCGTTAGATTCAAATTTCGTATTTTCGAATAAAATTGAAAATTTAAGATTTTGTTATGTATACATTGACACTACTTCCTATGGTAAAATTACATTTTTTAAAAAAGTGTGATTTTCGTAAGTCTTGTGTTTGACATGGTCGGATGTGTGATTCAATTTTGACTAAGTTTAAATACGTGCGCGCGCGCACACACAAGTGGCTAAAAATAAACGGGCTGATTTTTCTGATAAAAAAAGCTATTTAAATAAACTAAATTATTATTTAAATAAACTATAATGATCGTGAACCTAACACAAAAAGAGGCAAATCGCGAAGTTCACAATTAACGGACGCCATTTCAGCAGTTTTCATTACGAAAACGAACCAACGAAAAAAGAAATAAACCTTAACATTAAGTAATGACTGTTAGAATGTGTAACGCGCATTAGCAGTAACTACGTGTAGTTATAATAACGCGCATGGCCGATAAATTCGGGTATGAATTTTAATATGTTATAACAATGTAAACAGCAATGACGTCACAATATAGTTCCGTAAAAAACGGACAAAAATCGTAAATAATCTTAAAAAATACTATTTTCCGCGGGTGAATATGTGTAAGTTAGATAATAAGGTATAAAGTAAAAGAAAAAAATATTCAAAAATCACTGTTTGGGAATAAACAACCTACAATGCATAAATAGAAAGACAAAATTCTTTTATTCGTTTCGTTTCATTAAAAAGGGTCGGAGCACTTTTTCTATTCTCTCCTTTCGCCAAAGCTAACATTAAAAGTTTTCGTTTCAAAACTGATTCTGTGTGAAATATAGTTTTCTCAACACGTTGCTGGTTTAATGTTCTGTCTACAAAAGAAAAGATAAATACCGTACTAGACGAGGTTATATTTGTTGCTTTCCCTGGGACAGTTGTGAGTGATTGTGTTCAGGCCGCGAGTTACTCTTTAGAAAATTTCTTTCGTTCGCTTAGCTTGCCTGTCACGTACTGCGAAACATTCTCGTTGTTAAGTGGATGTTAAATCCTGATATATTTTCTTGTTACAGCGACTCTAGTGGGAAAAGGAGGAACTATGTCGACAAAATTGTGCGACAGAAATTTTTTTAATCCGTTAGGATTATGCTGAAAGAATGTTCAAGGTCGTGAGGCATTATTTATTAAAAAAACTAGTTATATAGACTTAAACGTCCTTTGCTACGATATAAATGTGTTAGACATTTTATATTGGAATGGAAATAGCCAGATAAAAATACAAACATTATGAAATTGTAAAGAATTTAATTTCTGACGAAAGATTGTTCTTGAATCTGCTAAACTAGTACGCAAGAGGTCTGTTGTCCGCAGTGGCTGGGGCTGTATTATCCCTTCCTCCAGATTGAATCTTATCCGTCCTTAAAGATTGTTCTTGAGTCTGCTAAACTACTACTCAAGAGATCCGTTGTCCGCAGTGGCTGAAGCTGTATTATCCCTTCCTCCAGTTTGAATCTCATCCTCCCTTAACGAGTCTTCTTCAAGACTTAGATTGTAGTACCTGTTTTAGCTAGTATGGATAGATAAACGAGATCTACCTAATATTTTGCTTATTCATACTCCATATCGTATCAATACTATAGTTACCTGGACATGGGCCTTAGCGTCGATGTCAGACTGTTTTGTTTAGTAATTAAAACCCAACTGATAAGCGATATTATCACTTAATCTCAGATTAAGCTACAGTTTAAGCAGTTAGTTTAGTCTTGTGTCCTTGAACAGCTGGAACTGGGCTAGGAGGGCCGTTGTATTAACTTTTCTGATAACATTTGCTAAACTATGTCCCCGGCTGATCGTTGCTTGTGTTAACTCATTCTAAATGGCTAGTAGCGACGGTAATACAGTAGGCCTATTACCAGTTTAGTTATCATTACTTTAATGTAAATAGTTCATTACGACATTATCGTGTTGCGACACAAAAATTAAAATAATCGAAGTACTATTTGAACTGAACGCGTTTTATAGCTGTATGCTTGTTTAGGTTGTTGACGATGATTTATGTATTACTAACTAAATACTAGTGTTTTTATTATATCGTATACAGTTTTGTACATTTTATATAAAAACGTTTTGGTGTACAAAGTATATGTTAAATTATAAAGTTGTAGAAAATTTAATTTCTGTTTAGCGAATTTTTATGAAAACTTTGGTCGGAGCAATTCTTTAAACGCTTTGGTGACAGTATTCAAACGTTTTCTGTTCGGATGCTATTTACGGCCGTTTCGTACCAATACAAGTATATAGGTTTTGTTAAATTACTTGAAAACTAGTTCACCGAGACGATTATTTCGAGTATATGGTGCGAGTTCATGAATGTTGAATACTGTTGCTGGTTTGACCGGGACAGTCCAAGTTTTTGGCTCTTGTCCTGATTGGCACTCTAAAATAAAATGAAAATTGTAACTAAAAACGTATAAAATTAAAACTGTTGTGCATATAGCTAAATTTAATATGGCTAGTTGATATATCAAAACAGAACTTTAATTCGGTTGGCAGTGATCACAATATCGAATTAGAAAACCGGCGCCTGCGGAAAGTTATTATTATTATTATTATTATTATTATTTTACATATCAATCTAATTAGAAAGTAATAAGCTGTACGTTTCTAACCTAAATTAATACAGTAATTACTAAGTTTCGTCCATTGATAATTTAGAATAATTATTCTGTTAGTTATTTAATAATTACACCAGTTCAGAAGTTTTACTACTTTCAATCTTCTAATGTTTCCATCTTCTGATTAGCTTCCACAATGTTGATGTAGTCTTTGTTCATGACATTATCGATAGTTAGAAACTCAAGATGTTTGTAAGTTTTTATTTCGGATGTACCAAGGATCATCAACGATACCACGACGTACTTTATTTTAAAAACGTTGAATAATATTTCTATTACTTTGACTGGCAAACCTCACAATTGAATACCGTAAGTCCGTACTGGTTTAAGGAGTTACTGATAAAGCAACAGCTTGTTCACTGATACGGAAGAACGACGACCCATTAACCATCTTTCGGTATAACTGCGGAAAATGGAAAGAGTATGTTCGCTAATGAATAATATTTGATGATATCGGGGATCAGCTGCAAGAGCTTTAATGTTATGCAAGGTTCTCCTGGTCAGATTGCTGTGAAAAATAAGAAAAAATTCATTAAAAAAAATCATTCTTGGAAAAAGTATGAATGATGAATGGTGAGTGAACAAGGTTGGTTTTTCTGAAGAAAAAAATAATTTAGCTACGTTTAAAAGCTATTAAATACAAAAATCTTTTTTAAAAGTTGTCTGAAAATACGCTTTTATAGTAACAAATTTCCAAATTTCCCCGGGGATAATCCACCTTTGTGCCTGGTGATGTGTTCTCTCCCTTCCCAACTAGTAATTCTATTGTCCCGGTTTTACTTTATGGAAAATATGGCAAGCCTTGTATTAGATCTCTATAAGTTACTAAACATTGCAATGATCCAAACATACTGATTTTCCGAATTATATATTATGACAGAAAATAAATGAATATTTACATTATTAAAGCAAATAATCGTGTCATGCATATATCTCGTGGACATGATGGAAGCGAATTTTTCAATAAGTAACAATACATAAATAGTTTTGTTGTCTTACACTTAAAAAAAAAAAATCTGATTTCACGATCGCAACACCACGTTAACGATATTAACAAAATTTTGCTCAAATGTTACTAACCTACATAAAAAACGTGAGTCACTTTAGCATCAAAAATCCGATTCTGAATCGTATAAAAAAAAACTGAAAATCGACTTTTTTTAAAAAAAATCGGTCCATCTGATATTGATTATATGTAGGTTATACGAAGCTTCACTACTCAGTCGTTAGAGCTAATTATTAATTCACGGTTTCGGCGTAAATGTAAAACCAAAAGCAAAGTGAAAAACTAATTTCACAGTAGTAATTGGCGTTAAAAACTGCATAAATTTGAATTTACCTTGGTTTTCGAATTTTCAATGCAATTTGAAAGTTTACTGATACTTGCAGATTTTTATACCAATTACGCTAGTGAAATCAGAATTTAAAAAAGGTTAAGATAAAAAAATACTTTTGGAAATTCGCTGTACAACTTAAGCGAGACAGCTGCGTGCCGAGAGATCGGGAGCTTTGATAACGCCAGGTTTGATAAATATACGTTCAGTCACAGATTTGATGCATACGATAACAGAACGGCCTGACGGGCATCAGGGTAGTCAACTAGAGTCCTTATTTATACGTAATAGAAGTGGGGGGGGTTGATGAAAAATGATTCGGGCATTTATAAAACCCCCCAGAGGCGTCGGTCTGGTTTCACGACTGCGGGTAATATATTTGGGGGACGTGATTTTTGTGCCTAGGAATAAATTATACGAGCTGAATTCATACAAACTGTTTAGTATGTTTGTGTACTTTTCTACGACTGTGTTATCATTTTTGTTATCTGATGTGATCAGTGCTCGTTTTTTTTATTTTTTTTTATTTTAATGTCTGATATAATCAAATGTTGGTAATGTAATGAATAAACCAGTCAAAGGAAACAAAATGTTATATTTTCTTAAATTAATACTACAGTATGTACATTATTTACTGGTATTCCAGTAGTTTTATTTTTATCACATATAAATTAACAGTTTACTTTACCTTATCGTGTAATAGTTATACTCTTATGTTTTACTTTATATACACATTTGCACTAGAGGTAGCAGTAATTTACAATGCAGCAAATGAAATCAGTTATTTATAAAAAATATGTTTCGTATAGGATAATCAGAGGAAACTGATTGGATAAATAAGGTGGGCTGGCTTGAGCTGACGTAAACCGGCTAAAATAATAATAACTTTTGCCCGCGGATTTTGTTAGTTGATAAAAATTAATGTTGAAACATGTTACGGTCGAAGTAGAATGACCAAAACCCATAAAATCAATACCCTATTGCAAATTGTAATGAAATTTTGGATTTATTGTTGTTTTTTTTTGAAAGCGCAGAAAATGAATTTAACCTGCTACTACATGCCGATCGATTTAGAAATCTTATCTTAGTGAGCAACTGTTACGTAGAACCGAACCTACATGCAAAATATCAGCTCTATCGTCATTATAGATAGGAATTATTAAGATCTATGTATAGACTTAAGCATTTCATATTCGCGTAGAAAATATTTTATTCCTAGCGGGCGGTTAGCATTTTTAACCTCAAAATTAGATTGCAAAGCGAACGCTGTTCGCTGTTAAATTTATTTGCTCAATTTCAATATATTTTGAAAAGTTTAACCTTTTGACTGCCTATTAACGATCTACAGACATTGTAATTTACTAGCAAGAAATGCGGCACAACGATCTATCGTAGCAATACGTAAATCGGTAATAGTTCAAAATAAATCCAATAGAGAGCGACTGCATGTACGTTTTTCAGTTAACTGGTCTTTTTTAGTTCACTTTCTAGCCACTTAAATATATTTCTGACTTAGAGAAATGAAATTATAAGAGCTGTAACATAACCTTGTCCTTAGACTTTTGTTTACTAGGCAGTCAAAATGGCTGGCAATCGTGGTGCGTTTGTATTTTGTGTTGATAAACATAATTCAGCTAAGTGCTCAGGATTACCAGAAAATATAACTATACCGGTCCAATTTGTTAGGATATTCAGTAAAATATTTGGTTTATTTTATTTCAAACTTAATTGTTTACGATTTTTTTCTTTTAGAAATTAAACAGTTCATCTTCTTAAAATTAAAATTTGATTAAAACAAAAAACTGTACCGGCAATTCCACGCAATATCTACAATTAGAGTTGTTTTTTCAGATTTTTAAAATAATAAATAGTAAATATATACTTACATATGTATTTTTCGGCTAAAATATCCCATCAGCCAAAGAGATAAATGCTAATTATTGCAGATTTTAAGGTTAGTTATGGTTATAAAGTTAATTTTTCAAAAAAAAAGATGTGCCAGATAAAAATACTATACTTTTTTATGATTTGAAATGATTCAATTTTTAAATTGTTGAAAAGATTTTTCTGGGTAACGAAGTTGATGAAAATTGCGATCGCTAGAGCCCTTATACTAAACGCGCGCGCATGCACACGAACTTGTTAATTAAATAATTCTGCTTTGTTCATGCACTGATATAATCTAAATTCAGATAAGAAGATTAAACGACTAACCGACAGACTAAACAACTTCACCTGACCGTGCAAAACCAGTCAACTTGTACTTTTAATTAAAACTTTACTTGCATTAAATTACCAGTAAACCTTTTAATTACTTTTTTCCGTCCGCGTAAATCACGGAAAAAGAACGAAACTTTTTTTTGCAAGCAATAAAAGTACGGATTGCAAACTGTATTAAAACCTGCTGCAATATAAAATAAGAATATAAGATATATAAAAACAACGCAATAATACGAATATAGAATAGAATTAAAACGGGAACTCGACTAGTCAGGTAAATATAAAATTTAGAATATTAAACAAAGAACAGTAAAATATGCAGAACAATTTAGAAAGGAAACAGATTTTACGGCGCTGCTTATGCAATATAAATACACATTGTGTTATACCACTATATACAGTAATTTTGTTTTGTTTGAAGAATGCCAGCCGCCAATGTGCACACGTGATGTAACTGTTATAATAATAACGTAATAATCGCGTCACGCAGCTGTCTCGCTGACGTAACTTAACAATCAGCATTAAAATCGCGTTTCACACTTTCAAATTAATACGAGGATACGAAAAATGATCCATGACCGCCGTCGAATTCATTCCCTTAATTATGGACTTACAAAATTCAAAATGCACTTTTTAACGCCGATTACGATGATGAAGTTAGAATTTCAAGAGTTGTGAATTTTTAAAGATTCTAAATGGCCGCCATTTTGAAACTGTTGAACGGATTTTTCGGTGTAATGAGCTTGTCCAAGCTATTGAGACAATCGATTGTGTCAAGTTTGAATCGAATCAAATAAAAATTTCACAGTCGGGGCAGATAGAAGTGCATCTTGAACAATTTTGTGTTAGAAGCGTTGGTAATGTAGTATAGTTATAATTTTAATATTTATTACAGTTAATTATTTATATAAATAATATTAAAGAAAATATAAAAAAGTTAACGTCAGCAGCGAGTTTTGAACTCGCGACCCTTAGTTTTAGAAGCAGATATCATAGCACTGCATTGAGAATGTACGTGAAACAGTCTGCTTACTGGTAGATTCAGAATAACCTCAAAACCATTTTACACGTTTATAGTGAGTTTTTATGTTTTTATTCATAGAAACAAATGCTAGGCTGCCCAAAGATGTTTTCGTTTAAAAAATACCTAAGAAGTTTGATAAAATTTAAGTTATTTTAGCCATTAAAGACACAAATAATTTGTATTGCTCGCTATCTCTACGTAGATTTTGTTACGGAAAATTTTCGGTAGCTAAGCGAATGGTGTTTTATAAGTAACACTACGTTTATGTAGTTATAATAATAATGTAGTTTAAAAAAATCTGAAGTGGTTTTTACGAGTTTATAGAGAGATCGTTTTAACACCGATTATGATAGTGAAATCACACTAAGAAAAAGTGAATGAAAAATTAATTATTGTTTACCGATGAGTTTTTGAAAATTCGCTTCCGTCACGTCAGCGACACGTGATTATTTTTTTAAATTTTTCAGAATAATTTTACAGAATTATTTCCTTAACGATTTAGTTCGCATTCAAATCTTCATGTCGGCGCTCTCATTGCCCTTGGCAATTCACTAAAGTTTATTCAAATATCTGGAATCCGTTCCCATCTACTCCGGCTGTATTTGTTCTCACCTCACCACTTGAATCTTGATTGCTGGTACGCCAGGCGGGTTAGCTGCTAGGATATATTTTATTTGGCCCTTTATTGTCTGCCGCCTGGATCGTTCCTGATGCTAATGCAGAATTTAAACCGCTCAGTAGTCGCCGCTGATTGCGTATAACGTTTCCCTTTATTTACGGGCTTAAAGAATTACCAGAAGGAATTGTTTTATTTAAATATAGATTGTGCTATCTGTTACGGATTTATTTACAAGAGAGTAATTTGAATTGTCTGATGGCTAATTGGGAAACTACGGTATTGGTTTTATAAATAATTACGGCAAGCAGGTGTCTCGCTGGAAGCCGGTTTCCGACGTTTTTAAAAATCTGGTAATCAGCTAAAAATCTCTATTGCTTGAATGTTGTTTTTAACTTGAAAATTACATTGAAAATACGAAACCTCACTCTAATAAGGTTACAGCGAATTTAGTCTCGGAATTATTTTCGTATTTGTAATGGATTTTGAAAATTTAGAATATTTATTTACGCAAATGTTTTTGCTGATTGCGAGTGTTAAATCAGATTTTCATGAGTGTAGGATAAACAAGTTATGATTCGTTTTTATAATTTTCAAATGCGGCCATTTTGAAACTGTTGAAAATAATTGGGTATGGAACTTGTTTAATCTGTTATAGAAATTATTGTGAAAGTTTCAATCGAATCGGACCAAATTGCAAACGTAAAAGTGGTGTATGATAAACAAGTTATGATTCGTTTTTATAATTTTCAAATGCGGCCATTTTGAAACTGTTTGAAAATAATTGGGTATCGATCTTGTTTAAGCTATTGTCGACGTTGTTGTGAGAGTTTCAATCAAATCGGACGAAAATTGCAAACGCAAAACTGGCGTAGGATAAAAAAATTATGATTCGCTTTTATAATTTTCAAATGCGGCCATTTTGAAACTGTTGAAAATAATTGGGTATCGAACTTGTTTAATCTGTTATAGAAATTATTGTGAGAGTTTCAATCGAATCGGACCAAATTGCAAATGTAAAAGTGGTGTATGATAAACAAGTTATGATTCGTTTTTATAATTTTCAAATGCGGCCATTTTGAAACTATTTGAAAATAATTGGGTATCGATCTTGTTTAAGCTATTGTCGACGTTGTTGTGAGAGTTTCAATCAAATCGGACGAAAATTGCAAACGCAAAACTGGCGTAGGATAAACAAATTATGATTCGCTTTTATAATTTTCAAATGTGGCCATTTTGAAACTGTTGAAAATAATTGGGTATCGAACTTGTTTAAGCTATTATCGAAATTATTGTGAAGGTTTCAATCAAAATTGCAAACGTAATAGTGCTAAAACACACACACACCGCATTCGTATTCCTATATGAATGGAAATATGGGAATTATTGAAAACCTGAGTACATCCGTTCTGCACAATTGTACAATTGTTTCTAGAAGAAACATTGTTCAGACGTTTTGCCAAAATCTCACTGAAAGTCCATTGTAATTCATGTATATTTGGTGTACAGGGTGTGTCACAAAGAATGTATCAAACGTTCACGACGTGTTCTACCGGTGATAAGAAAGGTCTACATAACTATGGGTCAAAAAACACTTCGTTACGGCTAGCGCAATATTTCGCTCTGATTTATACGCCTCCATTTAAAATTAAGTCACACTGAATGCCCCAGAACGTAAATTAAGGGGCAGGTTTGGTCATTTTACGTGGTATTTGACCGGAAGAATAAAATAGGTCTCGGAGCTGTACCTCTAATAGTGTTTTAAGATATCTGATATAAAATACTTCCTTTTAGTAGTGTTTGATAACTTTGTTTCGTTTAGTCCCAAATAAAAATCTTCCACATTTTGGAATTTTCTATTTAAAATTCTTACGTTTGTATTTTTTTTAATAAACTTTACTTATACCATTTTATACAGAATTAAATTCCCTTTAAGTTTTATTTGATAATTTAGTGCGTTTATTAGTCATTAAACAAAGTTATTTTGGTGAAAAAACGAAAATATTGTATTTTTTAAGTCTGTTTTTTCTTGTTTCAACGTCAGGCATTTTAAAAACTTTTTGAGTACGTTTGAGTACTTTTTTCCTTATTTTTCTACAAAGTAGTTCCTATATTTTTATTTTTAGCTATATAATTTTTATTAACTTGTCGTAGGGAAATGTTTATAGTTGTTGTTTTTTTATTATTTCTTTCTGAATTATCTATAATTTTAATTTTTCCTCTTAAAAATTCCATTGTCGTGTCACGGCGATGATAACCTTAAAAGTTTTTCGCTGCAAAAAAAAATGATCTGAAAATCAGGTTCGTTGACTTTGATGACCGCTCTTATATCTCATTTTCCAATGGAAATTCTCTAATAATTAAACTTGTGAAAATAAAATACAATTATACAGGTTATTTGAACACATTTTGCATATTTACCATATTTAAATTAATATTCAGTTATCACTGCTACCTCTAGTGCTATTATTTAATAGTAAATTAATTATACATAGTGTATTTGTTAGGCACTCGTGTTTGATTAAATGTTTTTGTTTACATTTATTTTATTTACAGAAATTATAGACAGGTTAAATATTTTTACAATAGCGGGTGTAGGCCTACAACTAACAGGTAATTTATATTGTGTACGTTTGTAGGCCAGACTGTTGTAATTGAAACATCCGGTTAGGTTAGAACGTATTGTGTAATGTGCAACGGTGTATTTTATTTAAATAAATTTGCAATAGCGGAACAGTGTGCACACAAAGAGGAAATTCAGTTATTTTAGTTTGAAAAGCCCTGCGTGATTGTGAAATATTAAATCGTCAATCAGTAGAGCTGGGTTCTAACTAATGCCTAATTGACGAGGGGTCAAGTTTAGTAAAAAAACTGCTTACAGTAAAAATACAAAATTTAACAGCGAGTGAATCAGTATCATATGATAATGGGTATGTACTGCCCTGATGGACTGATTTGTGCAGTTTTGCTGTTTTACTTCCTGCATAGTTTTTGAAAGTTACACTATTCTACAAAAAGTTAATGTGTTAGAAAAAGGATTTCTTGAAATTTGTCTCTAAAATTTACAGTTATTGATTTATTTTGGTTTAAAATATTCAAACGTCCGCCATTTTAAAATGTGTCAGTGTATGAAGTTCTTTTTGTGATAAGGCCTGTATTGGGCAATGAAGCGCGCTAAGTTTCGGATTTTATTGATCGAACCGTTCTAGAAATATAAAATATTTTGTTACAAAAAACAAAATGAAGTGGGAAAATGAAGCATTTTCTGGAACACCTGTTTATGTCCAAAAATCAGAAAGTGGTTTTTGCGTATATTTCTCCGTCCAGCTCATCGCTGAAATATCGTTATTTATAACAATTTGTGTATTTTTCAAATACATTATTGAAATAAACGAAAATCGGATTCTCAAAAAAACTGTTCCAACAATTTTGCCCCTCAGATAACAAACAAAACGACTAATTTCCCCAAAATTTCAGATTCGGGATATAGACTACTGACAATAGTAACGACAAAAGTTTTAGATTTTGGTACTAAAGATTCATATTTCAAACTAGTGTACCAAATTTTGTAATGCGGTTTGAGTTGAAATGTGGTTTTGTTTGTTTTACTTTTAATTGTATTTAAAAAATAAATTTGCTTTACTGACTCAATAATCTTTGTATGATTGAAATTTGATCGAAATCTGATGATCCGATTTTTGGTTTCTTGTAGATAAATTCCATACCTTTTTTAGTGAATTGGGTTTAGAAAAGTTTTGAAGCATTTATTTTAAATGATATATCCCACAATAATTGGAGTAAAAAAAATCGTTATTTAATAAATATTCGTATTTAGAATTTTAGATACGAAATACAAATATATTATGTAATGAAACTTGGAACGAGCGAGTGTTGAGAATGTTACAGCTGATTCGAGATGGAATAATTATAAACGCGCCATTATGGAATAGGATGTGCATTGCGCAGGCGCATTAACCTACTGCGCACCCGTATCTTTACTTTCCGTACGACCTGTAGTAAACATACTCCGTAAAATAATTCAGTCGTGCAATAGTGTTATGTTGTAACACAAAATGTAGTAATTCCATTAGTTAGTTGTACGTCAGTCATTCATACTGATTATTTCAATTGAATTTATTTCATTGAAATTATGAATTTATGTCATTGAAATTGTTTCAGTTTAATTTCTGTTGATGCGTTCATCAAAACTTTATTCAATAATTTTAATTGTGCTGAATTGTGAACGTTTGTTTTGTTGTGCACAATTTGCGTGGAGAAACATTTATTTTAAAACTATTTCACTATAGATTAATGTTAAATCATTGCATTCAGTACACATTAACGGTCCAGATTCCGTGTACTTTGCAACGAGTTACGTCGGTTCATTCCGTGCTCGAGGAACTCTGCTGTGTATCGTCGTCGTCGTCTCCCACCGGGCTGGGCGAGTATCGGGCCAGGTTGTTGCCTCCGTTGAGCGGCAGTGTCACTGGGTTGACTGCGCGATGTTTGTTCAGCTTGGGCGGTTGCAGCCACGGTTCTTCCGTGAAAATCAGATTCTCGTTTCCCTGAAAAACATTTATAATTCGTTTAATAACTTGCTGTGTATTATTCTTTGTTACACTTATATAGAGCGTTCGTTATTGTAGTCCAGCCACTTGGTAAACGGCCTGCGCCAGAATTCTCGTCCGTATAGGATAATTCCCCTTGAACTCCCACCACCAGTTGAGTAATACAGACGTCTGCCAGTCTGAGTTTACAAAATGTTACTACTCAGAGATAGTAAATGGAGGGAGCTGTGGTGAGAGAGTGTGGACTCGAACTTTCACCGCACATTTTTTTTTCTCTCTGCGCCACTGATGTTCTTAGCAGGCCGTTTTCTAAGCGGCTGAAATATAGCACGGGGTAATAAAAAAACAGTATGTTTGATGCTAAATGTATGTGTGTGTGTGTGTGTGTGTGTGTGTGTGTGTGTGTGTGTGTGTGTGTGTGTGTGTGTGTGTGTAAGAAATGTTTATCTTTTGAGATATTCTCACCAAATTTCACACAAAGATTGTTTAGCGTCCAAGGAAAAACACTGTAAATTGGCGGGACCTATCACCCTATTCCACTACAAAATACACCCCTCCAAAAAGCTATTTTTTTTCAATTTAATGATATCTTTAAAACGAAAAGAGAAGATATTTGTTCACGATCTTTAGCGATGTTTGTCTTCACTAAAAAAATTTTCTCCATATTGACCCTTGATCTCCAAACAGCCCGTCACCCTTAATTGTTTCCCCATTTATTTAGATCCGAGCAACTCCGGATACCCACAGGCAGTATATTATATAAATTGTATATATATATATATATATATATATATATATATATATATATATATTAAAACGAATACCTTTTACATCCCATCTGGATAAGTTCATATTGCAACGCTATCTAGCAGGCAGTAATTCAGTTAGACCACTGAACGTCTTTGAAATATGGTTGAAATATAAACTGTATGACATTTACTGTATAAGACTCAAATTGGGTGTGCTATATATATCAAGTAGCTCTAAAACGTGTTACAAATAAGAAATTGGAAGATCAGTGAAAAAAAATAAATTGCAAAGCGAAAAAATATCCGCCTTTGTGTGAGCTGTCAAAACGATAAATCGAGTTTCTAAATAAACTTTACATACGGTAAAATAACTAGTTTTATAAATAAAATATTCTTGTATCTTAGAAAGACAGCAGTGTTCGAGACGTGCATTTTATATTATAGAAGTCGAATTTAAATAGGAAAAAGATTTCTGTTGTGGAATATCTGCTTGTTGTAGCGTAAGGCAGTCTATAGACTCAAGAAATACGTTTGACATATTTTCAATTCCTTGCTTCAGTTGGCTTGAACAGTCGTATGTTCCCAGGGAAATGTAAATCCCGTCAGGCATGCAGACCCGATCCTTTTCTTTAGCTGAGGAATACGGTAATATTAAAAGAATTCAGTAACTCGTTAGCAAGGGGGTATTTTTCGTTCCTTGTTTTCCCTTTGCGTGTACTTGGACTAATGAGTACGGCGGATCGGTCATTGATTTGTTTCCAATTTGGGAATATCCACCCTTGTTTCTGAACATTTCTTTGTTTTGCGTTCGAAGTAATGCTGGTTATATTTTATTTTAGTGTAATTATTTTTTTTCACTGTTTGTTAGTTTGTATTTGTTTCTTTACTTTTAATTCTCTTTTTCTGTTCATTTGAACATTCCTTAGCTGTGGATGTGTTATGGAGATTATCCTGAGGGAGGTTTGAAAATGAGGATTGTACACCGGAGGTCCCAATGGATGTGTTAGAGATGGAGAAACTAGTGATGGTATAGATACCGAAAGCTGTGGGAAAGCTTCCACCAGACGAAGATCTGGGTAAACTCTGGGCACTGTAATCTAATGGTGCACACGCGCAGAATAGAAATGTACCACGGAACACTAAAAAAAGAGATTGACCTTGATGGCAACCCCACAGTAAACGTCTTCTAAAAATGTTCCCTATACAGGATTTGTTTCTAGAGTAAACTTTAGACAAAGGCAACTCAGGACAATCTCGGGTCTATTAACGGGAACTGCGGTTTGATAGTGCATATGAACTGAATAGGAATCTACCACGGAGGACTATAGAGAACGGAAGAGGAAGCAGGTCACCTATGTTTTCAGTCCCTTTCCAGCTGGAGGGAAAGGATGTTTGGCTTCCTGAGGACCTCCAGCAAAAGATGGTTTATTGGACTGCTGGACTTATTGAGTGCACTAATCTGGTGAATTGAAATCCAAGAGGATTAGTTGCACAATAGCGCCTTTGATCGCGGTACCAGTATCTTAATATTATTTTAGAACTTTGTAAGTTTAACGGGAACTGTTCAGCAACAAGGTTGACCGTAGACCCAAACAACTTCAATCCATTATGAAGAAGATTGAAGCTAATATGAATTGTTGGGTTGAAACTAACCAGGAACCTTTATATGCACAGCGGCGTTATACAAAAGTTTTTGCAAAGAGTGTGAAAAACACTAAGTGGGCAGAATATTTCCGATAAGGTACAAAGAACATTACAATAACAGCAACCTCCAAATTTGCAAAATACATCTGTTCATTATCGGTCATATGTACAGCAATATAAATACATAAAAATACATCATACGTTTTTAAATAATCGCAGCACGCAACTGTCTCGCTGACGTGATGAAAGCAAATTTTCCAAAAGTATTTATTTATCTTTCTTCCTTTTTTTGAAACTATAATTTCACCGTCATAAACTGCGTATTCGAGACCAAAATTGAATTGGACATACGAAAACGAACCAGGACCGCCGTCAAATTAAATTGCTTAATTTCAACGGATTTTAAAAATTGATAATTCTAATATATGCAGTTTTTCACGGCGATTAAATATGATTTTCAAAAAAATATTGAAGACCAAAAAGTTACGAATTTTACAATTTTTTAATTTAAACTGTTGAACTTGGCTGCAGCGAACTTGTCCAAGCTATTGCCGAAATAGATTTTTTTCATAAGTTTGAATCAAATCGGACGAACATTGCAAACGTAAGCAAAAACACACACATACACAAATTTTAACTTTCTCTCGAAAAGTGATCTAGAGGTCAGGATCGGTGATCATTTAAAGGTCCTATATCTGTGTCTCACTATGACGGCCGCTTCAATAGTTAATTTTCCAATGGAAATAAAGAACACCCCGTTATTCTCTTACGAATGAAAAAATAATAAATTTCACTCTCAAATTGTGTGTATAATTTTTCATATAATTTTGTGTGTATAATTTAATATAATATTTATATAATTATATTTATATAATAATTTAATATAATATAATTCATATAATTGTGTGTAATTTCGCCTACTATATAATTTCATGCCATTGAATGACAAAATATTTCCTGAAGTCTATACACTTTACATTTGTTAATATCATACACTTCTATCAATAGACATAATACTTTACCGTGATCTGTTCAACCGTTAGACATGAATTTTACAGCTAATTGTATAACAATAATGGAAAATTAGTCAATATATAACACATAACAATCATGCAGCATACTCGGGGAAAGGTATATCTCGTATCTGTAGATGTCGAAGAAGCTACCAACGAGGGTGGGATTATAAAGCTACTTTATTCTTAAACAGTTGCGGCATTGGAAACGAATGTTTTTGCAATAAACAATAACTTGATAATTTTTTGGAGCAAATGTTGTTCGACATACCGTTTATTTTCCAACTTCTGTACTTTATGCCAGTTAGGTGAATGAGAATAAGGGATTGGCGTTAACCTAAAGGGAAAAGCATGCGGCAGTAACTGCAGTCTCGAGGTGGTAAATTTAGTAGACAGACCGGTGCCTTAACGCCTCGAACATGTCATTTTTTGTCATTCAAGAATTGTTATGAACAGAATATAACGATCGAAGTTTCTCTTGAATTGGTTTTTCCTAACCTTGTGAGACCAGCATGCCCGCCCGAATTGGTTAAAACATCGGTCATTCTGCTGCGTCTCCGAACTTGCGCACTTCATTGTCGCAGTTTAGACGCTAGAGTTACTGCCGCAAGCTTTTCCTTTGCCATTAACCCGAACCCTACCTCAGTGGTGGGAACCAGTCACTCGTTTAACTGGTATAAAGTAGATTTCGATCGATTATTTCGATTGCTTGGCGAATTGCTGACTTGGTGTGGAAGTGTCTTGCGAGCCTTGAGGAATCCTTAATGAAAAAAAAAACTAGGGCAGTGCAGGACTGGCCGACAGAAGTGACTACTTTTGGCATGCCTGACTTTTCACTATTATGATTTAATTATTTTTATAAAAATTTAGATGCATGTGGAAAAGACTCGTGAAAATTATTATTGTATTAAATTTCGCATGTGTTTAGGTACACAACTTAAAAATGAACTGAAACTGTCACAGACTTTGAATTTTGAGTATCTTAGGCTATATACGCTCCCACGACGGTAGAGCGTTCCGTGACGGCAAACAGAATCTTTTACCCATGCAAAACATACACATATACCCCGCGTTAAAAAATAGTCACTTAAAAAAAAAAGAAATCGAAAATTGAAAAATTCTGGTTAACGAAGATATCACGGAAAATCACAAAATTGCGAAATGAAGTTATTACGGAACAATGTTAGGGCAACATTAATCGAGTCTTTTGCTGTATGGGCAGTGGAACTTAACGTTGGAACCTGAAATTCCGTTTAATTCTCTTCCTTTTTAGTTCTGGTTCAAGGAAGCATGTTGATGTAGCTGTGTAACTTGACTGTAACCGCGACCGTTCTCTGGAGGCCGCCAAGTTTTGATAACAATTTACTAATCCGTCTTAACAATGTTATAATCAAAGAACGATGTTTGCAATTGTACTGGTTTCCCGCAGTGTTGTTGCTAATCGCGCCCCTTCTGGAGTTGAGTAACTTTACCGTTGTTAGAAGGTGGGAGGGGCACCTCTATACCTCCCATAGTGTGTATTTTAAAAAACTTCGTTTCCCATGCGAAGTTGAGACGAAACCATATTATTCCTTTAGAATATTGTTTTTGTATTGGCTATACTTTATCTCCTTGATTATTTCGGTCCAGTTGTTTGTACTCTTGTAATACGATATTGAATATTACGATCGTAAAGCAATATTAAAGCAGGGCGGCCACCAAATGCGCGAGCTCTGAGACGAGCGTAGCGGAATAAAGTTGAACGGCAACCGGAAGCGGGGTTTTCAGTCAGTTTAAACTTCGCATTTGTATTTTTTAAATCTAAATATTTAGGCCTACTGTAACGGATTCTAGGAAAGTATTGTGTTTAAAAACCGTAACATAGGAACGAGAAATAATAAGTTTGGGGCGTGGTCAGCGTGGTAGGGGAAGCGGAATCAGCTTGATAACCGAACCAAGATAGAGTCAAAGCTCAGCGACGCCGATTCACTCCATTATGATATTAGTGGCCATACTGACATGAAAAACAATAGGTTAGATTTTGAATGCGTAGTCCGCTCCGCATTTGGTGGCCACCCGGCCTAACCTTTCCAGCAGTTTTCCAGAGCAGGAAAGCTGTTTTTCCATAGATCATTCTGAATTCGCGTACATTCGGAAATATTCGGCGTGCATTACATTATCATTGTTCCACGTTTAGTGTACATTGAATGCATGCGCATGCTGTATCACAACAGATTTACTCACATAGAACATCGATTTACCAAAATGAGCGTCGGTAGAGGAGCCTTTAGCTGAGTCAATGAGGCCACCGGAGGCGGAGGAGGCAGGAGGACGTTGACGCCGGTCGCTATCTCCGCCGGATCCTCTGCGGCCAGGGTCGCCAGCCAGCCGCCCATTTGGATGCAACATCCGCAGCACAAGTCCACCGCGGCTTGGCGTAGTCCACGGTGCAGGATGAGGAACAGCGTGGGATTGACGAAGGCGTGCACGTAGGCTACGTGCAGCGTGATCTGTAACAGACAGGTTTAATTTGAATATCTCACCTGCGTGTAAATAAAACAACAAGTGTATAACTGCAACACGAAAAACAGACGGCGATAAATTATTAGGTCTACACAGACTTTCTTTAATTCAAACCGACAGCAAGTTAACGAAAAAATATTGTTCTTGAACTAAAAATAAAAATCGTATATCGTGTTTTCTTATGTTTTCGTATATCTTTTGTTATTTTAATTACGATAATTTGTTCGAAAACAATTAACATAGCTAGTTCTTAACAACATAACCTGAAACTTATTATAGCCTATCAGCTGTTTAATGAAATCATCTGATCGTTACGAATTAATATAAACGAAAAATTAACATAGCTAGTTTTTTTAACAACGTAACCTCAAAGTTATTATAGGTTAAGTACAAAAATTAAATTAACGATTCATTTTGTGTACTTAAATCGGTCAAACGTCTTCGTAGTTTTTGTAGTGTAGTGGTTATCACGTGTGTCTCACACTTGCAAGGTTCGATCCAGGCGGAAACAGTCGTTTTAATTATAATTAAAACTTGCGACGCGCAAAATATACTATTATATATCAATATAAACATGTTCGTCGCATCACGCGTCCCGTGAAGTCCAACAAAACCAGTTCCGAAACATGATACATGTTATAAACCTGAAAAATATGGCTGAATAACGTAACAATATTGTAGGCCAACTGATTTTTTTTAACAATTACAATATCGATTTGAAACGCCCGAGGCAAAAACAATTTCATGGCACCGCTCCAAAGATGAACACTTTATCAAAGGTCTAAGTCTTAGATATACAGAGACAAAGGGGCCGCTAAAGCGAATGTTGAAAAGACATTAAAATGCATTTCACACCCTGATGAGCACACTGGGGAACAATGCAGTTCCAAATCCTTCGCATAGAGGACGGAGTTGAGTGTTGGTTTTAGACGTTGACATTGCTCTCTGAGTATGGAGTATTTTTAATGAGGTAAATGTTTTACTTCCTGAAGTTAGTTGTGGTTTTTTACAAATCCAATACTATAAAGACAACATACTATATAAAGACAACATGAAGGTAGTATAAAGATAATACTATATAAAGACAACATTCTAACGGTTTTTTTTTAAAAAAAGAAGATTTTAAATGATTGTCGTTTTGAGACGGTTAAACAGAATTTGCTAGAGCACGAACTATTGTCTAAGCTATTTCCAAATTCGATTTTTGTGCCAAATTGAAATTAAATGAACGAAAATTGCGAAAGATTCATGTACGCAAAGCTCAAAGACTCAAAGAGTCTTCCAGAGGTCAAAGTCGCACTCATTTGTGATCTTGGATCTTAAGCTCATTTTCCAATATAAATGCTATATAAAGTAATACGGCAACCATTTGAAAAATATCGTAAATGGTAACAATATAATGGGACGCGATTTCTCAAAATCAGTGACTCAAATTTTAATTACTCTTGTAAAATTTACAGTAAAATTAATACGTTTAGAGCTTACGTTCTTTAATCAGTGTTAATCAGATCGGCATAGGCACTTACAGCTTCATTGTAGTAATACAACTGTATTCCCAAGTTGCCTATATGTCGTTTGTTTTATTGTGGCGCTTGAAGGAGTAGCGGATAGGCTTGTGGTGGGAAGCTGTGGGAGATTTCTTTGTAAACAGCACTCGCTTTCTCACCACCACCACTAACAGACTGTTCGAGGTCAGGCGCTATGATAAAATAAACGCATACACTCAAAAGAACGCAAGGGAAGATTAGCATTCACCAATTGGCAACAACGCTGCAACAAATCGGCTTATTAAGTGTACTTCGTAACCTTTTTTTCTTAAAGTCTATACTTTATGCCAGTTAGACTAATGAGGACGATGGATAAGTTAACGGCAAGGGAAAAGTAACGGGAGCAACTGCGGCTCGAACCTTTAGGTGCGCAGTTGAGTGACGCAGTAGCTGAACGGTGATTTACCATTTCGACCACCGAGCTCTTGTGTACTAAATCTGAACATTAAATCCAGTTATCGCCTCGATAACGGTTACTAAATTTTGAAGTAAATTGAGTTTGAAAAAAATTACCGTGACGTTGGACATTTTACAAATCAAATAAAAAGTACAGTGTTGCGATTTGTATAAATTTAATTTGTATTAATATATCTGAATCAAACACACACACACACACACACTTCTTTTCGTATTCAGGTTCATGATTAAAACAAATTTCGGTTGTGAGTTAGACTTATAGTAGCCCGTCTTCATATTAGTTGACAAACTTTGTTATTTTCTCAAAAAGTCGAAGCGCACACCGTGGGCCGGTGTCGTCTTTCTCCCTATTACAAAGCCATCCACTATAGCATGTACCGTTAAATCGAAATTTCATTACTGTAAACTACCGTCTAGAGATACGCTTATTGGACGGCATCTCTAATACCACATCTGCTACCCACTCGTCTATAAACTTGAAACACGTCCAGCGAACATTACATTCACTGCACAACGCCGATTTCAAATTTAAAATCCTTTTATTAAATATTTACTGAGTTCAGTTTCGCAGCTGTTCGTTAACCACACTGATAAAATAAGCGGCGAAAAGTTCCTAGTATTTATTTATTAAAAAATGTTACAAAAAACTGAATATCTTTAAACATTGCGATTTGGGAAAATCCACTGTTTATCGACAGTAATACAGCCTACACCACTACATTATGTTAACGGCCAATTAGACTGAACTTTTTCCTTTTCCCGCCAGTAACAGGAAGCAAAAAACCTGTTTGACTGATTGAGGTCAAGCGCCACGGTAAAACAAACGACTTGTAAGCACTCGAAAACAAAAATGTTAGTGTGTCTATCGACTTTTTATTATTATTTTCGATCGTACAGTTTAATATCTATATATGAACAAAAATTACCAAACCGACTTTTTAAAATTTTAAGGATTTTTTTGTTGACAGAATTAGTTATAAGTTGGTAAGATTATTTCATTGTTAAATTAAATGTATAAGTCAGTATATAAAATGATACACAAGCCTACTCGCTACTTCGTCCAAGCGCCACGATAAAACAAACGACCTGTAAGCACCCGAAAACAAAACTGTTAGTGTCTCTACCGACTTTTTATCGTGATTTCTCTATCTTTCTGTTTAATCGTATATTTGACCAAACATTACCAAACCGATTTTTGGAAATTTTAATAGTTTTTGTTGGTAGAGTGACAATTAAAAGTTAGTAAGATTATTGCATTGTTAAATTAAATGTATTAGTCAGTATACAAAACGACCCACCACAAGCCTGCCCACTACTCCAAGCGCCTTCAAGCGCCATGATAAAACAAACGACATTTAGGCAGCTTTGTAATACAGTTGTGTTGCTGTAATGAAAATGGAAGTGCCTATGCCGATCTGATTAACTAAGGAACGTAAGCTCTAAATGTATAAGTGAAATACAAATCGAGACCGGAGTGCAATTAGGACTGCATCTGCTGGAAACAGAATTGTTATAACAATAGCAGTAAAATATTAAAACAGGAAAAGGTAAAACGGAAACAATTCGCAAAGGAACAAAATGCAGTAAAGACTTTAAGGTCTTATCTTCCACGCGGACGGAAGTGAATTTTCTTTTGACAAAAAAAAGACAAAAGACTTAATCTTCTCGGGTCTCTGGGCATTACGGGGATGCGTCGGGAACGGTTTTCTATAGAAAATGCAAATACAGTAAAACATTTTAAATTATATCTTTTCGTAAAGTTTCTTTGGTAAAAATGTTTAACATAATCAGTGTTGTAGCGTGCAAGTTGGAACAACTTTGCGCTGCATTTTCTATTGCGATTTATAACTCAATAACAAACCATTACTTTAATTATAATAAAGTAACATTTACCGCCGTTAAATTAATAAGTTTTTGAATGTCTTACTTCACTAACAAAATCTTTGTTCGCTGTTGGATTCATTTTCTTATTTCTAATATTATTTATTCATTTAAAATACTAATTTATGCAGATTTAACGCCAATCGCGTTGATCATAACCGATATTCAATAAAGTGTAGGCCAGCTAAAGAGTACATACGGTGCAAATTGCCTATCAAATTTGGCCTTGCATGAATAACAGCAAAAACATGTTTCGTAACATTTTGTCAGTGGTGGAAGAATTTCGACTCTTCTCGATTGCGCACACACCATACACACCATGAATAGTCTCGATTGCCGATACTTTGTTAATAGTCTCAATTGCGGACACCCTAATAATGGTTGAATTGCGATGTCCCATCAGTAGTATTGATTGCGGACACGCCATTAATAGTTTCTATTGCGTGTGCCCCATTAATAGTCTCGATTGTGAACACCCCATCAATGTCTTGAGTGCGAACATTCCATTAATAGTTCCGATGCGGACACCTCAAATAGTCTCTATTACGGGCACATTATTAACAGTCTCGATTGCGAACATCCTATTCATAATCTCGATTGCAGATACATCATTTACAGACTCGAATGCGGACACCCCATTAATAGTCTCGATTTCTGACGCCCCATTAATAGTTTCGAATGCGAACATCCCATTAATAGTGTCGATGGCGGACAAATCAAATAGTCTCTTTTGCGGGCACATTATTAATAGTCTCAATTGCAGATACCTCATTTGCAGTCTCGACGCAGACATCCCATTAACAGTCTGTAACGCGGGCACTTTATTAATAGTTCCGATTGTGGACAGTGGACACCTCATATAGTCTCTTTTGCGGGCATATTATTAATAGTCTCGATTGCGAACATCCTGTTAATAGTCTCGATTTCTGACACTCCATTAATAGTCTCGATTTCTGACAACTCATTAATAGTCTCGATTGCGAACATCCTATTAATAGTCTCGATTTCTGACACCCCGTTAATAGTCTCGATTGCGAACATCCTATTAATAGTCTCGATTTCTGACACCCAATTAATATTTCTATTTCTGATACCTCATTAATAGTCTCAATTTCTGACACCCCATTAATAGTCTCGATTGCGAACACCCATTAATAGTCTCGATTTCTGACACCCAATAGTCTCGAGTTCTGACACCCCATTAGTAGTTTCGAATGCGGACACCCTTTTAAAAGTCTCAGTTTTCGGACACATAATTAATAGTCGATTTTAGAAGCCCCATTCCCATTAATAGTCTCGATTCCAGACGGCCTCGATTGCAGTGTAGTCGCATTCAATTTCCAGACTCTGCTTTATAGGACGTCCACAATGGAGATTGTTCATAATCAAGATTGTAATCCCAACGGCATTTTGGAACTCTCAGTGACGTGGGTTTTGGGCAGGAGCCGAGGGGCTGAGGAAGCTTCGTTTTACGTCCCGTATTGAATTTTTGGTTAGTACTATTGTGTACTGACCGACGATATGAATGCCAGGAAGCGAGATAAAGTTAACGCTTGACTTTGATCGAAATACTATTTCTGCATTCGCTTGTTCTTACAGATTTGTACAGTTGCACTTCTATGAATTCGGTTGTGCTGACATTAATAATATAGAAACAATTAATGTTTTTCTTGATTTGACATTAGCAGTTTTTCAGAGCTACACTGCCTCGCGTTCTTTCCGTCGGTCGTCTTGTACAGTGATCCTCAAACATGGTAATTAATATGAACGTAATTAGTTCAGCCTCGTGACCTTTGACAACTGGAACTAGGCCGGTGGTGGAGAAGTGGGCGTGTTTTATCATTATCATATTTTGTACGATAATATTTGCAAAGCTGTGTCCATAAAGCTCGCCCGTTGTCATCATTTCACGCGACTACTCGCTACAGCGGCAAGTAGCGGCGGATCCGTGAGCGCTAACTGTAACTGTTGCAGTTTTATTGTGTGTAAATTAAACACTCGCCAGATAATGTCTGCCGCTGTTTACTGGATTACACTTATCTACGAATTTATACTCCAGTTGAATTGTTTATCTGTGTAATCCATTAACTTTTGATTTATTTACTTTGAACTCTGCGATATGTGTATTTGTACTGGAATCTGAATTTACCGTAGTTCAAGTTGGACTTCAACAAACGGACTTTGTCTTTCACCTTTGGTTTGTACGCGTGTTTGAAGTTATTAGTGAAATTCACTCTGTACAACACAACAGTGTATTTTAGAAATATTATGTCTTCGTATACGTTTTAAATTAAATCTATAGGTTCCGTTGTTAGGCTATTAAGTACGTATACTTGAGAACAACATCTTGGTAAAATTTAATGGAAAATCATTAGTGATCCGATTTTTTAAAAGAAAATGTAATTGTTGAAAAGTTTTTATTAAATAGTGTGAGAATTTTAAATTGAAAAATCCTGAGATATCTACATTTTTCACCGATATAACCTGTTGTAGGAATTCAGGATCTCCTCTAACTCGGGTCCGCTAAAGAATCAACTACTGGTGCTTCAACAACGCCACATTTAATTGTATTACAGTACTCTTATGTTGTCACGACTGCAAGTACAGTTGATAACAACCCCAAGAATGAACACTGCTGTGTTACTCAATCAAAATGTTTCCCCTGAAATATGACCCAAGATCCTCTCTGAAGACCAGTTTCCCAATTTGTTTAAACCAAAAAGAGAAGAGGAGAAGAAGTGTACGCAAAAACTGTTTGCTTACTTAGACTGCCGACTCGTTGTTCCCCAGCACCGCCTGACTGGAGTGTTCTTGGAGCACTCCCTGACGTACAGTTGCCCTACGTCCCTTCGGTCTCCCTCGGAATCGACTATTCTTTCCCAAGCTTTTATATAAACTGCTGTTCTACATACCTTGTTGTTTATTGCAACAGACCGTATGTCGGCAGTTTCGTGATTTTTCTGTTTCTTTGTCAGTAGTGTGCATTCGTTGGCTGTGACCTCTTTACAATATTTAAAACTAATAATTAAAATCACAATTTTTAATTACTAACACTGTCAAACAGTTTTTTCCGGTTAGGTTAAATCCAGTTCTTCTTTCTTCTTTTCGTTTCACCCTCTTTGGGGTACGCTGAATCAATCATTTCTTGCGCGCTGTAATTTTCTTTGTTCCCAGTAGCTCTTCATTCTTTCCGATCTTCTCTTCCTCTCCTCTTCCGAAATGATAGGTTTAGGTCTTATTTTGGTTTTATCATGGAATCTTATTCTTTCGTCCTTGGTACTTATCTTAGCAGTTTGGTCAAGCAGTGAATTTTCTGTAATTTTTAATTCTATTAGGTCTTTTTCAATTTCTTTAAACCAGTTCGATTTTGTTTTACGATTATGGAAAAAATCAAACACCTGTTTCGTCAATCTATTGGAATTCATTCTAAGAAGATGGCCGTAAAAATTTATTCTCCTTTTTCTCATAGTATCTGACAGTTTTTCAATTTTCTTATAGAGAGCTTCATTTCTTATATGAAGCTCGTTCTTATACGAGGAGTAACAACCTCGTAAAAAAACCAGGGTCCATCTTGCTTCGGATGGTAGCACCCTGTGATAGAGCCCCTGCCTAGGGTTACTAGGTGAAAACCGGCCAACGGTCTCAATGGCGGACGAGGAAATGAATTTCCCAACGGCGGAGAGAGCGGAAGAGCTACCTCCAGGATTTACAATCTTGGTTGTATCACTGTGACCTTTGGGTCACTCAAAATATAACTTTCATTATTCATGGAAATCCAGTTCTATTACAAGCTAAATACATGTTTATATTAAGTAGGCCGATTTAGTTTGTTGACCGAAATAGTTGGGCGATGAATTGAATGCAGTAAAGTTTGTGTGATGTTCCATTTATTTCCAACATTTAATAATTTAATTCCTTTGTTGCAGGTAAACACATTGTGGTTGTTATTCTGAATACACGTAATGAGTGAGTAATCATGTTTTATGGAATCATTTAATTTACGTATATTACTTGATGAATGTATTCTGTGTGTAGGTCGTTTGTTTTATCGTGTCGCTTGAAGAAGCAGGTTGATGATGTCTCGCCTAATACATTATGTTAATGGCACGGTACTGTAAATACTACTGAGCTTTTTACACCTCCCCCCCCCGTTTAGAGTAAGCAGAAAATCTGTTCGATATCAAGCGCCACGATAAAACAAATGACTAATACAGTAGGCCGACTTCATTTTCTGACAGCGTTGCAATTTATATAGCCATACAAAGCTGTAATGTTTTCTAATTGGTCCTTCTTATCCACGTGGTATTGTCATCGTACAATTAAAAAAGCCGCTAGTTGCACGGTTATTAATGGACTCCCATTGGAAAACAAGGTATTATAGCGGCCTTAATTGGAAAACCAAACCCGGGATCTTCAAATGAGTACTGATATTGACTTCAAAACTAGACAGCCTTAAAGGGCATTTCCACAGTAAACGTTTTCACAAAGTTTACTCTTGGAGGATTTAGATGGACAGTAGGAATAGTGGGCAGGAACGAACTCAGGATAACCATGGGATTCATTATAGGGCACTGTAGCTGGGTATGCGTCTGAATAGGTTAGGAACGTACAACGGGGAAACCGTGTTTATGAAAATTCATTACAGAAGTCAATATAGAAAATTTTTAAAAAAGTCCAGGAGTGAATCGTGAAAATCGAAAACTAAACCATGACCGCTGTCGAGTTTTTCCGATTTTCTCTGTGAACGTAGATCTATTTAAATTCAAATTTAGTGCACCGATTCGAGTGAAAATCTTCATGTGTGAACAGATTTTCAGAAATTAGGCTTAATATTGTTTTTTTGGCCCGGACGTTTTTGGGGAATAATTAAATGAGAGAAAATTTATGTATTAATAAATTAGTAGTTATCGAAGTACAGTGCACTCTGACTAATTTGATATTTAATTCGAAATTATGGTTAATTCGATTTTTTATTTAGTAACTTGAAATTCTTATTGCAGCAATGTTAGAAAAATCTCATTTAATTAGAATATCTTTCGGATATTTCAAATCATTTTATACAAATAAAAAGTAACTGCTTCATAATAGGCGTTTGTCAGAATGACCAGTTGTAATATTCGTCATCGAAAGCTTTGACGTAGGAACCTCCCTAACCAGGTACTATGTGTTAGGGCCGTTAGGTTTTGCAGACCGCCTACACCTCTACTACACTTTGTCGTCCCCCTTATTGCTCTGATCGCTTTTCTTACACTTCCTACATAAAGTGTGCTGTCAGTCATTTGTCTACTGTGTTCAAATGGAGTAAGTTGCTTTTCAGTCCGCCTCGGTAGCCTAGTTGATAGTGTACTGGGCTTTCACCCCGAGGACCCGGGTTCGAATCCCGACCAGGGCTTTGCATTTTCATACGCTATAAATCATCCCGTCGTCTGTATTAGCCCAAGTGTGCACAATATTCAGACGTTAAACACAAAAAAATCCTTACTTCAAGTTGTCTTTGTGTTATATAAAAAAGTGATTCTTAAAAATGTTCTTATTCTGGATTTTCTAATTAGCTTTATTTATTTTTTTTTTAGCTCGAAGGTTTGTGCGATTCGACTTTTTTTTCAAATTCAGCTTCAAATTATGCAGAATACACTGGTGCAGTTTAACGTTGGCTGGAAATTACGCTAAACAGATAGCGAAACCACTGTAAAAATGTTTACGACCCTTCTCTAACATTGAATTAAACTCTAGCCCATATATTTCGGTTTATCTCCCCCCCCCAGCTTCCTGTGTTTAATTGTGTTGTTTTCTGTAAAATTGTGACGTTGGTTGCATTTAAATTATTGGACCACCTAACAGGCGGAAACATATAAAGGCCTGTCCATTCATTGCACTTCTGGCTGGGTTGTCAGCAGTTAAATTAATTAGTACGTTTAGGGGATTTAATATCTGGTAAATAATAAAATATCTTTATTAAAGTAGTATTATGATTGTGCAGAATTGTTGGGGGGGGGGGTAAAATAATTGTTGAGTTTAATCTCGGCAGTAAAACAGTGAATTTCCTACTACAAACGTCTCTAAAGAAATTTGGACGTACAAGACCAATACAGGAAAACCATGGGGCTCATTACTGGAGTACTGTGGTCTGAGGGTGCACATGAACAAGATAGAAATGTAATACGGAGAAACCGAGTGTGATTCTTTTTTATGCAAGAAAAGAGGAAACTGCAGGCTACATAAGGCTCTTGCCAAAGGGAGGCGTTTGATTTTTAGAACCCTACGGACCTCCAGCATGATGAGCTAGTCAGTGGATTGAAGAAAGTTATTGAGGACTCTAGTCTGCTTAACTAGAACTCAAGAAATTTACTTGCACAACAGGTCTATTGATCACAGTACCTGAGATTTTGTTAATGTATTTTATGAATGAATTTTTAAGGTTACTGTTGCACTGCGACCTTTGTAGATCTGTTGTGCCCCTTTTATATATTCCTGAGGTGCTTGGTTACGGCGCCTTCTCCAGCTTTAGTCCTTTCATAAAGTGTAGCAATTTGACAGGATTCAAAATGTTAACTCGTTCTTCTGACTGGTGACATCCCAGTGTGTCATTGAGATGCTTGGGGATGCTTGCTCTGCTAATTCCCTTTCATTTTTGTCCTATACGTCCTTATCGTGGAAATTGTGCTTCATTTGGCCAGGTCTTAGTCTTGCGATGAGATCCCGTTCACACATTTTAACATTCTTACTCGTAGTGTTCCCACAAGAGCCAAGGAAACATTTTTTTTTTTTAAAAAAGGTTTTTATAATTTATAAACTAATACAACTGAACGCAAAATGTAAGTACCTCGTATCCTAAAGGATAGCCGAGAAGAGGATGATGAAATAAAGTGACCAGAAAAAGTGGTCCCCAGAAGAGAACGTAGGCGGCTGTTATTACTAGGAACATTTTCACCCTTTGTACACCCTCCCGTTCCATCCGTCTTAGGTAGTTCCGCATCCTTCTGTGTTCTTCTACAGCACCGATCGCCGGCTGAAAAACAAAATAAAAGTTATGGAATATATATATATAGGTACTTTAATAATCTATGATAGTTGAAGTCTTTGGCTAACGCTTCTTAAGCGCTTAAAGTGTGAGAAGGTTCAAAACAACTTAACTTCTCTCTTTTTATATTTAAGAAAGTATTGTTATTTTACAACATGTTTTAGTATATTTTCATGAACTTTCTAATATTGGGGGGGGTATACAGGTGATTTCTGTAAGATGTACATAGCTGAAAACTAAACGGATAATCGGAATTGATGATGATACTTGTCATGTAAGTGTAGTTTGACCATATCGAACGATATTTAGCGAATTTTGGTTGAAGAATGAACTATTGTTGTGGCCTTCATGGTAAAATCCAGGCTCCATAACAATGTTACTACGAAAATTAGCTTCCGAACTAATTTTGGTATAAAATTTTTGTATATAATTCATTTTGTATATTTGATTCAATCTAACGCCAAAATTTCATGTAGGTTATAGTTTACTGAAGTTTTTTACCAAACAAAATCCGTTTAACTGTTTCAAAATGGAGGTAATTAAAATATTTGACAAAAATAGCAATCCTATTTCAACGATTTCGGAAATATGTTTACAGCATTGAAATTTGCATTTTGTATTTTAAATTTTATTGAGAATATGATAATACATTTTCAGGGTTAATTTTCACATTTATAATATTACTTGAAAATTTAATGTAGTAATAAAAAATATTAATGCGGATTCTAACCCTGATTACGATGGAATGAGATTTTCAACATTGTGATAGTTGAAAAAGATTTTAAAAAATGTTTGTTACTTTTTTAAATTCTGTTACTTTTGTAAATTAGTTTCTATCACATCAGCGAAAATGTAACATTAAAGTTACATTGATTTGTCATTTACCGTTAGTGTACAATGTCAGTGTGCATTGTGGAGAGCGAAAGGATATATCATATGGTATTGATTTACCGCTCTCAACAATGCATATTAATGGACGTTAGTGTACAGTACTGAGAGCAGTAGGATTTATAACATGGTTATTGATTTACCGCTGGTAATGATGGTTATTAATTTACCGCTTTCAGCAATGCACATTAATGGACGTTAGTGTACAGTACTGAGAGCAGTAGGATTTATAACTTGGGTATTGATTTACCGCTCTCAGTAATGCACACTAGTGGACGTTAGTGTACAGTGCTGAGAGCAGTAGGATTTATAACATGAGTATTGATTTACCGCTTTCAGCAATGCACATTAATGGACGTTAGTGTACAGAACTGAGAGCAGTAGGATTTATAACATGGTTATTGATTTACCGCTCGCAGTAGATGGTTATTAATTTACCGCTTTCAGCAATGCACATTAATGGACGTTAGTGTACAGTACTGAGAGCAGTAGGATTTATAACATGGTTATTGATTTACTACTCTCAGTAATGCACACTAGTGGACGTTAGTGTACAGTGCTGAGAGCAGTAGGATTTATAACATGAGTATTGATTTACCGCTTTCAGCAATGCACATTAATGGACGTTAGTGTACAGAACTGAGAGCAGTAGGATTTATAACATGGTTATTGATTTACCGCTCGCAGTAGATGGTTATTAATTTACCGCTTTCAGCAATGCACATTAATGGACGTTAGTGTACAGTACTGAGAGCAGTAGGATTTATAACTTGGATATTGATTTACCGCAGTACTAAGAGTAGTAGGATTTATAACATGAGTATTGATTTACCGCTCTCAGTAATGCACACTAATGGACGTTAGTGTAAAGTGATGAGAGCAATAGGATTTATAACATTGTTATTGATTTACCGCTCTCAATAATACACACTAATGGACGTTAGTGTACAGAACTGAGAGCAATAAGATTTATTACATGGTTATTGATTTACCGCTCTCAGTAATGCACACTAATGGACGTTAGTGTACAGAACTGAGAGCAGTAGGATTTATTACATGGTCATTGATTTACCGCTCTTAGTAATGCACATTAATGGACTTTGGTGTACTGTGTACATTGCTGAAAGCTATAGGATATATTATATGGTCACTGCTCTACCGCAAGTACTTTTCTTGTGTAATTTTTTATGGAAAATCTGTAAATGACGCCATTTTTAAACAGAACAAGGTGGTTAGTTTTCTTTAATCTTGGTCTTTATATTGATGCAACTAACTGTTAAAATTTTCAAATCAAGCGGGTTAAGCCGTTTTTAAAATATAAATTTTTAGTAAAAAAAATTTCGGGTAAATGATAAGAAGCTTTTACGGACATAAATTGTTTGAACAATTTTTATGAAAATACCCAGGTATGTGCGATCTGGTGCTCCAGATTACTGCACTATCGCGTTATTAACACCTTATTAATGTAAATTATCCAATTAGGATACGTACTTAATGAATACATTGCATTTAGCAATACTTGGGTGCTGGTTTAATGAACCCTTTGTAATTAATTACTACAAGGTAGTGTTTACTGGTATGGAGTACACAGTAAATAGTTACATACTGTGCGCGGTATATTAAAGGAGATTGATTATACGACGAATTAAGGGCTGCAATAGATCCTTTGATCGCTATACCACAGGCTACTATACCCCATAACCTACGCTAATTAAGGAAACGGTTTCTATTTGTAACTGCGCTCCTTGGATTTAATATTTAATGTCAATCTTGATGTATGACACAAATTGTATTTTAATTTTTTGTCTGATTTTTTTTTTTTTTTGTGCAGTTGGTATTAATTTAGTTTTAACGTAGTCGGCTTTTTAGCGATTTTTTGATTGGAAAATATATTATTAGAGACCCATTGCTATTGGTAAAACCCAATTTCAGTGTAATTCGATAATTTGAAAGAATAATTAATACAAATTACGGTGGTGAAATCGGATTTTCAATAATATTAAAAAATATTATCTAACGATTTAAATTGGCCGCTATTTTGAAAATTTTGCTAACAATACACGTGAGAGTGCTAACAACAAACACACTGTGTGTGTGTGTGTGTGTGTTTGTTTGTATATATATATATTAATATTTGCGTATAGACCCTGTTGGATCACGCAAAGCACTCCGACTCATGGCTTGTTCCTTCTAATCCTCCCCTGTCCCCATGGATACTCCTCCGCTCCTCCGTCCATTTTACCCTTGCTCTTTTTTACTCCTACTATATCCATATTACCCTAGTGTATATATATATATATATATATATATATATATATATATATATATATATATACACACACACACACACACACACACACACACACACACACACACATTTTAAGACCCTTAAAAAGTAATCTAGAGGTAAGGATAGATGCTCTTTTGAAGGTCACGTGATAGATAATTTTCCAATGTGAATTCGCTAATAAACTGTTTTTTTTAATCCATACGCGGATTAACTTTATTCCCCGTGCTTCTTGCTACAAATGTTCCGGCTATACGATCCTGAAACAATAGCACTAAACACTACTTCTATGCTATCTTAGTTTAGTAGTCTTTCCAAAGGGTAATAATTTTGTGAGCAATACAACATTGTTGTATCGTACCAATACGTACTTTGAGACAATTTTTATGCCTATTTCAGAAAACAAGAAAATACGTGCTTTATATAAGATATTATTGTAAAGAGGACGTAGATGTAATGGGTTGAATCATGTGAATATTTTATATCTACCTTTGAGGTGTTCCTTTGGAACAGATTTAACGTATTTTTGCAAGTCTGCAATTCAAGCTCTTTTTAGTGACACCTTAAACATTAAAAATTGTTTAGCCTTCTTTTATTTATGACAGAAAATTCAGAAAGATATGTACTGGGTTAATATTGGTGTAATACAACGAACAGTGTTGAGGTGTTATACTCACCCTAGGTATCGCTCCGTTGTTACCCTCGGACATAGACACTCCCGCAGCACTGCCGGGCAACGCACCCCCGCCCCCAGTAACACTGACCAGAGTGGTCACCAGACCCGCCACTCTGACCGCTTCTACGTTAGCTTTGGTCAAGTCTCTGTGCAGTTTGTGCAAGTGGAACAACGTCAACAGCACGCATATCACATTGATAACAATCCACAACACGTTGAGCACGTAATGCCTGAAGGGACCGTGCACCAGTGGACAGCTGGGGAGGTTGTGGATGCCGTCAGAGTTGGCGGCCAAAGCGCCGGACAAGAAAGTCGGGCCGAGGTTGATCGTTATGCTGGCGAACCAGATCATGAAAGTACCGAAGAGCACGCACTGCGGCGAGTCCATCAGTAACGGCGCTGAGAGGTCGTCGTCCGATTCGTCTTCTTCCGGGAACACGGGAGAATCGTTCAGCACGGTGGTCAACATGTTGACGGTGGAGACTGTGACCAGTAGGAGGAACGCTGTCTCCACTAGGGAACACTTTCTGATCGGTTCACACTTGAGAATACTTATGCCCAGCGGGATTAAGATGGCGGCTCTAGCGCAGTCAACCATTGCTTGGTGGAAGAGAAGTCCTTGCGACCATCTGCAACCAAACACACCAAAACTTTATTTTTTTTCGTCTTTTAAATGAAAGTTCGTAATGGGTATTGTTTATTATCGAGTTTTTATAGGAAAATATCTATTGGAGTGGACATCCAGGTGTAGGTCAGACCTTGAAATAAGCGCTGATTCTGACCTTTAGCAGAGTTTTTAAAAGGTCCGAACACTCTAGCGTTTGAAGTTTTGTCAGAATTGGTTGAAAAGTGTCAACCACCGTCAAAGGTAATGGAGCATATTCCCCATAAACGTAATTTATCCCCATGAAAATAGTTTTCTCTTAAAAAATTATGTGAAAATTTCTTCTCCCCTAAAATCTTCGACGGCAACTTGCGCTATCTTCTTCCCGTCTAGGACCGTCTGGTTTTGATTCAAATTTGACACAAAAAGCGATTTTAGTAATAGCTTGGACAAGTTCGTTACCTAGCAAAGTCTAGTCGGTTTAAAAATACAGTAGCGGCTATTCCAGATTGTAAGAAAATCATAACTTTTTATCCTACTTTATTCTAATTTGACGTCTCCTTTGTAATCAGCGTTAAAATTTGCATTTTAATTTTCCAAAATTCTATTTGAAAAATAAATATGAAACTAACAACGGTCATGGTTCGCTTTCGTATTCTCAGATTTGAAATGTTAAAATGCTGCTTTATATAGATTTTTACACTGATTATGATGATGAAATCGTCTTTCGAAAAGTGTAAAATACTATAAATATTGTCGAAAGTTCGCTTCACGTCAACGAAACGGCTGCTTTCCACATTTTTATGGTTAAATTAAAAGAAAAGTTTTGTTATTAATCGAAAAATCAATATTGATGAATCCGTTGTTATCTGAAGTCCATGAAGGAAATTGATTAAAAAAACATTGTGTACCAAGATACGTTTTACTAACCATTAGCTAAACCATTTTCTTATAATTTTATGTTCAATCTAGTTTACCCCAGATTTTTTATAATTTTCGAAATTTTGTGGTGATAATATTGTAAAAAAGCTGGAATGTCCGTATAAAACGGATTGTTATTCCCGGAAAAACTTTGCAAATACCGTCTAGTAATTTCCGTTCAAGTTTTTCCTTTTTTTTTCCAACATCCATATTTTTTCAGACTAATGACGTCTTGGGATCGGTGTTAACGGAAAGTATATGCTGGTCATAGGTTGTTTGTTTTATCGTGGCGCTTGACCTTGGTCAGACCAACAGGTCTTGTGCTTACTCTTAGTGGCGGGGGAAGGAAAACGTTCGGTCTTACTCAGACTGTCGTGAAGATAACATAATGTATTTGGCTAGTAATGTATACTCATATAGGTCTTTCCACCTATTTGCCACGCAGGCGTGTGCAGACTTAGCTGCACCAATTGAGAGGATTTAGACGTCCCTTGCGGGACTCGAGTCTAACACACACTTACACTTACAACTTTAACACTTTACACTCACACTTACATTTAGGGAGGCAATAATAGCCTCAATAAAATAAAATAAAACCTATCCGCTTCTCCTTCAAGCGTCACGAGAAAACAAACGATCTATACTTGCGAATCACCCTGTATATCGTCAGCTTGCCGTATTGTCGCCTTGTTTCAACTGTCTCGACGGATTATCGATTGTCCAGAATACAACTTACGTCTCCGGTACACGTTACTCGTCAACATTTACAAATAGGCCGTGTGCAAATCGATTTTATACAGTGCCTGCCTTCCTGCACGGAGCGCGTAAGTGCCTCATTCTTTCCGATAGCATAAGCGAAATTTATCATCCGTCAAATATTGTGGTTTATATGTATAGTAGTTGTATTTAAAAATCACTTAACAATATTAATTGTTCACTCATTTCAAGCCTTAGAACATTGCTGTATCTAAGTCAACTTTAAACAAAAAATTAAGTGAATATATTCACACACTTCGAATAGATTAAAAATGAATAAAAATAATGTAATGTAAGACGAAAATGATAATGTAATGTATATCACAATAATTAGATATTTTACTATGTATTTATGTATATTTAAGGACCAACCTATGTACGGGTATTCATACCCCTAAAGGTCCTTCCGATAATTGTTATGTAATAGGAAGGAAATTTAGAAGTAAATAAATAAATAAAATAATAGAGAACTTATACGTGTTGGATTTTAACATGTATTATGTTTTAGGGCTTGATGTTAAATTTTGCGTGATGCGAGTGCACACATTTATATTGGTAGTTAAAGTAAAATATCAGTTGTTTTATGTTAATTCGTAACTATCAGCTTATTTCATTAAACAGCTGATAGGATATTATAAGTTGTAGGTTATGTTGTTAAAAACTAATAATGTTAATTTGTCGTGTTTTTTAACAAATTATCGTAATTGAAGGAAGAGAGAACGTAGATGCATGATTTTTATTTTCAGTTCAATAACAGAAATTCGTTTCTAGTATATAGGCATCGATGGTTTTATTGTTATCAGCTCAGTTTCAGGCTTTTTTACAAATTATCAATTTTGGGTTTTAAGGGACAGCATTACTGTACAAAGAACCACGAGCCCTGTCTGGAGGACAGCTAGTAGAGAGCCTGATCTTGAAGAAACCAGTAACATGCTTAACAACTCATTCCCTCGCTGTTGACAGCGCTTGGTTTTGACCACTTTTCTGATTTTACGTTGATTCACTGGTAGTGTCTATCGATGGGCTATTGGAATTGACAACAGCGAGCTACTGTCGCTCTTCTTCTAATGGTATAACTTAAATGACGTCATTCGTGGCGGATAGGATAGACAGAATACGCGTAGGACTCTGGTTTGCCTATAGATGTCAAGCTAATTTGAGGCAACGGGAAGTCTAATGATCAGATTCGCCTGTCAACCATGAGCCTTAAATTAATTATTTAATGTTCTCCGCATATTTCCATCGTTTTTTGACATTTTGAATTTCACAATGTTATTAAAAATGGAGACTGTTAATATAAAAGAAAATATTTTTTTTTAGAATATATCGGTTTTTTCTCAAAATTAATCGAAAAATCCTGTGATATTGTGTCGCTAGAGCTTCTTCCCACAAACATTGACCACGATGCACTTTAGTAATTTCAATAAAATTCGAAAATTGAAAGTGATAAATAATCGAAATTTTAATGGTGATTTCGATGGTGAAATCAGGTTTAAGAAAAAGTGTAAGATGAAAAAATACAGACTATTGCGATGGTAACTGAACTAATTAAGCAAAAAAGTTATGATTTTTATAAAACATTTTAAATGACCGCCATGTTGAAACGGTTGAACAGATTTCGTTGAAAAACGAACTTGCCCGTATTATTGCCAAAATCAATATCTGTTTCAAGTTTGAACCTTGACCGTCGTCAATTCATTTTCGTATTTGCAACGGAATTTGAAATCTTATAACGCTAATGGTTGCACATAATTCACCCATGGTGAAATCGGATTTTCAAAAAAGGTGTAAGAAAAACCTTATTGGTATTTAAGATTCGAAATTGTCTCTATTTTGAAACTCTTGATTGGATTTTGCTCGGTGACGAACTCGTCCAAGATCGATTACCGTAAATCGATTTTTGATCACATTTGAGTCAAATCAGACCATAATTAAAAACGTGAGAGTTCTAAAACACACACGTACACTCATATATATATATATATTACGAACCCCTCAAGGAGCGGTCTAGAGGTAAGTATTGACACTCATTGCAAAATACCGAGTCTGGGTATTACGAATATTACCGATCCTGTAGCTCATTTTGAAACGTATATTCGTTGCCTTAACTAAATCGTCATGCGCAGCGGATAATACTGTAATATTGTAAGGACGTGTTACCCTATATTGACGCAAAGCGAAGGTTGACAAATTGCTATCAGCTGTCTCTGGAGCCACGCATTGATCAATTGTCTCCGCATTTCCGCGTATCATGCGTCACGTGTAAACCTTTCAGGATAAATTGTCCCCTTTCCCATTCACAGATACTTCTGTCAAACGTATAGACGTATAGCTACGTGCTTGTGAAGCTCGAAGGGAGAGCTTATGCGTCGATATTTTAAAAAGCTAAGTGATGTTTTTAGAAAAGCTAGTATTACATCTATTTCTACTGCTCCACGTTATAAACAAGACTAACGCAGCATTACCAAAACCGCCCATACTAGTTTACAGCCAAGGTCAAGCTTCACCTCTTACCAAAGTGTGTTCTATAAAAATAAAATATTTTTCCGCTCACTGTCTCGCACACTGTCTTCATATTTTATTTACTTTCTTCTCCCTCGGCCTCTCTGTCCTTCTTTTAAATATTTACAATTATAAATTTTACTTTTTCACTGCATGAAGTAGGTCTTTATAGAATGAAGGATGGCGCCTATAATTTAATACTCATTGTTTATGTTTAGTGACAGAAGAGTGGGAGAAAAATATAAAACTCATATTAAAAGTGACAACACGGCATTTACTATTTAAACTTTTTTTAACACAATATCCGTAAGATGGTTTCCCATTACGTGGTTTCCCATTGCATTACTACCAAGTATACAGGCAAAATATTTGACACATTGCTTAGTTTAATCATTGCGTAACTACCAAGTATGCACACAAAGTATTTGATACATTACGTTTTGTAATCATTGCATTACTACCCCATATATGCAGACACATTACGTAGTGTAATCATTGCATTACTACCAAGTATGCACACAAAGTATTTGACACATTACGTTGTGTAATCATTGCGTTACTACCAAGTGTACAGACAAAATATTTGACACATTACGTAGTCTAATCATTGCATTACTACCAAGTATGCACACAAAGTATTTTGACACATTACATTGTGTAATCATTGCGTTACTACCAAGTATGCAGACAAAGCATTTGACACACTGCGTAGTCTACTCTGTGCATTACTACCAAGTATGCAGACATTATTTGACACATGACGTAGTCTAATCAGTGCATTACTACCAAGTATGCAGACAAAGTATTTGACACATTGCTTAGTCTAATCACTGCATTACTACCAAGTATGCAGTTAAAGTATTTGAAACATTGCGTAATCTAATCACTGCATTACTACCAAGTATGCAGTGAAAGTATTTGTCACATTACGTAGTCTAATCATTGTGTTACTACCAAGTATGCAGACAAAATATTTGACGCATTGTTTTTTTTATTTATCGTAAATAATAACAATAAAACATAACTTAAGCTGTGGTGCGAAATCAGCTGTTTGGGTGAACATTACCTCCACCCTCCGTAACACAATAAGGTAATCCATTATGCTTTTATATACTCGTACATAGAGTAGACGTAGTACAATAACTTCAAGTTTTGACGTAAGATTACAATTTGTGCTAAATGTGATGAACTGTTTTTTGAGAATTCGAAGTTTCAGAAAATGATTGTGTAAATAATTGATTGTGAGAAAGTTTGTGCAATGTTTCTTTTCGCTGTTTATTTATGCACTGCCAAACAGTTGCTTTTATATGTGCGCGTTATTAGTCGCGCCGCATTGTGCTGCGAGAAGGCTTGACAATGCATTGATTAGCCTACTTGAGTAGATGTAATTTTGTATGGACACGATTTTGCCATTAATCTACAGTGTGTTCCTGCTTCCACATTATTCATTAGTCCCTGTATGCAATCTATTTCTTATTCATATGTGCATGTTTATTTAATCCTTTTATAGAGTGTGCGTATTAATAGAGACTATACTTTACACTTTGAAAGTAAATAATCGAGGCACGCAACTGTATCGCTGATGTGATGACGCTGTTTCGCAACAATATGTTTTGAACATATGTTTTCACAATCATAATCAGCATTTTAAATATGAATACATTAGCATTTACAATCTAAAATTACATTGACAATACGGAAATAAACAATGACTGCTGTTATAGATTAACTTTGAATGTAATTCTATAAATAAACGCCTCATTTATGCTGTTTTTAATGCTGAATACAATTGTACAAAGTTATGGTTGTTTAAAGAGTTAAAGTCGTCATCGCCACAATTTTGAAATTATTAAAAGAAATTTATCAAAATAAATTTCTGTACGAAGTTCGAATGAAATAGGACGAAAGTTACGATCATAAAGGTGTTGGTACACACGTTTTCACGCGCACATGTGTGATTTAAAAAAGTGATTTAGAGATCAGGTTCGGCGCTCATTTCAAGGTCCCAGGTCCACCATGTTGGCGCTTATTTTTCTAAGAAAACTCTCTAAAAAGCAGTTACGGTAAACCAAATTTATATATATAAAACATAAAACAACGTAGTATTAAAGCGTTAAAAAAATTTGGTTTTTATTTTATTTTTTAATTTGTATAGTAAAAAACAAACCTTTAAAGTCCAGACAAGACTGGTCAACTGAAAAAAGTGAACTTGGGGAATGAAAATTGCATGAAAGAAAAGGAAATTGAAGCAGTATCTGACCCCATTGAACTCGCAAGCAGTGAAGTGCATCAGTCTGTAAGAATGCTAGGAAATTGAAGCTGTATCTGACCCCATGGAACCCTTAAGTAGTGAAGTGCATCAGTCTGTAAGAATGTTAGGAAATTGAAGCTGTATATGACCCCACGGAAACTATAAGCAGTGAAGCGTCAGACTGTGGGTGGGAATACCCAGTCTGCCTGCAGTAGATTACATAACATCCATACTTTATGCCAGTTAGACTAATTAGGACAAGGGATCACTGTTAACGGTAAGGGTAAAGCAACGGGAGTAACTGCGGCTCGTACTATGAAACTTGAGGTTCGCAGTTCAGAGACGCAGCGGTCTGACCGGAGCTTTAGCCATATCGACCACCGAGCCTTAGGGCTTATATGAAATCAGACATACTTTTGTACCGTTGAGGGTAAGAGCGTAGATCGAGGAGATGGTAGAAAAGGGTATTTTAATTAAACGTAGGAGCAAAAAACCTCCTAGGGATCAAACCTTGGAAATGAGCACTACTAGACAGCTTACTAGTGCTGCGATCTACCGGAGAAACCGTGTGTAGGGTATGAAAGAAGGAAGGGGAAACTGCAAGCCAGATAGCAAGAGGCAAAGAGTTTTGGGTTTCCATGACCCTTTGGACCTTTAACAGAATGAACTTATCTGTGAACTGATAAAATTCATTGAGGGCACCAGCCTATCGAAGAAGAATTCAACAGACTTCTTTGCTGAATTGATCCTTAGGTCGCGGTACAAGGAGTCACCAACTTAAAAGAAACCTAATTAATCTGATCCTGATAACTACTAGACTTTTGTCGGAAATAAAACACGAACTTTGTGATACGTTCAAAACACTTATTTACTTCATTTGTGTTAAATTTACTCTTCTGAATTTTGATTAGTAAAATAAATCTGCTGCAATTACACCATTGTGAAGACATTCTTCAGGAACGAGGAATAAAGTAGTATTAATTTCACTTTGAACTGCAAATAAAGATAGAGACGGGGTAATCAGGCCAAACACAGCCTTCTTAATGAAGTCGCTGATTTATCGTCTCGTATTTGTGCGGTAGCAAGTTAATTGGAAAAATCCAATCTCGTCGTGCAGAATGCGCTGCAGTACGTTGCACGTAGTCTTTTATGGTACGTAAATTCACATCACGTAGCACCAGTGATAATATCCTACTGTACAGACGCTGCGGAATACGCGATAAATATCGAAGCTACGTGGCCATATTAATTTATCTCTATTTATTTATTTATTACTAGCGGTGGGTGTACGGCGTTGCTCGAATCTAAATGAAATGATTTGTAGAATTTACTGCGAACAATAATTATGGAGAAACACAGTTTTTCCAATTACTGTATTCTTTACTTTTTCTTATCAAATTTCAACAAAGTTTAATTTGTAAGGGGTCAGGAATTGGTTTTAGTGGGTATGGGTCTTTATGGGGAACTTTATAAAAATCTTGTGAAGCCTAACGATACTGCTAAAGATTTCGAACAGTATCTTTTTGTTTTAATGATATCACTGAATTTTGAAAATTGGTGTCGGGGTAATGCTTCCGCCGCTCGCACAGTAATTCTTGTTGGATCCTTAACAACCTTCATGTGAAATTTGGCGTAAATAGCTCGTAAGATAAAAATGTATATTTGTAACACACACTCTCCCCTCTCTCTCTCTCTCTCTCTCTATCTATATATATATATATATATATATATATATATATATATATATATATATATATATATATATATATATATATATATATAACCTATATATAGCGGCGAAACACGTGCACACTTCCTTCTCTTCTATCCTATTTCTCAGTATGCCAATATGTCATCGAGTGTTAAAAGCAGTGCATAGTGCGTCAGCTGAATCGAATGTTTTACATTTTACAAAAAGTTAATTATTTTGATATACTTTTACAATACAGTGTAATGGCGTATAAACGGAAAATGTTATCTTTAGATACATAGGTTAGGTAGAGTTTTGCGTGGGTTAGAGAAAGGTGTGAAGCAAGTAGATATTTCCTGAAATTTTAACTTTGCTAGTTTTTCTTTTGGCACGATATTGAAAAATAAAATAAAAATAATGAAATGAATAGTTTCAAGAAAATCCGAAAATCAGAATTTGAAGGAATTTTTGAAACGTTTCGGCAAAATATTGCTTTTTCTCGCAATTACAGTATTTTTGCATACAGTATTATTTAATAATTATTGTTTTAAAGACTGTAAGTCATATAGTTTTATTTCAATAATCTTTGCACGCATTACTTCAAATTGAAAATAGTGTATAGCACGTTTTACAAAAAAAAAAGGAAAAAAATTATACAAGTTTTGGTTAAGTTATCTGTATAGGGAAAAAATTAACGTTCCCTTTTAATGCCACTGTAGAAGGATTTCAGTGTATATATAATGACGTTTCTGTATCGGCACTTATTTCAAGGTCTTACTATAATGGCCGCTCTGGTCATTCATTTTCTAGTGGAAATTAGGAAAATAGTACATTTCAATTGTGTTAGTCCCAGACAACTATTTCAGTTAACATTATCCGACCTCGAAATAAACTAGTATTTCACTATTGCAAAAAATCTTCTAATAATATTTGGCTTGTGATATTACCGTAAACAGGTCCCAGACTATTTTAACACCTTATATGTAAGTAAATATTTTGCCACGATGAAGTCATAAAACAATATCAACAGCTGACATCTTGTGGTTGCGTCTGCTGTACCCGACCCTTAATGCATTTCTGATGGCAATATCGGCAGTTTAATCTGCTTGAAAACTGATGTATTTGATATGTGCCCATTTCGTCTTGAACTACGACATTCTGTAGATGTCGCTTTCACCGTCTACGAAACGAATGGTGGGTCGATTTTTATAAACTTCAATATGTTGGCGTGGTTAGTTATGATTACAACACATGATTATTTAAAATTCGCCTAAATATGTTTAAAACAACTTGATTTGCTTGGGTTCATATCTGTGGATCATGTCGGCCATATTGAAACTGTATGGCTAATTTGTCTGATCTCATTTTGATAGTCTTGTATGTGGTCCGTATAGTCAAAATAGTCTTTTGATAGTCTTGTATGGTGGTCTTGATAGTCAATATAGTCCGCTACATATTGTACATATTTTTTGTTTTTTGCATTGAAGATACAACAAAATTCACTTAAAGCAAAAAAAAATCTTTCTGTTCTTCTATTCAGCTTAAAAATTTCTCCGGCGTCTTCCGATTCTTAGCTTCCATTTTTTCCTGTTGTTCCACAGATCTTGATCCAATCCCCTCTTCTTACTTCCTTATCAATTCCTTTTCTCCAACTAAGTCGGTTTTTCCGATTTTTCTATAATCATGTGGTTTCCATTTTAGAATTTGTTTGGTTAGTTGAGTTTTGATTTGGAACAAATCCACGATTTCACAGATTCTTACACTTTTTATCTTTTCCCGTTTCGACTGATCTGCGGTTCTTCGCCAATAGTGCATTTCTCAAGCTTCAAGACATTTTTCTGTTTTTTTTCAGTGACTATACTTTGCTTTCATATGGGATTATACTTTTTATAAATTGTGTTGTATATTCTATGTTTTTTTTTAATTTTCGATATCTGTTGATCCTATTTGATGCTGTTCAATGTCTTTATTGCTCTACTTCCCAAGGTGTTCCGTTCTTTTATCGCTGTGTCCAAGAGCCCATCACTCGTAATTGTCATTCCCAAATACTTGTAAGTTGTGCACCCTTTGATTTGTGTGTTGCGTTCCAACAGAAGATTTCTGGTCTGCCCTCCAATGCACATGTACTCCGTTTTGTTTAGGCAAAAAAAATATCTAAAGATTGTTAAAAAAACTGAGAACCTTGCTACGTTAAATCTTTAATATGCGATATCAAAATAGTTCTACTTTAACAAAAAGCAGAGTAATTTTTATCGTTAATTGACACAAGTCTTATAGGAAACAGGTTCAATATGGCCGACATTGTTTACAGATTGTTAAACGAGCTTTTATAAATATGTTGTTTTAATTATTCATTAAACAAGTAAAGGTTAACGTTAAATTTTCCTTCGTCAGAGAGGCAAGGAATAGTAATTAGCGCTTTCAATGCTTTAGGGAACTGTAATTGCCTTGTAGATTAATTGAATCAGGTCAGACGGCCGGCCGTTACGTTGCCTTGTTGAAGCACTTGTCACGTAACGTGCGGGCAACAGCCTAATTTAATTTTAGTCTTGTCTAGACATTCATAGTTTATAGGAGTATTACAGACTAGCTTTAGATGCTTCGGTCCGAAATGACTAAGTTTTTAATTAAACACGTTCTATCTGCTTAATCTATCTGTTTATATTTCTGTCGGTTTTATAATAAATTATGGTAATAATATCGGCGAAATAATCTTACATATCCAGAGCTGGACGCCATTATAGCATCGCATTTAGCAGTGCTGCCAAGTCACCTTATCTGTAACAGTGGAGTGGGTGTGGTGAGTGACATCACATTTAGCAGTGTTGCCAAGTCACTTCATGTCTAACAGTGGAGTGGGTGTGGTGAGTGACATCACATTTAGCAGTGTTGCCAAGTCACCTCATCTCTAACAGTGGAGTGGGTGTGGTGTGTGGCATCACATTTAGCAGTGTTGGCAAGGTACCTAATCTCTAACAGTGGGGTGGGTGTGGTAAGAGTAACATCACATTTAGCAGTGTTGCCAAGTCACCTCATCTCTAACAGTGGGGAGGGTGTGGTAAGAGTAACATCACATTTAGCAGTGTTGCCAAGTCACCTCATGTCTAACAGTGGAGTGGGTGTGGTGAGTGACATCACATTTAGCAGTGTTGCTAAGTCACCTCATATCTAACTGTGGGGTGGGTGTGAAAGGGTAACATCACATTTAGCAGTGTTGCCAAGTCACCTAATCTCTAACAGTGGAGTGGATGTGGTGAGTGACATCACATTTAACAGTGTTACCAAATCACCTCATTTTTAACAGTGGAGTGGGTGTGGTGAGTGACATCACATTTAGCAGTGTTGCCAAGTAACCTAATATTTAACAGTGGGGTGGGTGTGGTAAAAAGTAACATCACATTTAACAGTGTTGCCAAGTCACCTCATTTTTAACAGTGGAGTGGGTGTGGTGAGTGACATCATATTTAGCAGTGTTGCCAAGTCACCGCATGTCTAACAGTGGAGTGGGTGTGGTAAGAGTAGCATCACATTTAGCAGTGTTGCCAAGTCACCTCATGTCTAACAGTGGAGTGGGTGTGGTGAGTGACATCACATTTAGCAGTGTTGCCAAGTCACCTCATGTCTAACATTGGAGTGGGTGTGGTGAGTGACATCACATTTAGCAGTGTTGCCAAGTCACCTCATGTCTAACAGTGGAGTGGGTGTGGTGAGTGACATCACATTTAGCAGTGTTGCCAAGTCACCGCATGTCTAACAGTGGAGTGGGTGTGGTAAGAGTAGCATCACATTTAGCAGTGTTGCCAAGTCACCTCATGTCTAACAGTGGAGTGGGTGTGGTGAGTGACATCACATTTAGCAGTGTTGCCAAGTCACCTCATGTCTAACATTGGAGTGGGTGTGGTGAGTGACATCACATTTAGCAGTGTTGCCAAGTCACCGCATGTCTAACAGTGGAGTGGGTGTGGTAAGAGTAGCATCACATTTAGCAGTGTTGCCAAGTCACCGCATGTCTAACAGTGGAGTGGGTGTGGTAAGAGTAGCATCACATTTAGCAGTGTTGCCAAGTCACCTCATGTCTAACATTGGAGTGGGTGTGGTGAGTGACATCACATTTAGCAGTGTTGCCAAGTCACCGCATGTCTAACAGTGGAGTGGGTGTGGTAAGAGTAGCATCACATTTAGCAGTGTTGCCAAGTCACCGCATGTCTAACAGTGGAGTGGGTGTGGTAAGAGTAGCATCACATTTAGCAGTGTTGCCAAGTCACCGCATGTCTAACAGTGGAGTGGGTGTGGTAAGAGTAGCATCACATTTAGCAGTGTTGCCAAGTCACCTCATGTCTAACAGTGGAGTGGGTGTGGTGAGTGACATCACATTTAGCAGTGTTGCCAAGTCACCTCATGTCTAACAGTGGAGTGGGTGTGGCGAGTGACATCACATTTAGCAGTGTTGCCAAGTCACCTCATGTCTAACAGTGGAGTGGGTGTGGTGAGTGACATCACATTTAGCAGTGTTACCAAGTCACCTCATGTCTAATAGTGGAGTGGGTGTGGTGAGTGACATCACATTTAGCAGTGTTACCAAGTCACCTCATGTCTAATAGTGGAGTGGGTGTGGTGAGTGACATCACATTTAGCAGTGTTGCCAAGTCACCTAATGTCTAATAGTGGAGTGGGTGCGGTTAATTAATTAATTAATTGTTTGGCCACCGCTGTACCTTAACTCTGACATTTCCCAAGATTTTAATCGGTAACCGTAATATTTACGAAAAATATTACTGGATCAATTTTACTGGGAATTGTATGCTCTTTCTCTTTGAAGATAAAATTTCGATAGGTCTTGCCGTTCAGCCGGTATTACGAGAAACGGCCAGCAACTACACTTCGACATCGTTAACCAAAGACCATGATCTTGAAATTGAAGTGAATAGGGAAAATATTATACATATGTAGTTTCTGGCTTTATACAAGGTACCTTTGTTTCAAATTTCAAAACAATCTGTCAGAGCGTTTCGCCAAACAGCATACGTTCTTCATCGTTAAGTCAGAGGCGTCATCTTCAATCGGAAATAAATGGGAAAAAATGTACACATACGTCGTTCGGGCTTTATACAAAGTACCAAATTTCAATATAATTGCCCAATGCGTTTGATTAAAATTACGTACATTCGACATGACTATATCAGAAGCCGACATCTTGAAACGGAAGTAAATAGTAAAAATGTTACACGCAAGTCATTTGGGCTTTATACAAGATATTTTCGAACCAAATTCGAAAAACAATCATTTAATGCATTTGACCAAAACAACGTATACTCGTCATCGTTAAATCAAAAGCCGCCATCTTGAAATTGAAGTAATTGGGGGAAAAGTTTACACATACGTTGTTCAGGCTTTATGCAAGGTACCTTCATAACAAATTTTAAAACAATCGGTCAATGCGTGTGGCCAAAACAGCGTACATTGTTCATCGTTAAATCAAAGGCTGCCATCTTGAAACTGAAGTGAATGGGAAAAATCGTACACTAATGTTATTCGAGCTTTATAAAAGCTATCTTCGTACAAAATTTGAAAACAATCGGTCAGTTTGTTTGACCAGAACTGCGTAACAAACAGAAACACAAACCAACTGCCGAACGGTCGAGTTAAAAGAGCTCCCAATACCGGTGAACCTTCTGTTATATCGTACCTCCTCAGCTGTTTCTTAGCCAGTATCAGCGTCATCAAGGCAATGTTGGCCGCCATGCCCAGCACGCCCAAGCTGAAGATCACTGTGGCTTCTGTCTCACCTCCAGGATGGCACTGGAACACCCGTGTTGCATTGCCCGATAGGTTCCCTGGAGAGCCGCTCCCGAAGCGCAGGTTGGCGCCTATCATTGCCACTGCTGACCCTGAACAAAAACACATATTCAGAATTATAATCAAGAAACGGACAGCAGTACTGTTGACGCAGTTAGTTTAGGTTAACCTTGGACAGCTGTTACTAGACCAGGGGAGGAGGGGAGAGTATCATATTAACTTTTCTAAAAAAGTTTGCAGGGATATGTCAGTAAAGCAAATCATTGGTTGTTCATTTGATGTCACTTTTAAACGGCTAATGAAGTTTTGCAAGCAGAGGCTAATCGAGCCAACAGTACGTATTTCAGAGCGAGCCCTCCTGCCAGATGTGCCAAGGTGCCGGGGGGGCGAAATTTATTTGTATCATAATTATTTTAAAAGGGGATAAAATAAATATTGTTATAAAAAAATCTTCTCACAATTGTTGAAAATATTAAGATAAGTCAGTAAAAATTATAATTTACCTCCTTAACCTAGATAGATCGAGATTAAAACGTTTTAAAATAAAAAATACTTTTAAACCCACTTGGGTAGCCAAATTGATGGTACTTAAAATGCACCCATTATAGTAAATATAAACCTACTTACCATACCTTTTTAGACTTATTTTCTTTATCGGTATTTTATTGTTACATAAATAATATGTTTAATTTATAATGACACGGAAATAATAATTGAAATTACTTTTATTGTAATTTCAATAAAAAGCCCCGGGAGGGGGGAGAGAGAGAGAGAGAGGAGGGAGAGAGAGAGAGAAATGGCTCGTTTAATATTATTTAGGCTATATACTGCAGAGTATTATACTTACTGTACTTGAACAGTATTGTTGATGAAATTTAATTTAAGCGTAATGAAGGCTATCTGAACACGACTCTGAGTTATCTGTAACATTATTTTCCAAAGTATTTACATTAAAACGTGATTTTACAGAGATTTTAGAGACATTTATAAAAAATGAACTCAAGTATTTGCTTTTAAGCAATATATTCTGAATAACAAATGACACATTTTCGTCTGCTTCAACGCTACGTCGTTCAGAATCAACGTTTTCCAAGACAGTTTTTAAAACAAATTGCCTAAATATTCGGATACGTTGTATTTGAGATAAGGTTGAAAAATATGTGCACTTGTACTTAGGAAAAACAAATTTAAATGTCTTTATTAATAATTAATATTTTATATTTACTCTCTTCACTTTTGCCCCGCTAACAGTGAATTACCATTGGAATTGAACCGATCCTCATAGTAAGACCTTAGTACCAACCTTTACGTTTAGAAGAGTTATTGAGGGGGTGAGTAAAAATTATGTACGTACATTTGTGTGTTTAGTGCTCTCATGTTTATAATTGTGATGCGATTTGATTCGAACTCGGAACAAAAATCGATTTTGGTAATAGTTGGGAGAAGTTCGTTATCCATCAAAATCTGTTCGTTTCAAATTGGCGTCCATTTTAAATCTTACAGTTCGTAAATGTTGTGTCTTACATTCTAATTTCATCATCGTAATCCTTGAAATCTGCAAAAATTAGCGTTCTAAATTTTCAGATGAACCCTGAAACGCACAGTGCCCCGTAATTTGTTGTATGTCAAATGTTGTAGTCTCCGGGAGAAATTCCGAACCGGAAGTGCCTCACCAGCCCGCGGCTGACCTTGTAAACGCTCGGACTTCTACCATTTCTTCCGGAAGCTACAACAAACGAGTTGCATTTTTCTTTTGAGTTGCCCTTTACATAGTTTCTCCACTGTCCTCCTTAAACCAACCTGCAGGGATCTCTTTCAGTAAACGTTTCTGACTGACCTGCAGTTTTTCGTTAGTGCTTTTGTTTCTATATAGGTTGTGTTTCTCATACCCAATGTTTCATCCGTGTGAGATCTTCTTCTAAATTTAAGAAGAAACCACTTTGCTACCGTCTTCTCTTTTATTAGTTTACACTCTTGCGCTGTTGTGTTTCTCACACCCAAGGTTTCATCCGTGAGAGGTCTTCTGCTTCTAGGTTTAATTAGAAACCACTTTGCTACCGTCTCCTCTTTTATTAGTTTACACTCTTGCGCTGTATCTGATGTGAGATAGGCCGTCGCTTTATGGATTTTAGTTTTCGACTCTACCTCTCACTTCTTGCACTCTGTCACCACATTGCATGTTGGTTAAGTCAGAATAGCGTGCTTATATTCTGTTTTTTGGTGCCATGGGGTTAGATGCTTCAGTTTTCTCCACCTCCATAAAATATTTTAAGCCCCCCTCCCAGATGCAAGTTTCCTCAGGGTTTTGTGGGTTTGTTTCCAGTCATACAAATTCCACAGGTAGCTATGGAATAACATGTCCACCCATACAGGGCCCCTTACTTAAACTATAGTTATGCAGCCCTCGGTGTGCACCGTTCCACCTTGACTTCGAATGTGAATCTGGATAGCAAGGTACTGTTAAGAAATGGAAGGATGATCGGATTAGGTCCCGAGGAGTGGGACATGGAAGTGTATTTCACCATACTAGAAACTAGGAGTTTACTTATAAACAGAATATAAAACATTTTTAACGTAGATGAAAGAGTTTTTTTAATTCATTTAAGTCACATCAGTGATGCAGCTGCTTGGAACTATTGTTAGATTTTACTAAAGGAGTACGATTTGATTTACGAATTGTTGATTTTTTGGTTTCTTGAATCGGGTTCTACTAAAATTTTAAATTCGATTTAATTTATCCATTGATCTCCACTGATATTTTGGTTCATTGACTTGGCTCTGTTAAGAGGATTATAATAATTTGATTGGCGTAGGATTCCAATGATATTTAGTTAAGTCGGCTGTAGAAGGATTACGATTTAATTTGAATTGGGATGCGTATGTATTCTTTTATCAATTCGACAATCGATTTTACGTGTAGGCCTGGTTGAAGAATTACAATTTTCAATTATAAAAAAAATGGTGCAAATTACTTCACAAATTATCTAACGTTAATTTTCACGATTTCCGAGTGGGAAGCTACATACAAGAAAAACTATTTTCATTTTAAACTTTGCACAAAAATCGATTTTGGTAATAACTTGGACGATATCGTTAACCAGCAAAATACGTTCCACAATTTCAAAATGGCGGTCGTTCCAAACATTTGAAAATTAGCATTTTCAATTTTTAAAATCCATCGAATTTAAATTGCATTTTGACTGAGGTCGGTGTTCGTTTTAATTTAAATTGAAAGTTACAAATAAAAGAAGTTACGAATTAGTGAAAGATGACATCTGTTAATACGAGAATTCAGATTTTAATCTGCTAATGTTGTATATTCAGTGCAAATGCTAATTACAATATTGAAATCAGAATTACAAAAAGTGTTGGGTGCATTTTTTAAAAATTCGTTTCCATCACGTCAGCAAGACAAGTGCATGCTGCGATTAATTTAGTTAAAAGTAAATTTGGAAATCTGGTTTGCCTTAACATTTAAAAGAATAACTGGCGGAGGCAGCTGATGGGCTTAGCGATCCCACAGTACATCTTGCTCATACTGCTCTTATTCATGTACTCACGCACGCGCGCGCGCGCACACACACACACACACACACACACACACACACACACACACACACACACACACACACACACACCTTGCCTAACTCTAAAGTGTAAATCGACTCGTACTGATGAAGTGAATGACACCGGCTTAATGGTGTATGAAACGGAGCCCTAGGATACCCGATGACTTTCCAGTGTACCTTAACCTTACCCATGCATGAGAGGCTCTGTGTTGGTCAACCTCATTTCCATAACTACTTGTAGGTGTTCTCGTAAGTAGGCGGCGATGATAACCTTAACGGTTTTTCGCCGGGAAAAAATCTCATAAGTAGGAATGTAAAACAGTATGAACGAGATTTCACCCCACAACAAAAAGCTGGCCAAATGGAGCACTTTTGTTTAGGGTCAGTAGAAAGAAAAATTTAAAAGGAATCAGCAAAGCAGGCATCTGCAAGCACCTCCTCTCCAACCATAGACTTTGTAAGGAAACTTAAGATTACTTTATAGGGCTTAAGATGACTTAACTGAGGATGTCAGGAATGTAGAAAGCGGGCACAATTGATCTACAAAGTTTACAGCTGTAGTAACCCTAGAAATTTATTCATTCAAGCGGAAAATCACCGCAGTAGAGCTTTGTATTTACGAAAAGTATTTCTGTATTTTATTTAGTTTTAATAACAGAAAAAAATCTAGTAAAGGATTGAAGCCGGGCTGAGGACTTAAACCTTAACGAGAAAAGTTTCGCTCTTGTTACAAATTACTGGAGTCTAACCCGCCGGCAATGCGCGGTAATAACGTCCGTAGCGTAACCCGTTCTTTGTTAAGTAAAGTGTTTTGAAAATGTTAGGAAATATTAGCTGTAAAGGTTTGTGACCTCGTTTAATAAATAATTACCGTGCTGATACTCCTTCACGTTTTCCGGGCACTCCTGTTTTTTTCATTGATCGCTAGGATCGAAACAGTCTTGATGACGTGATGGAAGCGATTTTTTCTTAAATTCTGGTTTCACTATAATAGTCTTAATTCAAATCTGCATTTTTAACTTGCATTTTAAGTGCTTTGAAAGGATGAAATTGAACCCTGACCGTCGTAAAATTCAATTTCTTAATTTCTACAGATTTTGAAAATTCAAAACGGCAATTATGCAGTTTCAACCCTGATTATGATGACTGAAATTATAGATTTTGCAAAAACATTTAAGACGAAATAGTTTTGAATTTTTAAGATTTAAAATGGCTGCCATTTCAAAACTGTTGACGAATTTTGCTGGGTAATGAAGTACGTTAACGCTATTACTAAAATCGATTTTTGCGCTATGTTTAATTGAAATCGAACTAAAATTGCCAACACGTTTTTTAACGACCCGTCATAAAGCTACGTAGAGGTTAGGAGCGTTTAAGGTTTTTAACCACGATGACCGCTTTTTTAAAATGAAAAGTCGCTAATAAACCTTATCTTAAAGTTAAGCTGAGAAATAAATTGTAAAATTGCAAACAACCTGCTGTTTGTCGTGATAACAACTACAAACATTAAAGATACAATATTTTCTCCCTTGAATACTTTCTCCAAAAATAACCCGTAAAATGAAAATAATTTCTTAAAATAGGTATATTAGATTTTTGTTTTATAAAATAGTATTCATAATTCAACTCAGTGTGTCAGATTAGAAACAAAGAAATTTATTCTTTCGAATATAAATCAAGAGAAAGGGGAAAAAGAATGGTCAGGGTTTGTTTTATTATTTTTTTTATTTAGTATTCAAACGTATTTTCTTAAAATTATTATTATTTTGTTAACAAGTATTTGTTTATGCTAATTAGACTGTCGAGGACAAGGTATCCCGGCGTTAACGGTAAGGGAAAAGTTTGTAAAAGTAACTCCAGTCTCAAACCTACAACCTTCGGAGAAGCAGCAGATTGGGACACGGAAAGGTGTAGATTTGTTTAATTTCAAATAGCTACACTGACTGTAAGTTATGGTTTTTGCCGTTTTGATAACTTTGTTTTCTTGGCGACATAGTAGTTCGTTCAGTTTTGTTTGGATGTTTATACTTGATTACATTTAAGGAAAATTTTATAAAAATATTTAAAGCTAATTTTGAGAAATCAAGAGTTTTTGCAAAAAATATGATTTTTTTATGGAAAACCCAGATTATTACGTGAAATATAACCGAAATATTGTCGTGTTGCGATAAAACCTCATTTTCTAATTAAAATTCGATAAGAAAAGGTGTCTGATATGTCTGTGCGTATTGACCTTATTGGAATCTTGAGGGATAAGGGCGAGTAACTGAAAACGTGTTCCAGCTCATACGTAATACACGAGTTGATTAGTTTTGTGGTCAGGCCAACCTGATTGTAAGCACTAAGTGGTACTACAGAAGGGAACTATGTGGCTGGTAATCTCCATACTGGATCAGTGCTTTGTGAACCACGAGCTATGTAATTACATATGTATAGCTGGTACTGCCCGATATATTACCTGTGTTCGTACTTTACCGTGTTACAGCAGAACAATCAGGCAATACCACAAACTCGTGAAATGTTTTTGGAAATATTCCATATTGTGTGTTAGGCTTGCCTCTCGTAATTCCATAACCTAACCTAAACGTCCATAGTGCGGTCGTTTTGAAAGTGGTGAAGCTTGACCTTAGATGAGTAAACTGGTTTTAGGCGGTTTTGGAATGGTAGGGGTAATGCTGCGTTACTATTGTTTATAACGTTTCTTCATTAGAAACAAATGTGCTATTAGCTATTCTAAAAACATTTTAGTACTTGGGCTAATGTCTAATTGGACGGAGCGTTTTAGATATATACAAATTTATATCACATTTTTCGGCAATGATTTACAGAAGAACAAAATCTATTGCTTTCTAGTTAATTAACTATTAAAAGTTAATTATTATCAAAAACGTTTTATAGAACTCGAGACGCATACAGTATCTGTCTACCATATTCTGTATTGCAGAATTGCAAGAAATTGCAAGAACTATTTTAGTCAAAACTATCTTTGACTGATTACATAGTGGTAAAGACGTCGGCTCTTTGGAATTACTGCCTTTTGTCAATTTCTCTCTGACAGTACAATTATGTTGTGACCAATGCAGCATGCATGGTTGTTTAAAACCTCTAGTCAGAATGCAGCTTTGTAGTTTTTTGAAACTTAACCGTCACCAACGTTTGCAAAAAAGTGTTAAATCTACGTGTGTATATATATATATATATATAGTTGAATTTATCCTTTGTTGATTGGTGATGTTCATGGCGACAAAGACATTCTGCGTGAAAAATTTTTAATTTAAGCACGTTCTATTTCTAGTGTATTGGCACACGTTGTGTGTGTGTGTGTGTGTGTGTGTGTGTGTGTGTGTGTGTGTGTGTGTGTGTGTGTGTGTGTGTGTGTGTGTGAGTGTGTGTGTGTGTGTGTGTGTGTGTGTGTGTGTGTGGGTACACCCTAATGTTTTACAAAATTTTGATGACTAACTTTCCAACTGTAATACAGAAAATTTTTACGGCTTGTCGAAACGTGATCTAGAGGTCAGGATCAGTGCTCATTTCGTGGTCCCGTGTCTGGGTCTTAAATGATACTATACGTACTTTTTAAAGAAGGTACTAGAAATAATATGTAGAATTGCATCTGGCTGATGTTTGTAAACAAAATGGCGGCCAAAATAAATACTATTCCTCTTAAAAAAAATCTGCATTATTAAATCAGATTGTTGAACAGCTGTTAAAATTACTTTTTTAATAAAACAAAAACATAATCTAATTTATTGGGTGTCATTTTACGGGATTATTTGTTTACAAAATGGTTCTTGCCATTGAGCAAAAAGCGCGAAGTGTTCTGCGTGGTCCATGTTTTTGATAATATTGCGGAATCAGAAGATTTAGGCTAGCCTTTCTGGGAGTCGAACCTCCAACCAAAACATCAATAATTAAATGGACGAATGTGTTGGAAACTGGAAGTGCAGTGAAAAAGTACTTTCGAACACTAGATTAGAAAAAAAGAAGAGTGATTACTTCGGATACCTCAGGAGTTATTTTTAATAGCGTACGATTCACTTGTTCGGCGTTGTTATCGGTGTGTAGCAGTGGATGGTTTCCAGTTTGAATAGGTCTAACTTATGAAATGTTCATTACTATTTAGTTTTCTTTTAATTAGTTTGTATCTAATTAAATTTTTAAAAAACAATAAAATTTTGTTTGAAAAAAATAAAATTATTTCTATACTTTATTTAAACTTTATTTTGGCCGCCATTTTATTTCTACAAACATCATCCAGATGCAATTTTCACACTATTTCTGATGCCTTCTGTAAAAAGTGTGTATAGTTTCAAAATGATCAATGGAGGAATGAGAAAATAATGGAGGATCAAATGCGTAAACCTCTACGCGGGACACGCTGTGTTTAAACAATCTGAAACAGCGTAAAAAATAGAAGTAAAATGAAAAGAAGTAAATAAATAAACCGTGAAAGAGCGGTTGATCACTGAAATTGCCTTATTTTCAAAGTGTAAGAGTTAGAAGTGGGCGCGGTAAATAACGTAGTTCAATTTCGTTGACAGCGAAAATTCGCTTTCTAGTTTATAAGCGGGGACAACGCCATCAATTTGTGTGGCAGCGAAATGGAATTGGCAATTATCGTTTAAAAAAATATGATAAGGTGAGAAGGAATTAAAATTCCAAAGTTGAGAAAAATTGCACGCCGTGTAATTTCATGCTGATTGGAGATTGTGGTCCGTTGTTAAATGAAATTTATGGCCGCTTCTGAAAACAGTGCCAGCCGAACATTCCTAACGAATTGTTTTGTTTTACTTCGAGATTTACTTCCACTGGACACAACTCTGAATAAATAATTTCAATATGTTCGCTTTGTAATAAGTTCGATTTGTACTTGGTGATCGAGCTTTGCTCCGTTGCAATATTATTATACTTTTAGTTAACCCTAATAGTGTAAATGCAGAACACAGTAAAGTGTAAGCAGTTTTCCTTGTACTGTGCATGGTAATGTTTGAAATTAAATGAAAATATAATTTCTGTTTAAAACTGAAAGAGTTGTATATCATTTTTTCTGAAAGAACTATAGAATTCAGTGGTGGTAAGCAAAAAAATTCCAAAAATTTTTAAAGGTAGTTATTACCGTTGGAATATATATATTGTTTGTGAAATAAAACAATCAACTTAGAGCCCCATTTAAAAATAAAAATATTTTTTTGTAATTTTTTTCAAAATATACAAAAGTTTCCAAATTTATTTGTAAATAAAACGGTATACACAAACATATGTTTGTTTTATAAGTTTGAATGTTTGAAACGTAAAAAGACTCTTGAGTACCAATTTTAAAAATCGCCAAGTAACATTTAGCCGTGTAAAACAGTATGTAAACTGAAACAAATACACTTATTTTTTATACTTTCTTGAAGAAAAAGAACCACTGATTAATAACATATATCATAACTAACAATTTTAACTTTCAAAAAAATTACAAAAATTTAAATTTCGAAAGAGTTTATTTTACGCAGTAAACATAACCCAAAAATTCTTTAGTTTAGCCGTTCAGTCATTTTTATCACATATTTAAATAAAAACAATTTTTAATTTCACAATCTATATTTATTATTGTCTAATAACAAATATTTACACAATTACAAACACTAAACAACAACAAAAACAACACAAATATCAAAATTATGACGAGAAATAACACACACGGCACACAATGGCGGACTGATGCTTACTCGGGCGAATAAAGACCAACATTTCAGGACAAAAAAAGAAGGCTTGGCCTTTCGGTTTAGCATATGGCCAATATATCACTTTGTAGTGGAACATTCGCACTACAATTGTGAAGAAAATAGTTCATCTATGACAAGAAACATACTAGAAATCGAGAAGTTCTTGGAGCTCTGTAATTTCGTCGTTTCTTACTTCGCTTGTAGACCACAGTTTGAAAAATCACAGATACAGAACTATATTTCGTAGGTAAAATATTCAACAGATGAATTAAAGAGAAAGGATCAATCTTTCAAACGATACCAACCACAATTATATTTAAAATTATTTACTAGGTCAAATATTAGTTTGAAAACAGGCAATATGGTGGACGCCTAAAAGCACAGGCTAGTACTAGAAATTAGTGTGTTTACTTATGACTTTATTGTAACAATTTATATACAAATTTCATAAATCTAAAACACGCTAAATAAAGCTTAGAATCTCTACTTTCTAATGGTATTTATTTTATTAAGATTGCAACAGGATAAATGTGTTAAATCAGTGTGTTAAAGTAAAAGTGTTTTCAACGACTTATAAGTCGCTCATCACTTAGAGGTACGATTTTAAACGACTTATAAGTCGTTCATCGCTTCTAGGGTTAAACACTCAAACGTGGCAATTCTGAACTTAATCAATTTTCCCTCTAGGGTTGTTATTTTGTCGAGTATACACAAGATTTAAACATTTTATAATTGCTGCGTTCGGAATATTTCTGTAACTTAATTGTTTCTTAAACAAACATCCAAGGTAAACACGTAAAGCAACCAGGTCGGTTCTAAGGGCCTACCTGTACTGACCGCCTGGCTCACTTCTCAACTACCACAGCATGCGACAACTAGTCCAACACTGAATAGTGAAAAGTCCGCGCAGTTTCGCCGCGTTAGTGCTTTTCCGGAATCGTTGTCTCTAGTTTCCACTGCAGGGGCTGAGTCGTGGATAGACTTTCTACTAAATCCGACCATAAGTTCGGTATTTCTAAAACTAAAACACTTTCCCTTTTTTTACGGTCTATCAGAGTGATACACTCTGATACAGAGTGATCTGTAGTTTAGTGGCAGTGACCTTCCTGACCGCAACGAAACACCGGCTACTGACATCCAGAACATTTTGCCAAGTAGGTATATAGAATTTTGACCGTTAAAAATTAATACCTGTATTACCAGATTGGTCCTCCAATATAGGGTGTAGCCTAAGTGATAAAATCTACCGTTCTGCTGAATGCCTTGTTTTTAGAAATGGTTCTATTACTTGGACTAACTCGTACATTTACACAACAATTTCCATTATTAAAACTTATTACAGTACTGCTCCTCCAAGTCTAGGTTCGTTCTTTTATACTGCCTTAACCCCTCCCCTCCATACTTCTATCACCTAGTCAGGTTTCGATTTGCTGGTGTGCTTGCTTTTGATTGGTCCAACGTTTTCTCTTTACTCTCGAAATAATCGTTATAATTTGTAAACATTTGAATTCGTAAGGCTTTGAAAAACGTCTCCTTGCGAATTTACTTGTTCTTTTCTTCCTTTAATTTTAAACATATATATTTCTAAATTTTCTAAAATATTTAATCTTCCTTTTGTGTTCCGTAATGTAATATTTTAATCGATTTTTTAAATTTCTATAACCAAATGTGTACCGTAATTTGATTTATTTCATATTTAAATGTTCTTATCTGTTCTTTATGTCTGGTTTTAAATTTTCGTCCCGTTTGCCCTACTGTTGCTTTGCACGTAAATTGTACTTTATTAATCCCATTTTTATTAAACCTATCGTTTTTATCAATATGTGGCCCCTGTTTTTTGCGTTTTATAGTTAAAACCAGTTTTCCCAACGATGAGACCAAACGATCGTTTTTTTTTTGCCCGAAAAATGTATATTCTAAATTTTATAATCTTTGGAGTTCTTTCAGAGAAAGAATATTTTTTATAGAGATATAGATTTTTTTTCAAAGCAAAAAGCACATTGAGGCTATTATTGCCTCCTTAAATGTAAGTGTGAGTGTAAAGTGTTAAAATCGTAAGTGTAGTGTTGTAAGGGTAAGTGTGTGTTAGACTCGGGTACTGCGAGGGACGTCTAAATCCTCTCCATAGGTGCAGCTAGTCTGCAACCCCCTGCGGGTGATATTTTTAATACGTATGACGTAGGTGACAATTAGGGAAAGTCAACTGATAGCTGGGATTATTATACCAGCCGATTAAACATGAATAAATCATCAGCTGATTGACTAGTATTCTTTGGTACTGGTTTCATCAATTAATTCATCATAAATTTAGTTATTCATTTGGGGACTGTTTTTTCTGATTACGAGAAAAACAATTTTTTTAAAAGACTCCCCAAAATATTGATTTTTTGTGCCTATAAATGGTATATTCCAACGTTATATCACAATCGTTACAGTCATTTTTGAGGAAAAAGGACATACATACAAAGAGTGCTCGTTTAATATTATTGCATTAAATTTTACCTCCACTGAATATTATAAGCTGCTTAGGAAAGGGTAATGCAGTGGGCCTACTGCAGCGAAGTCAAATAGGCAACAGAAATCTATAGATGCATCGTCAGGTGCCTGAGAATCGAGAACCACCTTTCTATGCCGTATTGAAAAGAAAGTTTTTTTAAAACTATTTATTAACTCGAACAAAATTGTGATTTAGAGCTGTTATAAATAAATAAGGAAATGGTGGCACACAGCTGACTCGCTGGCATGATAGAAGCGAATTTCCAAATTATTTTACTCTATCAATCTTTTTTTAAATTCTGATTTCACTATTACAATCAGCATTAACATCTACATATATTAGTATTTTAAACTTTCAAATTACATTGAAAATACAAAAATGAACCCTAACCGCCATGATTATTTTTTTCTTAATTTCTGAAAAGTAAAAATATTACTATAGGCGGTTTTTAGCGGTTATTTTGGTGGTAAATCAGATTTTCGAAAGAATTTAATAAAAAAAGTTACGTATTTTTATAAATTTAAAATTATTGCCATGTTGAACGAATTTTGCTGTTTAACAAACTTATCCAAATTTACACATAATCGATTTTTTGTTGCTATTTTAAATCTAATCGGATCAAATTTGAGAACATAAGGGTGCGGACACACACACACACACACACACACACACACACACACACACACAGATTGTTGCTCATTTCAAAATCCTGGTCTGGTTCTTACCAAAATGGAATTCACTATAAATATTGACTACTCAATAACGATGTGCGAATGTTATTCAGCGATATCTGAAACAATAATAGTTGTAATATTTAAAAAGTGCATCGCAAAAAGGTCAGCGAAATTATCGGATTGTGTTTACAGCTTAAAAGCTTAACATCGCTTGACAATTAGCAGCGCACAATATGTCAGCTGTGTTGTCATTCGGCCTTTGTGTATTGTATTACGCATAGATTAACCGGACCATCACAACAGGACTAATCCTGAAATGGCTTTACTCTCTTTGGTCGACTCAGGGATTTGTAAAATTAGGTAGCCTATGTTGTCGGTCATTATAAATTCTGATGTTTTAACCATTCCTTAGTTTGGAATATCAGGTGATAATATTTTTTATATACTTTGTACAGTCGCGCGCGCGTGTCTGTGTGTGTGTGTGTGTGTGTGTGTGTGTGTGTGTGTGTGTGTGTGTGTGTGTTAGCACTCTTACGTTTACGATTTTAGTCCGATTTGATTCAATTTTGGAGAAAATCGATTTTGGTATGAGCTTCGACAAATACGTTTCCCAGCAAAACGCGTTCTATAGTTCCAAATAACGGCAACTTCAAATTTAAAAATGCATAACCTTTTAATCTTTTGCGTTTTTGAAAATCTGTTTTTACCATAGCGGTCAACTTTAAAATCTCTATAAACTGTACTGAAAACTTCCAATACTAATGTACAGAGATTTTTAAAGGTGGTGAAATCGTTTTGACAAAGGAGTAAGGAAATTCTATTCCATCGCGAAACGGTTTGAGCGCGTACAAATTATTTTCCTTTGACGATAAATTGCTGACATGGGCTGATGTGTCTAACGTAGTTAGAGCTTGGAATCTCAACCCCACCTCGGATGTACTGTATTGACCCACTAATCCAGCTGACCCACATCAAGTGTTCCCGTCGTAAGTCTTCATCTTCACTCGTTTCCAAGTGGGCTGCGTTTGAATGTCACTTTATAACCAATTATCACTTAATCTGCAGTGCAAAGCAGTTTAGTTTTAAATGTGTGTGTGTGTGTGTGTTCGCACGTTCATGCGTAAAATTTAATTTGATTTTAATTTGTCATGCTTAATATCCTTAAAATTTGATTTGATTGTATCATGCTTGGCATTGTTAAAATTTGGTTTGATTTTATTGTGCAGGTCATTGTTAAATTTGATTTGATTTTGTCGCGCTTGTCATCGTTCAAATTTGATTTAATTTTATCATGCTTGTCATCGTTAAAATTTGATTTTATTTTATCATGCTTGTCATCGTTAAAATTTTATTTTAATTTATCATGCTTAACATAATTAAAATTTGATTTGATCATGCTTATTATCATTAAAATTTGATTATGTCATGCTTGGCACTGTTAAAATTCGGTTTGATTTTATCATGCAGGTCATTGTTAAAATTTGATTTGATTTTGTCGAGCGTGTCATCGTTCAAATTTGATTTGATTTTATCATGCTTTTTATCGTTAAAATTTGATTTTAATTTATCATGCTTAACATCGATAAAAGTGATTTCATTTTATAATGCTTATCGTCGTTCAAATTTGATTTGATTTTATCATGCTTGTGATTGTTAAAATTTGATTTTAATTTATCATGCTTAACATCGTTAAATGTGATTTCATTTTAACATGCTTATTATCATTTTACTTTGCTTATCATCGCTAAAAGTTTATATTTCATCATGTTATCATCGTTAAAATCTGGATAAATTAATAATATGCATTTTTAAATTTCATTGGAAATACGCAAATAAACTGGATGGAGGTCATTGTTACTTTTCGTTTCTAAAATATAATTTGACATTTATTATATTTTATATTATAATATATAATATAATTATATATTATATATTATTATATAATATATATAGCTACCAAGATTATTTAATTTAAGCTAAGCTAAGCTAGATTATTTAATTTAAATCGTGTTTCTTCAGGCCGGTCGACAATATCACCTGTATCGCCTAATCGTAAGGAGCAACGGATTAAAGGAACTGCGAAACTTTTGTTTAATTAAACTTTAAAATTAACCGATTATGGCGACAATTGAAGATTTCGGAAGTCACATTCGCGTGAAATTACGGAAGTTTGCGAGATTGGATTTCCGTTGTTAGCCTTACAACTTGGAACTTTGTTGGGATTTAGATTTTAAACTTAAGTCGAAGACAAACAGTAACAGTAATTTTATGGAGAATATTTTTTTCTCATTAGTTTTAATAAAGAACCCTAATGTTTTCCTTTCTGTTTGTCGTTAAATAGTTTCAATTTTTATTTGTCAGTGGACTGTGTTGCTTAATGGTAAATTCAGGTCGAACGAAGATATAGTCAGTTTGGGATTGAGAAATATAAATAAGTTTACCCGATATTTAGTGTCCGCGTCCGAAGTACTAAAATATTAATAAGTTTACCCGAATATTTAGTGTCCGCATCCGAAGTACTAAAATATTAATAAGTTTATCTGAATATTTAATGTCCGTGTCCGAAGTACTAAAATATTAATAAGTTTACCCGAATATTTAGTGTCCGCATCCGAAGTACTAAAATATTAATAAGTTTATCTGAATATTTAATGTCCGTGTCCGAAGTACTAAAATATTAATAAGTTTATCTGAATATTTAATGTCCGTGTCCGAAGTACTAAAATATTAATAAGTTTACCCTAATATTTAGTGCCCGCATCCGAAGTACTAAAATAATAATTTTATCCGAATGTTTAGTGTCCATATCTAAAGTACTAAAATATTAATGTTCATCTGAATATTTAGTGTTCGTATCCGAAATACTGAAATATTAATAATTTTACCCGAATATTTAGTGTATGTATTTAAAATACTAAAATATTAATAATTTTATCCCAATATTTAGTGTCCGCATTCGTATTGCTGCAGTAATAATAATAAAATGCGATTTGTTCTGAGTAGCGGTGCTGTGATTTGCAAAATAAACCGTGTTGACAACACTAACTTTTAAATGCATCGTTGATTTTTGAGTTTACGTGCGAGGTGTGTTGGTAACGCGTATGTAGATAATACCCGAATATTTAGTGTTCCTAATACAGATAGACTAATTGCGTGTCCACTCCAATTCGAGTTGAATGTGAGAAACGTGGCACTTGTGCGTCGCGTGTTAAGGTTTTGGAATCACTGGCTAGGTATTAACGTTGCAAACAAACGCTCATGTTTAAGCAAGTAGCCAGGAACTGTGTAAATATACCTGTTGCCGCGAGGGGAACGGCGATCTGTTCTTTATTTATTAAGCGGCCGCCACCACACGGACGGGACCGCTCGTACAAAATGCGATTTGTTACGGGTAACGTGCTGTAATTTGCAAAAATAAACCGTGTTGACAATATATTAAATTTTAAATGCAACGTGGATTTTTGAGTTTACGTGCGAGGGGCGTTGATAACGTGTATGTAGATAACGTTTGAAACTTTTCACGTATCGGAGCACAGGTATAGCGGTTAAAATAGCTATTTTGTTTGAAAAATAAAGCAGTGAAAAGGTAGAGCGTTGCTTAATGTCGGTTACGCATTGTTTATGAATTTATATGGCAGCACATTGTGTCCTTCCTCTCTGAATTTCGAAATGATACGGTCATTTTTCGTAAATTAATATGAAAGATATGTAAACAGATATATAAAAACAACCTGAGCATCATGAAGGTTTTTGGGGAGGATTAACAGTGGCTCTGTGGCCCCCGACACGTCAGCTTAACAGCTTTTTGTGTATCCCTATCACTTCACCTTAAACCGACTTCAGTGCCCTTAACGAGCTCCAGAATCTTGTATAAGGTTCTGTTTGAACTTCTAATCTGGTTGCTGAGATCCAATCATCAAGGTTAAAAAACTGAACTTTACTAATATAACAAACAAGGTGACGCAAGCATTTGAAGAGGTTAAGAGGAAAAAATAAACGTGAAATGAAAATTACTTGAGAGAATGTACTGTTTTTCTCTTTTTTCAAAAGAAAAGTTGGGATGTTTTTCACCTGCAAAGCACGTTTACCTTCATTTAGCTATTCCCGCTGCCTCAACAAATTAAATGATTAGATTCACCTCTAGTACTGTAACCAACCTAGGTTTCATCTCCAGTGGTTCGGTGGTCGAAGTGGCTAAAGCATCGTGCATCTACTGCATCACTTAACTGCGCACCTAAAGGTTCTTAGTTCGAGCTGCAGTTAACCCGTTGCTTTTCCCTTACCGTTAACACTGATCCCTCGTCCTCATTAGTTTAACTGGCATAAAGTATGAACGTTAAGCAACAAAATGTTTGAGCCCCAAAATTGTTTTACCATTATCTGAATTGTCAGAGATTTATTCTTCACTTCTAGAAGCTTGCTTCTCAGAATCGTGAACTGTTCTTTTGTGTTCCTGCAGTTATCCTTCGTGTACAAATAGGAGACAACAGCCATTTGTGTAGACTTCAGGTTAGGTCGTACGCCCACCGGGCACCACTGGGACCAGCTGCGCAGTCCAATAAATCTGCCTTCTTTCGTCCGACTTTAAAGGTAAAGCAAATTTACCATTGGGTTGTTCCGTTTTTGCCTGAATAAAATTGAAACCTCCCAAACAACTCTCAGCTTTTTTTCTGAAAATGTGAATATAGACATTCCCGAATTTGTCTTAAAGTCCCACCTATATTCAGTATATACGGCTGTCGTGAGTTTAGCTATCCAGTCACTAGTTCCCCCCACGTGTTTATACAACAGTTTAATTTCGACCTCCAGTGTCAGGGTAGCGCTGCTCCAAGCTGACAACAGCTCTTGTTAAGTTGTGCAACTGGAGTGAACCTAGAATTGACGAGGCTTGGATAGCCAGCTTCTTCAGTTGTTCAGATTGTGCCCTTCAAACCTCTTTGGGCAATCGGCCATAAGTTTCACTGCTTTATTTTTCAAACAAAATAGCAATTTTAACCGCTATACCTGTGTTCCGATACTTGAAAAGTTTCAAACATTATCTACATACAACTTATTGCACATAAGGCAATCAACAGGCACTTACCTGTTGATAAGTAATAAATACTTTTGTCTTCAAAGTTTTTTTCACGCGTTTTGAACTAGGCTTTATTTACAATATTTACAAATTATATTTTGTTGGGTAAGTCGTGTTGCAACATTGTTTTTCCTTTATATATACACCAAGAATTATTTGTCATTATTAACCAAGAGTAATACATAAAAATTACAAGTAATTAATTAAAAGCATTCCAATGGATAATCAATAGAGATAATCAAGTTACCTGTTCGCGGCTTGTTACAAAACTTAAAACTAAACTAAATAATATATAAGTACAACAATATAAATTAATAATTCAAAAGTAATAATAAAGTAAACATCCTTTAAATTTTGTTTTATATATGTATATATATATATATATCATAGTTAAACTCTAGCTCAATATATAATCTTGAGAGTTGCTATAAATTTGATGCAACCCATTTTTAACTTTGTTTTTCTTGCAAACTCATTGTTTACAGTTTTTAATTCATTTGGAAGTAAATTGAAGATATTAATTGCTCTTATTGTACTATTTTTACTGCGGTTCGAATTTAGGAATGTGTCTTTTAATCTGTTGTAATGATATTTTAGTGATTCGAGGAAGTTTAAAAGTTAGAGGATTGTTATGTACAAAAAATTTATGTAGCCTATATATATATAGTATTTTATCCTCTTTAAAATCATCTTGTTTTTTAATAACAATCTTATCATTGTAGTATTTTTTATAACCAGAATTATACTTAGTACTTAATTAGCACTTAGTAATTAGTACTTCGTTGCGAATAATATTTAATCAAATTGTTGTTTTTATATTTTATCCATTAAATTTATGTTCAAAAACCAAACAAGTTTTCCATAAGTTGTCGGCTTATCTATAATTTTTGGTGTGTACCCAACAAAAGAAAAACAATAAGTGAATAAAACCTTGTCAAGTTTTCGAGCACAAAGTAGTAAAAAAACTGCTGCTGTAAGCTCTTTTTTTGTTTTCAAAACAGAGCAGTAAAATTGGGGGAGAGATGGTAGAAATGTACTCTTTGGTGTCTAATAAACACACCGCTGTTTACGAGAATGTATAGCGGTATTGGAAGTTAAATCCCCTTCTGATTTTAAACACAGAACGATCTTGTTAAAGTGTAACGTTAGAAAGTTTAAATTTCAACTGGTATCCGCATTGTTTTGACTCGAGATTTGGAAAGAAACTTTTTCTAAAAGTTACTATATTCGTTGGTTTATATTTTCAGTGCAGTAATATTAAACAAGAAATATTTGTATTTTATTTGCTGGAAACGGTTCAAGTTTATTCTGATAATGTTCGTATATACCAATTTTGTGTAAAAAATCGATCTTGATGATCGCTTTTTTGGGTAAATTCGTTTTGATTAGAAAAACGCGTTTAACCCGGACCGTATGACTTGCTGCATTAATGATAATGATAAACAATTGCCAATTAATACTGTTCAATCAGCTGATATTTAAATACTTTTTATTTTTAATCATTTAGTATAATAATCCTAAATATCAATTAACTTTTTCAAAAATAAATTCGTGTTATTAAAGGAGGTTTAGGCATAATTGTTTATTAATAAGGTAGGAGTAATGATTGTAGTGTGTGTGTGTGTGTGTGTGTGTGTGTGCGCGCGCGCGCGTGCGTGCAATTTTAGAATTCAGTCATTAATTTGAAAAGTTATAGTTTTAAATGCTAAAGTAGAACAAAGAAAGACTTATTTTATTAAATAACTTAAATATATCGAACAACCATACTTTAAAATAACTTGTACATTGTAAATACGTTTCCCCATTAACTGCGAAAGGTCGCACGGGCCCACTACTGTAATTTAATTTTCATAATTGACATACTTTATCTCAGTTGGAATATTATTACGGAAGAACAGCTGTGGTGCGAAATCAGCTGTTTAGATGATCGTTACTTCCACTCTGCATTAACGTAGCATAATAATATCTCCGTTGCATTTAGTAGGGATATGGATATATAAAAATGCGTGTACTTTTAACCTAGATTTTTTGCTTGTAGGCTAAGATTTATTTCCAATTTGTTACTTAACAATTCTTTGAGGGCATGAAGTGCACACAGTAAATCCTCAATTTAACGGGGTGAATGGGTCTGGAGAAAGTCAGTCAAACAGATTGACAAACCGTCAAACTGTTTTACTTACAAGTGCTCTGATTATGAATAGTGATTGTTTTTCCTGCTTTGTATTGTGTGTTTGTTCGGTTGTACTCAAGAAATCAAATGTTTTGTTATACGGTTTGGGTTTCGTAGAACTTACGCGTATATGTGTAGCAACTAAGGAGCGCGGCTGAAGGCCTGTCCCGAGCGCTAGCCGCACTCCTTAGTTGCTACAGTGCAATGGGCTACGTTTAGAAATGTATTTTTACCAGATCTATTAAAAAAATAATAAAAATGGATACGAAATATTATTTATAAAATTAAAAACAAAACGATAATTTCCGTTAAATTGGGCTCAGATAGTTTACCGTTGTGTGTTTTACAGTATCACTGCGTTTTTTAAAAAAACACTATACCATAAATAGAACATTAAATACTATTATTTAAGTATAACATATTGCACGCTTTCACACGAATTAATAAGGTACATTATTTTTGTAAAAAAATGTCAAGATAATGTACCGCCGTATTGTGTTTCACGCATGCAAAATAAAAGCGTTATTTTTCCGATGCATTTTGTATCTCCCCGACCGTCGGGCAAATTGAAAGCTCTTTATCGATAAATGATTAATGAGAGTTTGAACAGTTCCTGAGAGAGCGAAGATAAGTGACCTCGATGACTGATGACTCGCCGTACCTTCTTCAGGATTATTTGGTTTAACGAGACGAGCTCGGTCTGGTGATAACCCGCTACAGAGATCGCAGGTTCGAATCTGCTCTCTCTCTCTCTCTCTCTCTCTCTCTCTCTCTCTCTCTCATATATATATATATATATATATATATATATATATATATATATATATTATTATTATTATTATTATTATTTGCGCGTCTTGTTCCTTCTAATCCTCCACACCTCCCTCATCCTGTCCCCATGGATCCTCTTCCGCTCCTCCGTCCATTTTACCCCTGTTCTCTTTGGGATTTCATTCTCTGGGACCTTCCAACCGAGCATCTTTCTCCTGTATGCGTGTCTATCTTCAACATCTGTTGAGTCTATTCCTGCGTCATGTAGGTCTATTCTGACTTGTGCGATCCACGACGTTGTTGATTTGACACCTTGTATATACTTAAGGATTCTGTTGGCAAGTCTCGTTGTTGGGAGTCTACTGATGTGTCCATAGAACCGAAGCCTCCTTCTTCTGATATCTGCTGCCAGGTTCGATATCTTCTCTGTGGTCTTCCGGGAGTGCAACCTGTATCCATCTTCTGTTAATCTCGGGCCAAGGATCTTCCTCAAGATTTTGCGTTCTTCCTTCAAAATACCCTCCGTGGTAGCTGGAGGGTATATATGTATGTATATATATATGCGTGCACGCACGCACATGCACACACGCGCACACACACACACACACACACACACACACACACACACACACACACACACACACACACACACACACACACACACACACACACACACACACACACACACACACACACACACACACACACACACACACACACACACACACACACACACACACACACACGCACGCACGCACGCACGCACTAAAAAGTGATCTAAGGGTGAAAATCGGAGCGTTTTGCATGGACATGCAAGGAGCTGGGTCTGAATGTCGTCACGGTGGCCGCTAGCCCATAGCTCATTCTACAATGAAAGTTCGCTGACAATACAAAAATGTTATTATGCACTTTGTATAGACCTACGTATAGCAAATGTAAATTTTACCGCATTGTGCTGCAGTAAAGTTATAAATGGCCTTTACAAAAAGTTGTACCGCCTTTATTCCGCTGCCGTTAGTTCATTTTATATTTTGTGATAAACAGCGCCCAATAAAGGCGTTGTGTGGTGTTCTGATAGAGAATAAAACGTGTGTAGTAATTCACGGCTTTGGATTTTATTTGCGTCGCATCCAATATACTGTTTCCGTAACCCTTACTGTACTTATTATTCAGAAACGAAAATAAAAATTGTATTTAGTTATGGCCGTTCCAGTTTTGTGGAAATGAGTCATAGATATGGATAACAACGTCGAAACAAAGTGAACTGTAGGCAGTTGAAGTTAAGTATAGGTAGTTTGTTTTATCGTGTTGCTTGAAGAAGAAAAGAGTACGGTTGTGGGAGGGAGACTTAGGGGAATGACTATGTATAATACACACACCTAGTACATTATGCTAACGGTACGGTAGTCCAGTGTGTTGGTAAATCTTGAGATCTCATAGGGTATACAGGTGGCTCTAAGACAAAGACAGACACTGGTGCAGGGGCGTAGTGCCTGAGACTAAGGGCAAAAAAGCTGTTGTCCTGCGACAGCGTGCAACTGTATTTCAGGCTGAAGTAATGACCATTAATGACTGTTTGGGAGAATTTCAAGCGATCCTTCAAAAATTCACGAATTCGTATTTATACCGATAGTCAGGCACTTTGGATCCTACAGTCCAGTCCACAACTGGTCTGGGAGTATCGGGAGAACCGCATTGCTCTGTCCCTGGTAAACCTTGTTAATCTTCATTGTGTTCTGAGACGTTGAGGATATTGAGGAGGCAGACCGACTGGCTGGACTGGGATCTGCATCAAAGTTTATCGGACCCGAGCAACCTTTCGAGATCTCTATCTTTGGCGGGTTCTGTAATAAATAAGTGAATTAAGAAGAAACAACAGTCAAGATAGAATAATCTTAATTGGCATTCCTATAACAAGCGCCTCTTGGATAAGGTTAATCATGGAGTACTTGCAGTGGCGGAAGACGTCTTGGGAAGAGCACAACTCAAGAAAATCGTAGGGCTCATTACTGGGCACTTTTGTCTGAGGGTGCATATGAACAGAATAGGTATGTACCGCGGAGAAACCTTGTATGTCTGTGTGTGTGTGTGTGTGTGTGTGTGTGTTTATTTTTATTTTAAGACGAAAAACACATTGAGGCTATTACCGCCTCCGTAAATGTAAGTGTGAGTGTAAAGTGTTAAAGTCGTAAGTGTAGTGTTAGTGTGTGGTAGGCTCGGATACCGCGAGGGAAGTCTAAATTCTCTCAATAGGTGCAGCTAGTCTGCACCCCCTGCGGTATATAGAAACCTTGTGTAGGTTATGTAGTAAAGAAGAGGAATCTGCACGAACCAATTCATGATTGTGAGGCTCTTGTTAGCAGGAGGTTAAGGGTTTTTGGTTTCTATGACCCTAGGGACCTCTGGCAGGATGAGTTAGTGGATTGTTGGAACTTACTAAGGGCACAAGCTAAACTAGTACTTACAAGATTAGTTGCACAACAGGTGCGTCGATCGCAGTGCCTGGAATTTTCATAATCACTTCCTGTAGTATATAAGCTAATCCAATCTAACGGTAGTCCAAACACGACTGAGCTGTTTCTTTCCCCCACCACTAACAGTAGCGGACAACCTGTTAGACCGTTCAAGGACAAGCGCCACGATTAAACAACCAACCTAATACCTAAGAAGAATGAAAGAATGTTGGTACTAAAGTGCGTTTCACGTTATTTGTCGGTAGGGCGCAGCACTTGTACGGGCTGAAAACATTGATAGCGTACACTAGAATTATGTATTTCGTACTTTATTAGCCCTACGTATCAACTCACTTTATTTTTCATTGATCTAATCATCTTTCTGAGTAACTTAACGGACCTATCTGTGCGTTTTCCTTCATCATGTGAATATGATGTAATATTAGTTGAATAATTATTGCGTTAACCAGCTGAATAATTAATTAGCCAGTTATAAAAAGCAGTTTTCTTTGATATGTTGTGCTTCATCTCTGAACGATTAATTAAATTTTAGTGAATAGGGTAGCGTCAAGTGAAAAGAATACTTAACGCAGAAGGGCTGGGAATCTAGTATTTCACTATATTGTAGTAATATTTTCATTTCATTAACACGGTAAATTGGTATTCCTGTGCTGCCAAGTAAATGTGAAATGCTGTTTAGAAGTGACCTGAACTCCCTGCTTGTTTATAAAATACCTCAACTGTAGTTAGTGCCGTTATTTCCCCCGAAAAATCAGGTTCTGCAGCTATTGAACAAAATCAGATTTTTGCACCTCGATTCTATCAAATTTTTGGTCATACGCGTATATAAAAATTTACAATTTAAGCAAATGTAATTTTCTAATTAAAATGAAATAAATCGAAAAATCGATTTAAAAAACCGTAAGTGTATTTTATTTAAAAATTGGTGTGATTTTCAAAATTGGAGTTTTGTTTCTTCATTTAAGATAAACATTATGATTTTGCACTTTCCCGCACCGTCCAATTTAAATAATTGGATGTGAGCTCGTTCGTATAGTGTTTTTGCATCGTTCAGTGAATATATAATCGACCTACATGATCCTTCATTATCCTTACATAAATCTTGTCCTGCAAGATACACGCCTCCGCTAATATTAACTGCTCGATACGCCCTGCTGTAGTGTCCTTGGCGCCACTAAATTTATGTTGATTTATTCCACACTTACCTTAAACATTCATTAGTAAGTAGATAGGTGTAAGGTAAAAGTGCTTTAGTCATTCCAAGGTCCCGGGACTGGGTGTTGCTATGATGAACAGTGGCTCTTTTTCTTAAGGAAAATTGAAGCACTGTAGCAAGCCTTCTGATACTGTATCTGCAGTATTGTTTCTTAACGTGTGTTTGGCGGGCGCAGATTATTGTCGGAAAAACTGAACATTCGGCGTGACTTCAGAAAGTTGGTTCATCACAGTTCGCTCAAATTTTCGTCATAACAAGTGTGTTTAGCAAAATGTTTTATAAAATAACTTTCAAGAGTAAATAAAAAAAAACAGCCAGTGCGAGACTGGCTGACAGAAGTGACTACTTCTTTAGGCATGCCTGATTGTATATTTTTTCATTATTACGATTTAATTAGTTTTATAAAAATTATATACATGCAAAAAATGGCAACTCTTGAAAATTAATTTCGTATTAAATTTCGCGTGTGTGTAGGTACACAACTTAAAAATTAACTGAAACTGTCACAGACTTTGAATTTCAGTATGTTAGGCTATATAAGGGACTTTAATAATTAATCAGTTTATACCCGTACTTTCGACAGTTATACTGTCTAAGTATAATAATAAATATAATAATCGTGATCCTGGCATTAAAAAATTGGTATGGGTCATATACATTAAATAATTCAACTACACAAAGTTAGAAAATACACATTTTTAAAATTAACAAGTACAGTAAACATGACCTGAATTGAAATGATATTGAAGCTATTGTGCGAAATCAGCTGTTTATAAGTAGTCACTTCCAGTCTAAATATATACAAGAACAATATATGCTGTGAGGTATCCACTACGAATTGAAGCGTGACGCGAAAGCAAATGTTTAAATCCATGTTTTGTCAACCAATTTTCACTTCAAAAATACATTTTATTAATGACTAAACAAAACAAAAAAATGACTAGAGTGCGCGTATGGATGTGTTAGAGCGTTCCGTGACGGGAAACTGAATTTTTCCCCGTGCAAAACTTAAACCCATACCCCGCGAAAAGAATTAGTTATTTCAATAGGGCATTTGAAAAATATCCAATCTTTAAGAACGTACCTTATTGTTAAATGCTGAAATTATTGTTATGCCTGGGCTGGACATGTAGTACAACTCTGTAATTTAAATATTTATTAATGAACTAATTTAAAGGCCACACACACAATGTGCCAGATATAGCTGTAAATAATTTTGTGCGTAATGGGTCGGGTATGTAATGTAATTGCGTTATTCATAATATAAATATATAGCCTATTATCGAACTTAATTGTGTATCAAATTTTAAAAAATAAAATGTAATTAAAGTTAAGGTTAGTAGCAGGTTTTGAACTCACGTCCTTTGGTTTCATAAGCAGAAATCATAGCACTGAGCCACGAATGCACTAGAAAAAACATTCACTTCAAGAATACTAATAATGTGTATATGGTAAACGTGATGCTTTTTCACATGTCATTATAGCTACTGCGAGTTTTTATTTTCCCCCTCGTACAAAAAAGTGCTTGGCTGAAGAAGTTCTCGTTTAAAAAAATAACTCGGATTTACTCTCAAACTGTAATTTCCTTTCATTTAAAATTTGGTACGTTAATTTCAGTAGTGATTTGCAGTACTATACAAGCTCAATGTATTTATATTTTTGAACGTATTAATCAAAAGTTTTTGCAAATCAAGACCTAATTTCTTCTTTTTATTTGACGTTAGCTTCCAATTGTTGTTTTTTTTTTAAAGAAATCCTCGTAATTGAATTTAAAAAAAGTGCTCTTTAATACCTAATTCCTCTTTTTTACGTTCCTAATTTTTGTGAATTCATTTTCCAATAAGTAAACGAGACGGCCGCTGCTTCAAACGGACATTTTTCCCTGATAAACGTTTTTCTAAATCGGGACGTGATTGGAAATAATTCGCTTTTTAACGGCAGTCCCTAACCGAGATTAATGCTATCAATTCCGCACGTCATATATTGATAGATATCTGTAGATTAGGTTCATCTCAAAGATAGATAGCGTCCTTGTCGCCGGCGCAGTTTATTATATCCTAAAGCTTGGCAGGTAATTTGGCGAGGGCAATAAATTTACTTCCCGCTCAACTTCAATACGTAATGTTGTGCAGGCTACACGGAAGTACTGTGCACAGTATCTGGTAGCTTATAATATACGCGTATCTTACTCTGTATAAATACAAACATATGGTCTATTTTGCAGAGGGAAAGTTGTTTTACTTTCGTGGTGCTGGTGCTGAGGTAATTTGCACTTAAACAGCTGACTTCGTAGATCAACATTTACTCTTCCGTCGATAATACTATTTCAACTGATGTTATCGCCATTGTTCAAGGTTAAAATATAAATAGTAATAAATAAATCATTATTGGCGAATTTCCATTTAAAAATAAGCTATTGGAAGCATCGTGGTAGTATCCAGACCCGGGATTGTGAGTGATCCTAACCTCTAAAATTTTAAAATTTTTACTATGTTCAGATAAAAACATGATTTGTATAAAGTCAAATTTTAAGAAAATCAATGCGTCAGTCTTTAATCTCAAGGGATCCGTGGACACATTGTTTATCTTTTATTGCGGGTTTCAGGGTTTACACAAGCCTTGCCAGAATCGCTGTTTTATTGGCACTGTAAAGTAAAAGGCTGCTTGTTTTATTCCAGCCAATAAAGGTTTATTTGCCACTCAAACAACGCTAAAACTAGACAGTGCCTTTTCTTCGGAACGTTTAAAGAACTGTAGAAAAGAAATTAAAACCGGTACTGTAATTAGTTTGGTCGTTTTATTTCTTTTGTTTCGGGGTAAACGACTGTTTGCAAACATTATCAGTGGCAAGTTTATTATCAAGTCCAATTCAGATGCGTACTGGAAACGATTGAAATAAACACAGCACGCAACTGTCTCGCTGACGTGACGGAAGCGAATTTCCGGAAATAAATTTTTATAATCTTTTTTGAAATTCTGAAGTAGATGAAAAGTCGGTTTTAAATCACCATTTTTCTTTTCGTGACGTCACTGGGTCGTAATATTAACTTTGTGACAGTTATGAATACCAATCTTTAATTATGAAGTTGGCCTAATGACATCCCAAACGTTTCTTATAAAGCAGGCAAAATAAATTATCTTTACATTATTATGAAGTATTGAATTTTCATAAAAATGAAATTGTATTATTTTAAATTATATATATAATTTAGTGACTTGTTAAAAAATATCTCGGATCTGGGTCTTTCATGGAAGTTTCCTAATAATAAACATTTGATTTGAAATGTAGTTCAGACGCCGATGTGCTTAATGTATATGAAACATCCAAATAGGACTGTGTATGAATATTCAGTGCGATAAATGAAACAACTCACGAATGAAAGCTACCAAGCGTACATTAATATAATGTTAATTGTATTTACATACGGCAAAAACGTGGTAAGTGTACTTTTTGCAATGTAACTGTATAATAGCTTTTTTACACGTTATTGACTTTGTATTTTTAGTGCTGGATTGCATTTTAATCATTCATTTTAGAGTAACGCCAAAATTATGTAGGCGTTTTCTTTTTGCCTCCATTTTGTTTATAGTCCGTTGGAAAACTATAAGATCAAGAATGTTAAATTTTTAATGTCTATAAATAACTACTTCAGTCGATAACTCAGAATGTTTTTTACGACAATCACACTGGCTTTTTCGGAAATTCATAATCATAGTATACAGTGTATACTATATATATATATATATATATATATATATATATATATATATATATATATATATATATATATATATATATATTGCACACACACACACACACACACACACACACACACACACACATATTGCCATTGCATTCCCTATGCAATTCATACAACAAAATTCAGAACAAATTTTAAAAGGACAAAAATTATAAATTTAAAAAATGATTGTGGAAATCCATTTCTGTATAATATACGACTAGGCATTCATTATTTGGTAATAATGTATCAGGAATTCATTGGGCCTACTTTATAATATAATGTAGGGAATTCATTATTTCGTAATGAACTTTTGGAAATTCATTACGTCATAGTAGACTATTTGGAATTCCCTAATCCTGCTTCATAATGAAAGACTGGTACTAATTACTTACCAAGTATTATAACAAACGATTCTAAACAAACATTTTTACATAATTTGAAAAAAAAACATTGCGTATATTTCAAAGTGGTTTACAAAACTTAAATTATGATGCCCAATAGTTTACAATGAAGTAATGAATTCCCGAACGTTTATTATGAAGTAGGCCAAAAGAATTCCTAATCTATTACTATGAAATAATAAATTCTCACAATACAGTAATGAATCGTATGCTATACAGTAGTGAAATTTCGTAATCCTTTTCTAAATATATGATTTCTGTCCTTCTTTTTTAAATTTGTGTAAAAGTTTGCTGTATGAATAGTTTGGGAAATACGATGGCACATATATATATATATATATATATATATATATATATATATATATATATATATATATATATATATGTGTGTGTGTGTGTGTGTATATATATATATATATATATATATATATATATATATATATATATATATATATATATATGTTATATTTAAAAAAAAACCATTGTATTTGTCGTAAAATCACTTTGAGTTATAGACGTTGAAGGAAATTACATTCAAGACTTTAATTGGATGTTTCATATACATTAAGCACATCGGTGTTTGAACTACTTTTCAAATGAATGTTTATTATTAGCAAACCAGATCCGTGATACTTTTGAGAAGTCATATATCATATATATATATATATATATATATATATATATATATATATATATAGAGAGAGAGAGAGAGAGAGAGAGAGAGAGAGAGAGAGAGAGAGAGTAGAATTTCGTTAAACGTCATTCTCAGGACCGAATCTGTATGACGGATGACAGAATAGACGGGTAACTGAAATAGACCACTTGTACTTTCAGCGATCGGTTAAAGTAACGTACTCTGTTTATTTGGGAAAATTTAGTGAAACTTAAATTTTTCTTTTTAACTTTAAATATGTATATAGAAATTTTACGTTGCATATACAGGTCTATAATAGAGTAAATTATCCTTAGTTTACCTTTTGACAAGTTTTCACTTATCAAAGTACTCACGTGACTTTAAGTGATCGACTTATACGCTGAATTGTGTTATCGTAAATAGCGTGAAAGTAAATCTTTCAATTCGTGCACTACTTCTGAATTTGTTGACGCTATTTGAAGTGTATTATCCCACTTGATGATAGAATCGTTTAATTTTCGATTATACGTGTTTGCCTTATAGTCAGCTGCCTATGCTATAAGTCATGTCCAGGTACAGTGTGTTGTTTTATCTAGATGGTTTCTTTCATTATTTATTAAAAATAGGACTGTTAAAAAATGTCAGCAAACACAGAATTAACCTGACGTTTAAAAAGTTGACGGTTAATCGAGACTGTACTGTAATTACAAAAAACATTTGCGGTCATTTCAAGGTCCCGAGATTGGATGCAGCTATAAATTTGTCAATGAAAATCTGCAAAAAAATTGAACAAACATTGAACTGTAACGTTATTAGGAATTAATTAACGCTTTGTTTACTTGCCAGCGTTTTTCATTATTGCGCTCCCGGTTTTAATTTGCTTCGCTCCGCCACTAATATAATTAACCAGGTCGTATTATTTGCGTTATTTATTGTTAATGGAATGCACCTCGGTGCACTTTATACGTATTTACACGAGAAATTCAATTTCATGTCAGACCGGTAGGTTATGAAAAATTAGTTTATGGTGATTTTAACGCTGATCGCGGTGGGAGAAACCAGTCATTAATTTTATAGGTTATAGTTTTAAATACGGAAGTAGAACAAAGTGTCTATTTTATTAAATATCTTAAATATAATGAATGGCATCGCTTTATTAACAGGCCATACAAGTATTAAATATAAATACGGAAGTAGAACAAAGTGTCTATTTTATTAAATATCTTAAATATAATGAATGGCATCGCTTTATTAACAGGCCGTACAAGTATTAAATATAAATACGGAAGTAGAACAAAGTGTCTATTTTATTAAATATCTTAAATATAATGAATGGCATCGCTTTATTAACAGGCCATACAAGTATTAAATATAAATACGGAAGTAGAACAAAGTGTCTATTTTATTAAATATCTTAAATATAATGAATGGCATCGCTTTATTAACAGGCCGTACAAGTATTAAATATAAATACGGAAGTAGAACAAAGTGTCTATTTTATTAAATATCTTAAATATAATGAATGGCATCGCTTTATTAACAGGCCATACAAGTATTAAATATAAATACGGAAGTAGAACAAAGTGTCTATTTTATTAAATATCTTAAATATAATGAATGGCATCGCTTTATTAACAGGGCCGTACAAGTATTAAATATAAATACGGAAGTAGAACAAAGTGTCTATTTTATTAAATATCTTAAATATAATGAATGGCATCGCTTTATTAACAGGCCATACAAGTATTAAATATAAATACGGAAGTAGAACAAAGTGTCTATTTTATTAAATATCTTAAATATAATGAATGGCATCGCTTTATTAACAGGCCGTACAAGTATTAAATATAATTGTAACGTCTATTTTAATATTGACAAGAAACAGTAGGCCATAACGATTTTATTTAGGAAGATATGTACAGTAATCTTAAATTTCATAAGTACTGAATTAAAGATATTGTGTTTATTTATAGTATTAAATACCAGCCAATAGTATTATTTGGATTTTTTTATTAACATAATTCTTGCTTTTTTAAGTTCAATTACGGATAGTGATTTTATAAAGAAAACGTGATCTTAATCTCTTTTTCCGTTCATGTACTAACAAGGAAAGTTAGAATATTGTTTATAAAGATGTACTACAACACTGTTCAACTTCTTGTTGTACGTTATTGTACATTATTTGTTCCCCCCCCCATAAATTGCAAAACAAATCACACGGGCCCATTAGTCATAACATAATCTGTTTTAATTTAAATTCAGTTTTGAAATTTGTACTCAACTATTTTTTAGGGAATAAAGTTAAATTAAAGTAAAAAAAAGTAGGCAGTCGTTGGGACTGGCCGACAGAAGTGACTACTTCTTTTGGTGTGCCTGGCTGTATACTTCTTTCACTATTATGATTTAATTAGTCGTTACCCGTTGCGGCTTCACCCGCAATTTTAATGTACGTAATACAATTTATAGTCGATTTTCAAAATCGTTCATTTCAGTTTAATATATTTCTAAATACAATATTATATGATTTTATGGTTTTTTGCCAAGACATAGATTTTTGCTACTTGACACTAGAATAGAAACCATGGGAGAAGCAAAGAGTCCCAAATGTATTCCTGCTACTCTTAATATCTGACCCTGTGACTTATTAATTGTCATTGTAAATGCCAACTTCAATGGAAACTGCAATATTTTAATTTGGAAAGGCAGGTTGTTTGGAATTATAAGATTGTTTCAATTAAAGTCATTGCAAATGTAAGCTTATAAACAATAATTTTATAATAAATAATAACAGGGATTCAGATTTTTAAAACGGGAATACATCTATGTCCATCTCAGGTACCTAAACCATGTTCGTTTTAAATTTCATCTCAATCGGTCCAGTAGTTAATGTGTGATTGAATAACAAACAAAAACACACACATAAACTTTCAAATTTAAAATGTTATATTAAGGAGTATAAAATATTATTAAAACGTCACTGTTGTAGCCTACAGTTAACACATATCACAAAACTGAATACTAAGTAATTCAGTTATACTGGGTAAGTAGTATAATGGCATTTAAATATTTATTATTCACACCTACCAATATGTAATAACGTACAAAACGTCACTGTTACGCAGATAACACTTGTCATAAAACTAAATACTAAATAAAGTTGGACTGGGTAAGTAGTATAATGGCGTTTAAAATAATTTAAATATTTATTATTCACACCTACCAGTATATAATAAACGTATAAAACGTCACTGTTACACAGTTAACACTTGACACAAAACTAAATAATTAAGTTGGACTGGGTAAGTAATATAATGGCGCGAACATACTAGTTTTCACTTCAAAAATAAATTTTAAAACAAAAATATATATAAGAGCGTGATGCGTGACGACAAACTGAATTTTTTCCTGTGCAAAACATACTGTGCAAAACATACTTCCATACCATACCATATATATGCTATATATATATATATATATATATATATATATATATATATATATATATATATATATATATATAAAGAGCGTGATGCGTGACGGTAAACTGAATTTTTTCCCGTGCAAAAATACATACATCTTTTAACTAAGATATGTAGATGTTGGATAGCGAAGCGCGTCCAGCTACGTAAAATCGTTGTTGCTTACACGTACTATTTGGCAACATTGCTAAATCGGCCGCCCGCCCGATTTGTTGCCCGCTACTGTATAGGCCTAATTTACCCGCCGTACTTCTACTATTGTACCCTTTTTAACGCTTATTGTGAACCTTTAATTAGTATTAAACAGTTCTGTGAAATTCGTACATTATTTTATATATATAGTGCCCCAGCTACAGAGCAGAACACTTTACATTTAAATGGACAGTATATTTGGAAGTGTTACGTTTGAATATTCAGCACTCAACAACGTTTGACTGCCGGGGTTGCAAACCACATCAAGCCTCCTTTAATTTATCCCTTATAAATTTGCACATTTAAAGGCGTTATTACCATACGGTTAGCGAGATACTACGAAATTTAACCTTGAAAAAGTATTTATCCAACAACGCTGAGCAAATATTGCACTGAGATGTGAAAATCTGAGATTATAAATGTGTAATAGATACTTCAAAACGTTACTTTGAACCGTAATTCACGTAATATGTTACCTTGGAACAGTTATTTGGCTGCTTAGATTCCCTAATAATAATCACGGTTCGCAACTGTCTCGTTAAGGTGATAGTAGCGAATATCCTAGAATACTTTTTATAGTAAACATTGTTGAAAATATAATTTCATTGTAATAATCAGTTTTACAAACTGCGTACATTAATCACTGTAAAATTACATTGAACATAGGAAAATATCGTACTAGAATTACAGCTCGCTGCTGGTGGCATCTTGCGGCAAAGTGTTTAACTACAGTTAAATATACAACGGTACTGTTTATTTTCTCAATCGTTTCCATCCCTTGTACGTGCAGATTGCAGCGTTAGTAGCGGCAGATAATGCAACTACTTGGATTTTAACCGCTAATATCTAGCACGCTTTTTACAATTATACCTGTACTTCTAGCCCGTTTGTATTTAGTGGTTTTGCTAATGGTTTTGGAAGTTTTCATTGATTTTGAAAACAGTGCAAAGTAAGAAAGTTTTGAACTGTCGGAACAGATTTTGCGGGGTAACGAACTTGTCCAGGCCATTACGAAAATCGATTTCTTTGCCTAATATGATGTGAATCAGAAAAAAAATCTAAAGGTTAGGATTCGCGCTGATATCAATGTCCCATGTATAGGTCCTTTCACCAGTGCCGGCCTTTTGGGGGGGGCGAAGTCAGGCGGCGCCCGAGGGCGCTAGCTCAGTTAGGGCGCAGCTGTCTAGGTCTTTTTATCAATAAAAATAATTTTTTTAAATAATCTTAAAATGAGAATTTTTTTAATCCATAATTGAGGATTTATGGATTAAGATTAAAATAAATGATTTTAAAATTTATTTCAAAAATATATGTATACCCATTTTTATTAGATATCTTAAAAACGCGTCCCTTACATAGGTGCCGCAGTAAATTTTGCCCAACCTGCCCAAAAGGCTAATCCCGGCACTGCCTTTCACCGTGTTTGCAGCTTCAACAGTGTATTAGCTCATTTTCTAATCGCATCGCTCAAAAAGGTATTAGTTTTACTATCAGTACGCTGATAGTTCTTATAAATTAATACAGTACAACACAACGTAAGGGGAACAACGTAAACAACACAAATGTTGTTTTGGCTTTGTTTTTGAAGGCTTTTTGCGCAACTTTAAAGGTCTGATATTCAGATTGTTTCATAAATATGCATTTCCTCTAGAATATCTTTCTGAATACGTTATTAACGGAAATCTCTTTGGAGTTAGACAAAGTGAACTTTTAAGGAAACAGTTTTGTTCTCATAAACAATTCCTTCATCCATTTTTAATCTGCGTTACTGTGTACAACTTTTCCTATAAAAAAATATCTTTATTTTTTTTTTTTTTTTTGTAATTTTAAGATTGTATTAATTGGTAATGGTAACAGCAATATGTTTATCGCCAATATTTTCCAGTAGGTTGAACCGTTTGAAAACCGTTAAAATATTTTGACGTCAATATTCAGTCTAAGTATATAAATCAATGACGTCTGTTCGGCGAAGAAATATTGTTCAGACATTTCGCAAAAATCGTATGTGGCATCTTCGAGGCGGTTCTCGCTCCTAGTCTGAAGTCGAATTGACTTTAATTATATTCAGTTAGACTTCAGACTTGCAGTATCACCTCGACGATGCCCAGGTACTATTTTGGAGTAAAGTCGGGACATTGTTTTTTCTAGATATAGCCAAAACAGCTTTTTTTAATGTAGTAGTAAGAGTGGTAGTAATTTTTACCTTTACACCCCGCAGGGAGGTGCAGACTAGCTGCACCTATTGACAGGATTTAGACGTCCCTCGCGGTACCCGAGTCTAACACACACTTACATTTAGGGAGGCGATAATAGGTTCAGTGTCCTTTTTGCCTTAAAATAAAAAAAAACGACTATAAAACTGATTTTGCACTGCAGCTGTACCTTTGGTATTACTATTTCAAGTAAAGTTATGTTTATTATAAAAATAAATTATTTTATTTTAAAATTGCGATATTTATGAATTTGGAAATACAAAAACTAAAGTGATTATTGTGATTTCATTAACAAAATGTTTGTTTGTTGATAATATTATAAACAAATCGGTTATTTACTCGTGCTGTTGTATTGTTAGAGGCGCAAGTGTGTCTTAATTTTTTCGCAAATATTAACTAATATTTTTCTCATTTTTGTTTTACTTATAATTACAGTATACAAAATACGGACCATGAAATCTCACACGATTAGTAAATTTCATGTTACATGTTACAATTTTACAAATTTACACGTTCCCCGAGAAGTATTTATTTGTAAAAGAGTTTATTTATTACAGGGAAGAGAAGAGGGCAATAAATCTCTTTGCAGGGTAGAACAACAGAGCTGTACAATCGTGCATTGTGCCTTCCTCTTCCTCGCGTTGTTTGTTCGTGAAACACATTCGTTGTTTGTTCGTTGCCTGTACGTAGTTTATACTCTATAGGTTCACGCTCAGCTGTTCTAGATAAGTTTATCTATGGCAACCTTCATCGGTAGAAAAGCTGTGTGATGTGCACTTTTCTGAAAATCGCTTTTTGTTATTAAGCTTTTAAGCTTTTTGTTATTTGAATAGCAATATAAATAGTCAGTTGCGTTTAAAAATATAACGATTATTAGAAAATTAATTGGATAATTTATTTAATTTATCAAATCGGCTTACTATTAGCAGCCTACGTTATTATAGGAGCAACAATAATGTTGAGGTTAGGTTATACAAAGAAACAAGGAAACTGCTATCAGCTGTTAATATCACATAGTGAGCCCGTGCAACGTTTCGCAGTAAATGGAAAAAGAAACGAGTAATACACAACAACGTACAGCAAGATATTGAACAGTGTTACAGCACCTCTTTGTAAACTGTGAAATATATAGCACTCATATGTACCTTGTTGGTACATGAACGAAAATGAAAGGCGTACTTTTGTCATTTCGTAATGGTTTCAGGAGTTCTGATAAGCTTTTTTCACCCGTCATAATTCCACAAGTATCTTAGGAAAGAAAAAAATTTTTGCACACATGTAAGGGTAAGGCTAGATTAAAACTGGAGGTCGCTCGGCATCCAGAGTCCGTTGAGCTAGGCTTCCACCCTGGCTTAGGATGAAGGGCTCCCAATCCAAGAGCAAATAGCTTAAGAAAGATTAGCTCAAAATAGCACCTATCTTCCTTAGCCACGCATCCTCCTGCATGCACTTTTCCACCTTGGCTTGGAATGAAATGCTCTCAGCCCAAGAGCAAATAGCTGAAGAAAGATAAGCTCAAAAGAGCACGTCTCTCCCTTAGCCGCACAGCCTTCTGCATGCATTGTTCCGCCCTGGCTTGCGATGAAGGACTCTCAACCCAAGAGCAGATAGCTGAAGAAAGATTACTTCAAATGAGCACCTCGGGTTAAATATGTACTTACTGATAGCCCAAGAGGAAGGTCCATTAGTAAGTATGCAGTGATTAAATATCACTTATTTACAGCTTTTGGAGCATGAAGTGTCTCAGCTTCTGTCAAAGTCTATGTTTGGATTTATTTGACTATCGCCCTACTTTGTATACACTTCGTTCAGTGAGAAAATAAATTTTAATCAGTCGTAACTGTTCATTTTTACAAAGATAAAGTAAGTTGTTCAATACACAAAATATTATCGTCAGTCCCAAATAAGGTTTAAAGGAGTTTAAATTTGTAACACTGCTTAAACGTTTTTAAAATACAGTATAATCTTTATATTGCGGGTCTTTTATAATGGAAATCTCTGTATAACGGCAAAATGTGTTGGTCCCTTTCCATTTCTATAGCAAAAATATATACTGCAACTTTCTCTATCGAGACCAACAAAATTCCAGGAAACTCTATAGCGGCGAAACACGTGCACACTTACTATTTCTCAGTATGCCACCAAGTCGTCGAGTCCCCCGCAGGGGGGTGCAGACTAGCTGCACCTATTGAGAGAATTTAGACGTCCCTCACGATACCTGAGTTTAACACACACTTACACTTACGACTTTAACACTTTACTCTCATACTTACATTTAGGGAGGCGATAATAGCCTCAATATGCTTTTCGCCTTAAAATAAAAAAAAAAAAATCATTCGAGTGTTACAAACAGTGCTTAGTGCGTCACCTGAATCGAATGTTTTGTGACTAGTACATTTTACAAGAAACAGTTATGTTTTTGTACTGTTACAATACATTGGCGTCTAAACGGGAAATTTTATCGTTAGATGTAAAGGTTAGAGTTTTGCGTGATTTAGAGAAAGGTGTGAAACAAGTAGGTGTTTGCCAAAATTTTAATTTAATTAGTTCTTGTGTTGGCACGATATTGAAAAACATAAATAATATAATGAAGACCTACGATGAAGGGAATTGATGAAACGGTTCTGCAGTAGTTTCGGCAAAATAATTTGCACAATTACAATATTTAATTTATACAGTATTATTTAATAAATATTGTTTTTATAAAGACTGTACGTGATATAGTTGTATTTCAATAATTTTTGCACTTAATACTTAAAATTAAAAATAGTGTATAACACGTTTTACAAATAAAAACACATTTTATACACTTTTTGGTTGAGCTCTCTTTTTTAGGGCGAAAAATAATGTTCCCGCTTATTATAAGGCGAAAACTAATGCCGTTATAGAAAGATTTTACTGTATTTGTAGTTCGTTTTATCGTGACGCTTGACCTCAATCGGGGTAACATGTTTTCTGCTTACTATTAGTGGAGGGAGAAGGAAAAAGCTTAGTCTTATCACGTACTACGATAGATTTTAACAATGTATCAGGCGAGTGATGTAAATGTAAACACTTCTTATGCAACTCTCATACTACGTCTGCCCGCTTCTCCTTTAAGCGCCACGATAAAACAAATGATCAAATAAGTTCTTATGTTGGTTATGTGAGATTGAGATGAAATAATGCAGTCTACGTCTGTAGATTACAGCGTTACATCGGATGAAATAAATGATGTAATAGCTGAACTTTAAAGTAAACAATTTATCAGAATGTCTTTTTCAAGCACATCACGTTCTGTACAAACTATTAGATAAGGCTTTGCGTTAGATTTGATTACCAGAAGCGGTAAAAATATTTTAATCTAATAGATTGTCTTTGTTTCGTTTTAAAATGAAATTGATAAAATAAGTCGAATTTAGCCTATTATTGTACTATGATTCTGTAACCGAAAAATCATTGAATAGTAATAGAATAATAATAGAACGAAAAACAAATACACATTTTAGATTTTTCAAGGATTGTTAAATTAAAGTGTACAACCCTTTATATTTTTTATATATTCGGTTGCCATTTTGAAACAGTAGAAGTGATTTTCCTGGGTAACGAGCGTGTCCATATCTAGATCACTTTTTTAGGGGCCGTTAGATTGTGTTTGTGTGTTAGTACACTATTTTATACAATTTTCGTTCACCTTTATTGAACCTGTGCCAGCAGCAGTTTCAAAAGCGCGGTCAGTCCAAATCTTTAAAAAAGTGTGACTTCGTTTTTTTGAAATCTAATCAGCGTAAAATCTTCACAGATTAACTTTTAAATTTCATTGAAAATATATGCTTGAATTAGACAGGCTAAGAATTCGTTCTCGTACTTTCGGTGCAATTTGAGAATTTAAAATTTTAGTACAGATTACAATAGTGAATCAGATTTTCAAAAATATTTTTAAAAAACTTACTCTGTTCTTAAGATTAGCGCGCTCACGTTCGCAATTTTGGTCCGATTTGATTAAAACTAGGCACGTAAATCGTTCTACGGTTTTAAAATGGCGGCAATTTCAAATTTTTAAAATTCCTATTTTTTTACTCTTCAGTTTTTTTGAAAATCCTGTTTCACCGTCGTAATCGCCGTTATAAGATGCATAAATCAGCATTTTTAATTTAACAAGATCCATTGTAATTAAGAAATTTAATTTGTCGACGGTCAGGATAATTTTTTTTTTATTTTGAAACCATTGGAAAGTTTAAAAATATGCAGATTTTATTGCTCTGATTAATATGTTGAAATCAGAATTTCAAAAAGAAAAAGATAAATAAAAATACTTTTGTAAATTCGTTTCTATCATGTCAGCGAGACAGCTGCGCGCCTCGATTAACATAATATGATACATTAAGCATGTTTTTATTGTAGACTTAATGGTTTATTATTTATTAAGATTGAAGATTGCCAGTGAGGCCAGTAAATTTCACCCCAAACTGCAACAGTGGCCTCAGCTACTTTCAAATGTAAATTAACTCCTTTTGGATGGAAGATTAAACCTCCAACCCCGTTCCCACTTCCGTTGTCCTTTGTGTAAAATATGAATAAAACACCTGCAATTCACGTTTTTACATTTAGCTGTAGTAGCAGCTATAACTTAACCGGCGGAGGCAACTGATGGGCTTAACGATCCCTCCGTACCTCTAGTTCATCCTATTGAATATAAACGCACTAGAAGCGCATTCATCTTTATAAAAAGTGTGTTCGATATTAGCGCCTGAAGTCCAAATAATTGGACTATCTGCCGCCATGAACGCTGCAAGGACGGGGTGGAGACGTTTGAGAAAATTGTACTGCTATCTATTTAATTGTAGTTGAACACTGTTGAGTATGTGTGTACATACGTAATATTTAATAGCTCCTTTCGTGTCTGGGTCTTATCATGATGGCCGCTACCTCATTTTGCAACGAAAAATCGATGTAAAGTGTAGAGTACCGTACAAATAGGATTATATTTATTAAATGTATCGAGTTAACAACGTGATTAGAACGATTTGTATGTCAGTACGTGAGTATGTGAGTATTTGAGTATGTGAGTATGTTACTATGTGAGTATATGTTAGGACTTCAGTATATGAGAATGTGAATATGGAAAAATGTGAGCTTGTGAGTATGTGAAAATGTGAGTATTTGAGTATGTTCATATGCGAGTATGTGAGTCCGTGAGTATGTTAGTGTGGTAATATGTGAGTATGTGAATTATTGAGCATGCTAGCATGTGAGTATGTAAGTATGTGAATAGAAAACATACTCTTTCTCCGAGAGTATTTCGGAATTATTTGTATAACCTTTAACAATAGTAAGTTGCTACCGTAATAACAAATATTAACGTTTTTAAATTGAATTAAACATTGATTAAATCAAGAACTTCACGAATACAATACGTACTGGTTGCCGGTAATTCTGTATGAATCCTTAAACATCGTCAATAGGAAGAGTGTAGTTATTTTTTAATCGCCCGGATAATGACGTCGTGATTCAGTACAAATTCACCCAATCATATTACGTAAGTGAGCAGACTAACGTCACTAGAAAAAGTGGTTTTTTAATTGCATTACTTTTCCGCCCTGGATTGTTTAAACGTTTTTTTACAAACTTGCAACGCCTTGTTGTAATTTAATATGAATAGGTATTTTGCAGTACACGTTTGTTGAGCGAGCGTTAATTAGTTTGCTTGATGTAGGCCTGCTGAACTGCTGCACAAAGCGTTCTAATCACGTTGTTAACTCGATACATTTAATTAGTATAAGCCTATTTGTACGGCGCTCTACACTTTATATCGATTTTTCGTTGCAAAATGAAGTAGCGGCCATCGTGATAAGACCCAGACACGGGGAAGGCCAGTTAATATTACGTATGTTTAGATTTTATTCAAACTTAACAGAAAAATCGATTTTGTTCACAGTTATGTCAATGGATAAATCGTAGTTTAGAAAAACTGTATGATAAGCAATAAATTGGAACGTTGGAATTTTTTGGAAAATTCGCTTCCATCACATCAAGGAGATAGCTGCGTGCCGCGATTATTTGTGATGATGATGACGACTTAATGAGAGAGGCACTACAGTGGGGTAGGGACGAAACAGAGTGTGGCAGTTAATCCTACATTTTTGAAAAAGGCTGTGAAAAAATAAACGGATGCATTTTTCAAACTTTTATTGCGACCATCTTATACATTAAAAAGCATTTAAGAAACATAAAAATAATTGTTCATTCTTTAAAAATAACATCGATAAGTTGGTGTCCTTCCCGGTTAATGTATTCTTGCAGGCGTTTTCTAAAGTTGTTCATCACATCACGGCTGAGAAATTTTCTGAATTTTCAGGCGGATTCTTGCCTTGAGTTCTTCGAACACTTTACGCTTTCGGCACCCCCACAAGAAAAAATTGCATGGTGTAAGGTCGGGTATGCTGTATAGTTTCCGCTTTGGTAAAACGCTTTCACGCGAAACGACGGTTGTAGCTTTGACCACTGTTCCGTGGCTTCTGAAACGCTTTCAAAAATGCAGGATTAATTGCCGCACCCTTTATTTGACTCAAGACATCGGTTTGTTGGCTGAAAGGTTTATCGATGTAAAGGGGAAGATGCAAGATTTGAACTTCGGTGGTACTGAAAATAATCTAGATGAAAACAAGTATGTAACACTTTAATAGAATTTAACAGTTCGATAGTGTAGATTTGGAACGTTGATGGCGTTTTGCTGAAAAGTCAGTAAAGAACTAATAGAGTAATAAGGGGTAGTTTAAGAAAGACAAATGGTGCTTTTACTTTGCTGAAGGTTTTATGGAAATCACATCAGCTGAGCGAAAGAATAAAACGGACTCTCTCCTAAGATATCATGTTCGTCGTAACTGATCATGCTTTATGGTTCTGAAACTGGAAAGAGTCATTATGTATGTACAGTATTGTTATGTATAGCTTACATTAGTGCTGAATCAGTGTACGTAGCACTGATTATTAAAAACCAGTAAAAATCATGAACAGAAAGAGAAGAAGGTATTGCAGTTATAATGCAGGTTCCGTAGGTGGATTGTTGGAAAATCGGTGGATAAGTAGTTGCGATTGGTGAGAAAACTTATGGAAATGTGAAAATTATGGCGCCCGACGTGAGTGATGTAAACGTCTTTCGTTACTGTCGTGTCTTCTGTAGAGTTTAACAGAACAAAGTCAAATATTTCTACAGCTTGGTATATATGTAGTCTCGTATTTACCGAGAATCGTAACACAATGCGAGTATGTCTCAAATGTTAAGTGTTTATTTAGAGCACTAAATTAAACTGTTCTATTTACAATCGTGAATCACGTATCATTCGTATGCATTAATAGAGAGGAGTTTCGATTTACCGTTGTTACAAGTACTTTCGCTCCGAGAAGTATTCACTATAAGACCGTATAGTGGGTCGCGGGAGGGCAGACGACTTGAAACGTTTTAAGTGTGCAAAAAAAAAGAATTGACCATATTTCATGAAATATGTTTTTTAATTCCACAAAAACTGCTTCACTTAACTGTAAACTTACACATAAAACAGATATTTTCGAAATAAATTGAGCAGGACTATAGGACAATGCAACCGTGCTGGGCTCGCGCTTCTGCTGGAACTACGGCATGCATCTACCTAGGACGAATGTGTTTATAAAATGAAAAAAAAAAAAATCATATTTCGTGCCAAATAATTACAATTTATCAGAAGAAAAGATAAAAGAGTGTATAAGGGATTTAACAAATTTTTAACTCATTTTTACAACATTTTCTCTTTTTTTCTTCTAAAGCGTAATTATTAGAAACAAAATATAAAGCTTTTTATTTCATTTTATTTTTTGTGGTATTATTATTATTATTATTATTATTATTATTATTATATATTGATATGTGTGTGTGTGTTTTTTTTTTTTTTTTTTTTTTTTTTTAACGTCCGACTATTGTGCACACTTGGGCTAATGCAGACGATGGAACGATTTACAGCGTATGAAAATGCCAAGCCCTGGCCGGGAATCGAACCCGGGTCCTCGGGGTGAAAGCTATCAACTAAGCCACCGAGGCGGCTTATATATATATATGTGTGTGTGTGTGTGTGTGTGTGTGTGTGTGTGTGTGTGTGTGTAATAATTATTATTATTATTATAGGAGGTCACGGAACAAAATTTGGGCTGTAGGTAGGTCCCATTTGGGCTGATTTAGGGTGACCACTGAAGCACCAGGTATCCACTTCTAAATGGAGTTGCCTGTTATTCAGTTATTCAACACGAACAGGCAGTTACATTTAGAAGTGAGATAGCAATATATGAAAGCATTACCTGTGAGTATTCTTGAAAAGTAAACAGTGAACCACAAATAAATGCTTTACTGCGAACTACCGAACCGAGTTTGTTATTAAAATATATTTATTCAACTGTAATTTATAAAATATAATTTCAAATTTTGTTGAAATGATTGTGTCCACACATTTTCATCCCAAATTATGTACAGACATTTATTAAATAAATTCTAGAGATACATTTGTTGTTTGTTTATCCTGGACTGGACGATAACTATGTATTACTGACGTTTTTTCTGTTTCAGGTAAAAATTTTACTGATTAACGACAGTGTTCCAGTAAGTAAAATTTAATTATAATTTTATATAGCGTAATAAATATTGAATATTTTATAAAGTTGTCGTTAATTTTTTTTAAAACGCTGGTTTCTAAGTATATTTACGTCTGTTTTCGTTTAGATAAGTTTATTTCCGTCATAAAAATCATAGCTTTCAGTGCCATGGATTTTTGTTTTTTCATATACATAAATTTAATATTTTTTTTTTTGCTTTTGGATATATTTTAAGCTAAATGAACAAATTATATTTTCAAGGGGCACACACTGTAAATATATATAGTAAGAAAAAAGTAGCAAAACACTTAGCTGTACAACTCAAAGAATTCACCTATCCCTGTCAGTTTCCACTTGAACCATACACCTTTATTTAAAATGAGCTTCGCCTTTGTATACTATACCGGTCTGTAATTATACCTTACAATACTGGTCAGGTACACCGCCTTAGACCACTTGGCCGTTTGAACAGTCTGCAATTGTTTCATTTAACAAGTCGTTGGTTATTGTATTATTATTGTTTGATTACTTTCAAGATCATGTCGCTTAAACAACACAGTAACTGAGTGACAAAACTTAATTCCGCTTACACACAGAAAAACATGCACGTTAATTTTCCGAACTTCTCTCCCAGCTTTCAAAAAGCCAACGCCTGCGAACCTAGTTCACAATTTTCCCGTCAACCAATAATCCTTTCTGATTGGTTCGCAGTGCTCGCGTATCTCGGATGTAATAAACACTTTGCTATCCCTTTTCTGCCGCATTACTACCGGCGCAGCACGTCGCATCTCCGTACACAATAGCTTCATGCTGATTGGTGCATTATTTTTTTGGTTTTAACTGTGGATTTCTGACAAATTATTGTTCGGCAGAACATCAAGACGGTCCGCCCACTATGCGACAGCCTGCCAGCGGACTTCTTACACTCTCATCCCGCGGCAGACCCAGTCAACGCTGGATTTCCTGTATTTTCCCCGGAAACTATAACAGACTTATTGTTTACTGCTTAATATTTTTTTATGTAAAAAAAAAAATTGTCAGAACCATGCTGGACTTAGATTTATGTAAAACAGACGACCGGTAAAACCGAACGTAGGCACTGGAAGGGTTAAAGTAAGTGCTTTACTTTTTTTTGTGTCTTTGACTTTTTAAAATATCAATCTGTTATAAGGAAGCTAGAATAAACAAAAACTATCAGTGAGAAATTTTTTTTTCTTATTGAAAAGTTCGTTAATGGAATATATACATATATATATATATATATATATATATATATATATATATATATATATATATATATATATATATAATACTGTGTTAGTTTACGGAAATTGCGTTAGCGAGACAGCTGCGTGCCGTGATTATTTTGTGCACGCACTTAAAATGTAGCTCGATTCAACAAAGCTTTCCTATCGCACGTTATATTACTTCATATAAAACGGTTTTGTCGATAGAACGCATCCTGTGCTGGGCAGCGTCATTGGCTGGTGAGCTCTTTTGCAATGGCGTCATGCCAGTACAGTAATACCGCTGAATACATATTTGTTTGTTCTGACTGTAACAACTGGATTTATAACCGTAAACGTTCAGTAAATAAAGTGTTAAATGAACGAGTTATTTTTACCAGTGATTTGTTGCGAATGTACATTGAAACATGAGCTATCTGTTAGCCATTATAGTATGGGCCCAATCCGATATCTTGATATAAGGATCCTTTTTCAGGTGTGTGTGTGTGTGTGTGTGTGTGTGTGTGTGTGTGTGTGCGCGCGCGCGTATGTGTGTGAAAAAGAAAGAGAGAGCCCACTCACGTTCACAATTTTCGTCACTTTTAATTATAAACTAGGCACAAAAATCTATCTTGGTAATGTACAAGTTCGTTAACACTTTCAAAATTTCGGTCATTTAGAGTTATTTTTTCCGTATTTTCAGTTTAATTTCAATGTTTAAATTGCCATTTTAAATTCTTGTTGTCTTCAGCTAAATATGTTTAATTGTTTCAAAATCGTGGTCTTTCAATTCGTTTATGTTAACAGTTTTTTTTTTGAAAATTTGATTCGACCTTCGTAATCGGCGTTAAAATCTGCTACTAAAAATCACATTTTTTTTTAATATTCACATTGCAAATATCGTTTCAAAATGTCGGTCGTTCAATTTGTTTGTTACAGTTTTTTCGAAAATCTGATTGGACCGTCGTAATCGGCGTTAAAGTCTGCTGCATAAATTCGCATTTTAAATGTTCACATTACAGATACCGTTTCCAAATGGCAGTCCTTCAATTTATTTGTTACATTTTTTCGAAAATCTGATTGGACTTTCGTAATCGGCGTTATAATCTGCTGCATACATTAGCATTTCAAATGTTCACATCGCACATACCTAATCGATTTCGTATTTTCATTGTAGTCTAATTTGAAATTTTTAAATGCTAATTTATGCAGATTTTCAAAACTGTGTAAGATAACAGAAAAATAATTTTAGGAAATTCGCTTCCGTCACGTCAGCTAGACAGTTTTGTATCACGATTATCGTGCAGCTGTAATCTACTGCAGTCTATAGGCAGTTGATTACAATTAATACCGTACCATTATAACTTATAATAATTTCGTTAAATTTTAATTATTTAATAAACAATTTATTTTTAATTATATTATTACTTTCTTGCCGATAAATCTATTTTGCAAAGTGATTTAATTAATAAGTGGCTGTCTCGGTACAATTAGTTGCGAATTTTTCAATGATATTAGAAAATTCGTGCTTAAATCTTTCTGGACAATTTTCAAATATACTGTCGCTTGAAAATTCTACAGGCAAGAGCGAAGCGAACAATGTTTTCCAGTCGTTACACCGAGCAAACTATAAAAACTGTCAGCCGAATGAAATATTTAGTTGGGGGCGCTCATAGATACATCTTAAAAGTTTTACGGCAACGAATGGAAAACAAACAAAGCAGTTAGACAGTGTATGCACTCGCATGACGTGGCTGGAGTCATCAGAGTCTTCATAAATCTTGTTTTTTTTTTAGCGGCGAAACATAAAAAGTCTGCAATCGTCGTGTAAATCTCACGTATTGATCGTTTTTTTTTTAAAAAAGAAAAACACAAACCTTCACTGCCTTCAGTAGTGTGTTTTAAGTGTTTACTACATTAAAATCCATTGTTTTGTAATTTGTTTTAATTTGTTAATCTAATTAATTAATTTGTTTTAATAATTTTGTTTCCTTTCTTGGACATTAGTCTGGATAAGTAAAAATGAACTATGCCACGTATACCGTTAAAGAACTCAGACACGGGACCTAAAATGAGCGCCGATTGTGACTTCGAAATTGAAATCCGGGCTTGGTGGTCAGTGTAAGGCACCGGTCTGTCTGTTTTGATCTTCTCAAGGTTGTCGGTTCTAACCGCAGTTACTGCTGTATTAAGCTCAAAATGCAAACCTGTTTAGATCCGTTCGGCACAACTGTTTCTTGAAGAAACGTCGTTTCGACGTTTCGACAAAATCGTATCTTCGGCATGTTATATAGCGCAGATAGAAAGTGGGCTGGCTTCAGCTGACGTAGGTGGCCATTAACGCACAACACAGTTCAGTGAAATTTTTAAACTGTAATTTATACAGATTTGAATGTTGATTGCCATGGTGTTTTTTATTAACTTTGAATAACCGACATCTTGAACGTTTTGACCGATTTTTTTACCTCTTTTGAATCAGATCGTCCAAAGTTGCAAACTTTAATGTGCTAAAACACATACACCCGTGCTTTTATACATGTATACAATAAACATCCTTCAAAGTAGTCAGGATCGGTGTTCATTTGAAGATCTTCAGCCTGAATCTTTTCACGATGCCTCTAGTATATCATTTTCCAATAGAAATTTGCTAGAACAATTTTTAGTATAAGATTCCCGTTTACATGTTGTAATATCCACTGCTATTAACGGTTATTTAAATAAATAATTTAAAATTGTATCTTTTTCCATTGAACAACCGATTTTTGTCAATTTATTACTTAGTAGTTATTATCATTGTTTCACGGGCGTTATATGAAGTCCTGACGTAACAGTTAGGAAATGTCGAGGAAATACCGATTGCAAGCGGGGTTGCCACGCGAAATGAGCTGTGTATACATGTAGTTTTATAACAGTAGAAACTAAGAGAAATTCTTGAAAATATTGCTTAGTAATGGTTTTGATACGTGTCTCTCCTGGTGGAGTAAATCTAAACTAATATGAAGTGACATTTATATTAGTGACTTGCTTACGAAACTAAGGGTCACGAGTTCAAAACCCGCTGATGATGTTAACTTTTTTTATATTTTTTAAAATATTATTTATATAAATAACATACTGTAATAAATATTAAAATTATAACTATACCACATGACCAGCGCATCTAATAAAAAATTGTTTATCTGCCCCGACAGTAAAATTTTTATTTCATTCCATTCAAACTTGACACAATCGATTTGGCAATAGGTTGGACAAGTTAATTACACCGAAAAATCTGTACGGTTTCAAAATGGCAGCCATTTCGAATCTTTAAAAATTCACAACTCTTTTGAAATTCTAACTTCACCATCGTTATCGGCGTTAAAAAGTGCATTTTGAATTTTGTAAGGGAACGAATTCGACGGCGGTCATGGTTCATTTTTCGTGCCTTCGTATTAATTTGAAAGCTCGCAGGGATGCATACTAGCTGCACCTATTGAGAGGATTTAGACGTCCGTCGCTGTACCTGAGTCTAACACATACACTTACAACACTACACTTACGACTTTAACACTTTACACTCACACTTACATTTAGAGAGGCGATAATAGCCTCAATGTGCTTTTCGCCTTAAAATAAATAATTAATTTGAAAGGTTTAAACGCGATTTTAATGCTGATTGTTAAGTTACGTCAGCGACACAGATGCGTGCCGCGATCATAACGTTATTATTATAACATTGTCACATCACGTGTGCACATTGACGGCTGGCATTCTTCAAACAAAACAACTTTACTGTATATAGTGGTATAACACAACGTGTATTTATATTGCATAAGCAGCACCGTAAAATCTGTTTCACTTCTAATTTGTTCTGCATATTTTACTATTCTTTGTTTAATATTCTAAATTTTATATTTACCTGACTAGTCGAGTTCCCGTTTTAATTCTATTCTATATTCGTATTATTGCGTTGTTTTTATACATCTTATATTCTTATTTTATATTGCAACCGGTTTTAATACAGTTTGCAATCCGTACTTTTATTGCTTGCAAAAAAAAGTTTCGTTCTTTTTCCGTGATTTACGCGGAAAAAAGTAATTAAAAGGTTTACTGGTAATTTAATGCAAGTAAAGTTTTAATTAAAAGTACAAAGTTGACTGGCTCTGCACGGTCAGGTGAAGTTGTTTAGTCTGTCGGTTAGTCGTTTAAAATCTTCTTTCTTAATTTAGATTATATCAGTCCACCGTGCATGAACAAAGCAAAATTATTTAATTATTAAGGGGAGCTTCTTCCCATGACCTAACCCGCTTCCTTGCTCAGATATATTTGTGAAGCAATAAGTGTATTAATATTAACCCTTTGAGTAAAATGGTTTAAAATATTTAATTTCGTTAAATTAATCTAATGGGAAACAGTAAAACATATAGTAACTAAACGTACTCTAAGGTTATATTATTATAACCTTAATAACTTCGAGTGCAACCTTCCGCATTTAGTGGGAAAAAATCGAATATAAAACAATGTACAGCAAGAAGTTGAACAGTGTCATTAGCACCTCTATATAAGCTATGCAATATAATTGAAATATGTTTTATGAAATATGTGGCAATCATAACATTCCTTGTTGGTATATGAGGAAAAGGAAAAGAGTTTATGACGTTTTTTTTTATGAAATCGCTACCTTAATTTAACGTAAAATTATTGTGATACACTAAACTTTAAGTACTTGTATTTTAACATTACTGTAAATATCTTCCTAAGTAAAATCGTTGCAAAACCATGTAGGCCTACTGTTTCTTGTATCTAAGAACATCTAATAAAATACTCTTTATAGTTCTATTTAATACTTGTATGACCTGTTGACAAAGTAATTACATTCATTATATTTTGGTTATTTAATACTAAAATATTCGGCCTTACTTTGTTCTAGTTTCGTGTTTAAAACTATAACCTACAAAATTAATGACTGAATTCTAACATTGTATCTTATTGAAATATATACTATATCCGGATTTTACATTACATACCTTAATTAGGCTACAGTATTTACTGTTTACTAAAAGTAAAATATTTTATTTAATAACATTTACATATTAGAACTGGCCTAGATTGTCTTACCGATTCTACTTCTAATTCGGTCAGTGATTATTAAAATCTTACATAGAGTAATAATTTATGTATTACTTTACAACAATGTTTTTTTACAATCAGCTGTTTTGGTACAATTATTTGTTGCCAATGATTGCATTGTGCTGCACTCTCATGGGGACACTTAATACTGCTGAAATTGTTTTTGCAGACATTTTTAGTTGGTTTTATTTCATTGTAAAGCCATAAAATGGAAAAGTTCGAGAGTTCCCTGGTGTTATGATGTTCCTGTAATTACTTCATGTATGTAGCTTCTGTAACGCAGGTCCTTATTTGTGGTACAGAACCGATCGAAATGCTTAGCGTAATAATATATGAAAGATACAATGAGTATCACGTAGTATTTTATATAAAAATATTTCAGGCCCCACTGTTCGTTTTATAAGGTTTTTTTGATGATTTTCCGTTATTCATGACTTGCATTTTAATATTTTGTTTTCTTAGTGTTTTATCCTAGCTGTACCATAAACACACAAGTGATTTGGTGAAAGAGAAATTTACATGTCTTTCAAAGTGAACGCTTATTGTTAGGCTATTAAGTATTTTTGAAATGAAAGGTTATTTGCTGTGGCTATTTGTAAGTCCTTATACGTCATGCTGTACGTTCTCGAGATATATCGAAATTTCTAAGCAACAATGAAAACTTTTAGACATATAATTAGTGTTTTCTCTGTATTCCATTATAATTTTGATAAGAATGTATCGATCGAGATCTCAATCGATGTGTCGTAAGCAATGTTTTAAACTTTCGTACATCATTATTTGTCTACTAGTTCTTGAGATATATAGAAATACATCAACGCTTATTTTCATTTTATAATATAGATAGCGAATTTTTGCTTGCGCGCGAGCGTGTTTGTGGTAACAATACCAAAAGAAACATTGTCATTAATTCATGTTCTTTTAAGTTCTCATGACCTTTGCAAACTTCCTTGGTGCATGTACCTCGAAAAGTGTGGAAAAACTCAATTTCTTAGCAAAAAATATTCCATACTTGTAAAAAGTCGTCCATATTTTATCAAGAACACTAAAGTAACCCTGACCGCCATCGTTGTTATTTTTCGATCGGAATTTCCATAAATTTCTTTTATTTAAAAGTCACACACTTGATCTAAGTTTTTATTCTTCAGATTCGAGCAAATATTGTTGAACAATTTGAAAAGTAACTTAGTCCTTTTTTCCAGTTTAGTTTTCGCTAGCTCCTGAGCAGATTTTTTTGAAAAATTTAATTAGAGAAAGTTTCCGTGATGTTTTTTGCACGAATTTAACATGTATCATGTTTTAGGGCTGGTTGTGATGTTTGATTCTGCGCGTTGCGTGATGCGAGTGCACAAATTTATATTGGTAGTTATAGTAAAAGATCAGTTGTTTTATATTAATTCGTAACGGTCAGCTGACTTCGTTGTACAGCGGATAGGCAGTAATAAGTTTTAGGTTATGTTGTTTTTTTCGACGAAAAACCGTAAACGCGAAATTTAAATATTTAAAATAAAACATATCAAAAGTAAAAAATAAAAAGTATTACAGAAAAAAAATTAAATAAAAATAAAGGTAAATAATATAACATAATAACAAGTATGAATAGTTACAAAAAACTAGAAAATAGTATTATATATCGTATATTATGTTGTTAAAAACTAGCTATTTTATAGTAAAAGATTAGTTGTTTTATATTAATTAGTAAAGATCAGCTGATTTCGTTGAACAGCTGATGAGCTATAATTAGTTTTAGGTTATGTTGTTTTTTCTTGGCAAAAAACCATAAAGGCTATCATCGCGTGACGCGAAATTGAAATATTTAAAATAAAACTTAAAAAATACAAAATAAAAGGTAGACCTATTATAGAAAAAATAAAGATAAAACAAACTACAATAACAAGTATGAATAATTACACAAAACTAGCCATGATAATTTGTCGTGTTTTCGAACAAATTACCGTAATCAAAAAATTGAAACGAAAATATGATATATGATTTTTATTTTTGGTTCAATAACTGAAATTTTCATTTTAGTGTTTCATTATTTAACAAACTGAACGATTACATTTCATGGCCAAAACACCGTCTTGAAAGGATTAATTAAGATATTATACATTAGCTGTATTGTAGCCTTTGTTTAATTCCTTAAGCAAACAAACTCTGTGTTTCGTTTTAATTACAAATTTTCTTCCGTAAACTTTCATTTTAATTCAAAATGAAAAGATAATAAACCTGTTTTACTGGCAATATGTACAGAATGTCGTTTCAAATTTTGTTCGTGAATTTTAGGTGAACTTGAATTTTAATTTATCATAGAGCTTAGTGAATACTTACTTTAATTATAGAGTAAATATAGGCACTAGAAATAGTTCTAAGGGCGGGATGAGGGGGTCTACCCCTGCAGCTTTAATATAATTTAATGTGATATAGGTACGGATAACTGCAATTATACTGGTGATAATCGTCCGTATGGTTATGGAGAAACATACTTTTTATTTAAAAATTTAATATCACGGCATAAATGTACATTTTAATATGCAACAAATTTTGTTTTCATATAAAAATGAACCCTGACCTGTGTCTGATTAAAAAAAAACAATGTAGCATTAGAAAATTAAGACTTATTTCACAATTTCAATGTAGATATTTTGAAACAGTTAAACTGATTTCGCTGGGTGACGGACTTGTCCGAGTACAAAATAAATTTTGGAATGAAAACGTCTTTGGGCGAACTAGACAAGGGAGTAAGAGGACAAAATTATATTAACTGACCGAATGGGAAGCGCGTTTTCGTTTCAACTCGACAGTTCGACTTGTTTTGTATGTGTGTTTCTTTGTTAGGCAGTTTTGGTCAACAAAAGTGACTATTTTTTTGTTGTTGTAATTTAGTACAAAGGTAACTTGTATTCAGCCAGTACGATGTGTGTAAGATTTTTTCCCATAAACGTCCGTTTCAAAGTGACAGACTCTGATTTACATTGACGAGTGTACGCAGTTTTGGCGAATAGCAATGTTGGTAGGAAGATACCTTGTAAAAAACCCAAAGGATGTATTTGTAAGATTTATTCCATTTACTTCAATTTCAAGATGGCAGCCTCTGATTTACAATGACGTGTGTACGCAGTTTTGGCCAAACGCATTGACAAATTGTTTTCAAGTTTGTCACGAAGGTACCTTGTATAAAACCGTAAAGACATATATGTAAAAAAATTTCTCATTCACTTAATGATGCATCTAGTTGCTAACTGTTTCCTGTAATATTAGTTCAACGGCAAGACCTATAATAATTTTGACCGTTTCGAGGAGAAACAGCATTAAGTTAGTCATGTAACAATTTTCCTAAATGGAAGCGGGATTCAGTCAATTTAAAGATCGCGTTTGTATCTTTTAAATCTAAATATTTAGGGCTACTGTAACGTAAACCTATGTTAAAAACCCGTCGCCTAGGTAACGAGAAATAATACGTTTGGAGGCGTGGTCAGCGTAGTGGGGGAAGCGGAGTCAGCTTCAAAACGGAACCTAGACTGAGTCGAAGCTACGTGGAGCGGAGCCGAGTGATGCCGCTTGACTCCGTTCAGCACTGTAACGCTTTCAGTGGCCGCACTTACATTCAAGACAGTAGGTTAAGTTTTAAAACCTAATTTGGTAGTTACTCGACCTTATATATAATATTTAAATGACCGCTCGAAAAGTTATCACGATCGGCGCTCAGTTCATAGTGCCGGATATGGATGATACTATGATGGCGCTGTAAACCATTTGAGGGTTTTTGGGAAAAACAATTTAAAGTTGGAACAAAATCGGAAGTATCTAAGAATAACACTTGCATAAACACGTGTTGAAATTTACTTATAGAATATTTTAGCCGATTGCAATACGTTCTCTACATAGAGTAACAACAAGTGTACATGTGATAATTGATTATTGAAAACTAGTCAAATCTACGAGCTCGTATATTCGAAAGCTAAAAGGTATACGCGTATTTCGAGCTATACAAATCAAGTTACAAAGGGACGCGGTATTAGATGGGATTTATTTATACAGGCATGTCAGAACTTGTACAGCAGCGAGCTAGACGCAAAGTCTAACTGTCACATGCTTTTGATGTCAAGCGCTCATTGGTCCCCGGATCTAGAGCATCTGTTATAACAAATAGTGACCATATGTCTGTCGCATGTTTGCGGTGACGCCAAAGGGGTTGAAACGTTTTCTGATAACTCTTGACAAATTTTATTTCACAGTGAGCCCGCACTTTAGTTTTAGCAGTTTTAGTCAGATTGGATTCAAACTTGATGAAATTGATTTTTACAACTTATGCAGTTTTATTACCCTAAATATAAAAAATGAAAAATGTTCGTTTGTTCAGAATCTTAAATTTTCGAAAATTCTTCACCGATTGCTTTGACATTTTGACACAACGTTGCATTCGAATATCTGCATGTATTTATATATCTGTATAAATAAAAACGTAAACGTTCGTTTGTTCAGAGTCTAAATCTCCGAAAATTCTTCACCGATTGCATTGAAATTTTGACACAAGGTTGCATTCGAATACGTGCATGTTTATATATATATATATATATATATATATATATATATATATATATATTATAAACTTAAATATTCGTTTGTTCAGAATCTTAAATCTCCGAAAATTTTTCACCGATTGTTTTGAAATTTTCAATTTTTAAATATAAAATCAATATAAATTAAAAATGTAAATGTTCGTTTATTCAGTTCTCTTCTTATTTTATCTTCAGTTCTTATTCTTAAATCTCCGAAAATTCTTCACCGTTTGCTTTGAAATTTCGACACAATGTTGCATTTTTTATGCATCTGTATAAATAAAAATGTAAATGTTCATTTGTTTAGAATCTCAAATCTCCGCAAATCCAAAAACACAAATATACGTGTCTATAAGTTGTTATTCTTGGTACATATTTCGATATATCTCGAGAGGTATTTAACAGACTTAAGAGTACCTACAACACGCCATATCTGGTATATATTATTGGCATTTAGCATCAAGGCATAACGAGCGCCCACATGTATCTCTTGCACCCCTCATCTTAGTTTCTGGACCGGGGTTAAGGCCGTCGGCTTATCCGTTGCCGTCCTCATTAGCCCCCCTAGAATGCAGTATTGGCATTTAGCATCAAGGCATAACAAGCGCCCACATGTATCTCTGCACCCCTCGAGATCTTAGGTTCTGGACCGGGGTTAAGGCCGTCAGCTTATCCGTTGCCGTCCACATTAGCCCCCCTAGAATGCAGTATTGGCATTTAGCATCAAGGCATAACAAGCGCCCACATGTATCTCTTGCACCCGTCGAGATCTTAGTTTCTGGACCGGGCTTAGGCCGTCAGCTTATCCGTTGCCGTCCTCATTAGCCCCCCTTGCATGCAGTATTGGCATTTAGCATCAAGGCATAACAAGCGCCCACATGTATCTCTGCACCCTCGAAATCTTAGTTTCTGGACCGGGCTTAGGCCGTCAGATTATCCGTTGCCGTCCTCATTAGCCCCCCTGGCATGCAGTATTGGCATTTAGCTTCAAGGCATAACAAGCGCCCACATGTATCTCTGCACCCCTCGAGATCTTAGTTTCTGGACCGGGGTTAAGGCCGTCAGCTTATCCGTTGCCGTCCTCTTTAGCCCCCCTAGCATGCAGTATTGGTATTTAGCATCAAGGCATAACAAGCGCCCACATGTATCTCTTGCACCCCTCGAAATCTTAGTTTCTGGACCGGGGTTAAGGCCGTCAGCTTATCCGTTGCCGTCCTCATTAGCCCCCCTAGCATGCAGTATTGGCATTTAGCATCAAGGCATAACAAGCGCCCACATGTATCTCTGCACCCCTCGAGATCTTAGTTTCTGGACCGGGGTTAAGGCCGTCAGCTTATCCGTTGCCGTCCTCTTTAGCCCCCCTAGCATGCAGTATTGGCATTTAGCATCAAGGCATAACAAGCGCCCACATGTATCTCTGCACCCCTCGAGATCTTAGTTTCTGGACCGGGGTTAAGGCCGTCAGCTTATCCGTTGCCGTCCTCATTAGCCCCCTGGCATGCAGTATGCAACAAGGCATAAACGTTTTCTTTGTAATTAGGTTTGCTGCCTTCTTTTATCCCGTGATTTAAAATTACTTTACAACGCGGAATGTGCAAATTACTTTAACATTTATGCAGGAGCTAATCTGTTTTAAGCAGACACTAGATGCCCGTATCATTTATTAAATTCTGAGTACTTAAGCGCTTCTAATAAGAAAACAGTAGAGTATGAAATTTAATCCGCTGCAAGTCTTTTGTACGGTTCAGTGCTTCCTGAACGATGAAAGAGCTCAGTGACCGAGCTGCAGTAAACAAACAGCTCCTGATTGCCTTCTTTTCTTTGCACATACTTTTACCGATTCTCTTGTATTCTCTTTATCAATTCTGTTATATTCTTTCCCCTTCAAAACCTCTTCGTAACCCCTCTTTAACTTTTTTATCAGAATTTATAATAAAATTCAATCTGTAGAACAGCGCACCATTCATTACGCAGGTTTAAATCTACTTACTATCATTTGCTTCTTGCGTGCGTTTAATTCGATTCAAACGTTTTCAAAACGGCTGTCATTTCAAATCTTTAAAAATTCGTACCTTTTGTCTTTTAAATGTTTTTGAAAACCAGATTTCATCGGCGTTATCACAATTAAAAACTGAATAGATTGGCATTTTGATATTCCAGAATCCGTTGATATAACTTTAATAATACGGCGGTCGGGGTTAATGTTCGTATTTTCAATGCACTTTTGAAAGTTTAAAATTCTGATATGCAGATTTCGATTCTGGTTAAGGTACAGTGTTCAAATTTGATTTTCAAAAAATGTGTGATGACATAAAAATTACTAATTTTCATGATTTTGGATTTTTGACAACGTATAATGGGTTTTTTTGGATAACGAATTTATCCAAGCTATTTCAGGAATCAGTTTTTGTGTCAGGTTTCAAGCAAATCTAAACACACACACACGCGCGCGCGCGCACGAGTGCGGAAATTTCTTTCTTTCCAATCGAAGTTTTTGCTAACAATTAATGATAAAAACGAATCCATAAAATTCAGAATTTTTCATTTGAACTTTTCTCTAGTTATTTTAATGAACTTTTCTCTAGTTATTTTAATGATAATCTTTTTGAAGTTTAAAACAACTAGAACAGCAGCATTTGAACTAGAGGGAGATTTTGAATTAAAACTAGAACGGAAGCAAGCATTTGAACTAGAGGGAGATTTTGAATTAAAACTAGAACGGAAGCAATTACAGAAAGCAGTGTCACTGCACGTGAAGGATTCATCCAGTTAGGCAAAGTACACAACATTGTTTTAAACGTATTTCTATTGGGAAATGAGCTAATGTAGCGGCCGTTTTGGTTATAAATAAAGAACCTGGATGTTAAAATTACTTCTTACATAGATACAGTTAAAAATGTGTGTGTGTTTGGCGATTTCGGCCCGATTTATTCTAACTTGGCTAACCTAACCTAACCTAAACAAGTTCGTTACTGAGCAAAATTCGTTTAACGGTTTCAAAATGGTGGCTGTTAATATTTTTATCTCAACCTTTGAGATAAAAACTTAAGATCTCATAATTTTCAAACAGCTTTAAAATCTCCATTAAAATTGCGTTTCTATTTTTCACAAAAGCGCCTATTTATGCAGATTTTAATGCTGATTGCGGTGGTGATTTTCAAAAATGTTGTGAAATTGTTCCGTTTTGGAATCGCTTGCTTTTGTCACATCAGCGAGATAGTTTATTTGTTCAACACAATATTTTTCAAACACTTCTTTCTATTCTTTACTTCGGTAAAACCCCGCAGGAGGATGCAGACTAGCTGCACCTATTGAGAGGATTTAGACGTCCTCGCGGTACCCGAGTCTAACACTCACTTACACTTACAGTACTACACTTACAACTTTAACACTTTACACTCACACTACATTTAGGGAAGCGATAATAGCCTCAATGTGCTTTTCGCCTTAACAAAAAAAAAAACTTCGGTAAAAATGATGAAGACGGGGAATGGGTAGAGCTTTCGTTAGTAACTGCAGGTTGAAACTAAGGTGCGCAGTTTGACCAATGCTTTAAACTCCTAGGACTTGCCGGTCCTATTTTTGGAAACACTTCTTTATTCCAGTTAGACTAATGAGGACGAGGTACAGGCGTTAACGGAGAGGGTAAAGCTTTCGTTAGTAACTGCAGGTTGAAACTAAGGTGCGCAGTTTGACCAATGCTCTAAACTCCTAGGACTTGCCGGTCCTATTTTTGGAAACACTTCTTTATTCCAGTTAGACTAATGAGGACGAGGTACAGGCGTTAACGGAGAGGGTAAAGCTTTCGTTAGTAACTGCAGGTTGAAACTAAGGTGCGCAGTTTGACCAATGCTTTAAACTCCTAGGACTTGCCGGTCCTATTTTTGGAAACACTTCTTTATTCCAGTTAGACTAATGAGGACGAGGTACAGGCGTTAACGGAGAGGGTAAAGCTTTCGTTAGTAACTGCAGGTTGAAACTAAGGTGCGCAGTTTGACCAATGCTTTAAACTCCTAGGACTTGCCGGTCCTATTTTTGGAAACACTTCTTTATTCCAGTTAGACTAATGAGGACGAGGTACAGGCGTTAACGGAGAGGGTAAAGCTTTCGTTAGTAACTGCAGGTTGAAACTAAGGTGCGCAGTTTGACCAATGCTCTAAACTCCTAGGACTTGCCGGTCCTATTTTTGGAAACACTTCTTTATTCCAGTTAGACTAATGAGGACGAGGTACGGGCGTTAACGGAGAGGGTAAAGCTTTCGTTAGTAACTGCAGGTTGAAACTAAGGTGCGCAGTTTGACCAATGCTTTAAACTCCTAGGACTTGCCGGTCCTATTTTTGGAAACACTTCTTTATTCCAGTTAGACTAATGAGGACGAGGTACGGGCGTTAACGGAGAGGGTAAAGCTTTCGTTAGTAACTGCAGGTTGAAACTAAGGTGTGCAGTTTGACCAATGCTTTAAACTCCTAGGACTTGCCGGTCCTATTTTTGGAAACACTTCTTTATTCCAGTTAGACTAATGAGGACGAGGTACGGGCGTTAACGGAGAGGGTAAAGCTTTCGTTAGTAACTGCAGGTTGAAACTAAGGTGCGCAGTTTGACCAATGCTTTAAACTCCTAGGACTTGCCGGTCCTATTTTTGGAAACACTTCTTTATTCCAGTTAGACTAATGAGGACGAGGTACGGGCGTTAACGGAGAGGTAAAGCTTTCGTTAGTAACTGCAGGTTGAAAAACTAAGGTGTGCAGTTTGACCAATGCTTTAAACTCCTAGGACTTGCCGGTCCTATTTTTGGAAACACTTCTTTATTCCAGTTAGACTAATGAGGACGAGGTACAGGCGTTAACGGAGAGGGAAAAGCTTTCGTTAGTAACTGCAGGTTGAAACTAAGGTGCGCAGTTTGACCAATGCTTTAAACTCCTAGGGCTTGCCGGTCCTATTTTTGGAAACACTTCTTTATTCCAGTTAGACTAATGAAGACGAGGTACGGGCGTTAACGGAGAGGGTAAAGCTTTCGTTAGTAACTGCAGGTTGAAACTAAGGTGCGCAGTTTGACCAATGCTCTAAACTCCTAGGACTTGCCGGTCCTATTTTTGGAAACACTTCTTTATTCCAGTTAGACTAATGAAGACGAGGTACGGGCGTTAACGGAGAGGGTAAAGCTTTCGTTAGTAACTGCAGGTTGAAACTAAGGTGCGCAGTTTGACCAATGCTCTAAACTCCTAGGACTTGCCGGTCCTATTTTTGGAAACACTTCTTTATTCCAGTTAGACTAATGAAGACGAGGTACGGGCGTTAACGGAGAGGGTAAAGCTTTCGTTAGTAACTGCAGGTTGAAACTAAGGTGCTCAGTTTGACCAATGTTCTAAACTCCTAGGGCTTGCCGGTCCTATTTTTGGAAACACTTCTTTATTCCAGTTAGACTAATGAAGACGAGGTACGGGCGTTAACGGAGAGGGTAAAGCTTTCGTTAGTAACTGCAGGTTGAAACTAAGGTGTGCAGTTTGACCAATGCATTAAACTCCTAGGGCTTGCCGGTCCTATTTTTGGAAACACTTCTTTATTCCAGTTAGACTAATGAGGACGAGGTACGGGCGTTAACGGAGAGGGTAAAGCTTTCGTTAGTAACTGCAGGTTGAAACTAAGGTGCTCAGTTTGACCAATGTTCTAAACTCCTAGGACTTGCCGGTCCTATTTTTTGAAACACTTCTTTATTCCAGTTAGACTAATGAGGACGAGGTACGGGCGTTAACGGAGAGGGTAAAACTTTCGTTAGTAACAGCAGGTTGAAACTGCTGTGCACAGTTTGATCAATGCTCTAAACACCTAGGACTTGCCGGTCCTATTTTTAGAAAAAAAATGCATACTTTATTCCTGTTAGACTGTTGAGAACGAGTTATGGGCGTTACTACAGAGGGTAAAGCTTTTTTCGTTAGTAACTGCAGATTGTAACTACGACTTTGAGATGCGCAGACTGAATGGTGCTCTAAACACCTAGGACTCACCGGTCCTATTTTTTTAAAGCACTTGAAATAACATCACACATAAAACGTAATACTAAGCGTACAGAAATGTAGTATTGTAACAGAATAGTTTCCCCAGCTTCTGGATAGAGAAACGAAACTTTAATTGGGGGTGGCTAAGTTATACGGGTGAAATAAGTTTTCTTCATCCCCAGATGTAAGGAATGAAGCAAAGAGTTGGAACTTTAATACTTTATTTACCCTGGCCGGGGCTTTTATCAATTGATATAGATGGAAAGGCCTGGAGTTAATCTCCAACTCGGGAGGGGAATCCTTTATTTCTAAATCCAGTAACATCTAATCTCTGGATCTGAGCTTATGAGATCCGTAAATATCCGTCTGCGAGTGTTTTAAACAAAGCGGCCATCGCTGTAATACCCACACCCGAAACATTGAAATGAGCGCCGATCCGGACCTACTATTGATCACTTCTTCAGTGATCGTTGAAAATGTTTTGTGTGTGTGTGTGTGTCCCACGTCCAAATTTGCAATTTTTATCAGTTTTTTAAAACTTGGAAATAAATCGATTTTTGACAAGTTCAGTATCTAGCAAAAACAATGAAATAGTTTCAAAATGGCGGACATTGTAAAGTCATACATTTCGTAATATTCTTTCTTTGTAAGTACGAAAGTGTATTTATTTTCTATGGCGGAATTATATTTGTGGGAAATTTAGGTTGTTAATTTATGTTTATTCTAATGCTAGTTGTGATTTTTGAAATGTATAAGATTGAGAAAATAATTACCAAATTCGCTTCAGTCACGTCAGCCAGGAAGCTGTTCAAATCAAATTTGACAACAGTATTTAATCTTGCTTAGGCAGTTATATAATGTTTCGGACGGTATGGTTTCAGTTGTCAGTCTGCTGCGCTCTGAACTGCGCAACTCAAGGTCGTGGGTTCGTGACGTAGTTACTTCTATTGCTTTATTTAAGAGATATTTTCGTGAAAGGGCCGTGATTTTTGTAAACCTTTTCAATATACTCTGCTTTTGTACCACACGATTTCTCTAACACGTTATACTTAAAAAGTAACACTAAAATCTCTTTTCATGCCCAAGTGCTGCCATTACGGTGTCAGATTTTACCTCCGCCCCTCCGCTACACCTTCCTGTTATTTCATGCTCCTTGATTTCACCATCCCTTTCATTTGAGCCTAATGAGTTTTTTTTATCAGCGTAAATCCCCTTGGAATTATTTTACTCAGCACAATTTATCTTTTCTAAAGGATTTCTACCCGTTTTTCTGCTTTTATAGATTATATTTGTTGATGTTTTAATTTCTATATGTTCAGGTACTACACGCCTCTGCTCCTTAGGCTCTCAGACTTTAAATAGATAATTTTCTTTTCTAATCGTTTCGTTTACATTTGCAGTCTTAAACAGTAAAGCTGTCAAATCTTTTTTGGAAAAATAGGGTCAAGTCCGAAAATGTATATTCTAAACAACACATTGACGCGCTGGTAACCTTTTCCGCTCCACGAAGCGGTCAAAATTGAGACAGATCTTGCCGTTCAACCAGTATTACAGGAAATAACCGGCGGCAACTGCAGTCGTCATCGTTAAATCAGATGCCGCCATCTTGAAACGGAAGCGAACGAGAAAAAATCTCATACATAAGTCGTTCGGGCTTTATGCAAAATATTATCAAAAATGTTGTTAATTTTTATAAAATTATTATATTATAAAATACTTGATTTATTTTTATTGTTTTTAATCAAACATACAAATAATTTAGTATATTTACAATTAAAATACAAATATCAATGACCGGTCCCCGTTTCCGCTCGACCGTCGGCATTTAGTTTGTGTGTTTCTTTGTTACGCAATTTTGACCAAACGCATTGACCGATTGTTTTGCAATTTGGTAAGATGGTACTTTGTATAAAGTCAGTATGTGTAAGATTTTTTCCCATCCACTACATTTTCAAGATGGCGGCATCTGATTTAACGATGACGAGTGCAGTTGCCGGTTATGTCCTGTAACACTGGTTTGTAATACTCAGTTTTGTCCGCTTCGTGGAAGAAGTTCATAAAATTTCCAGTAAATTTTTATTTAAATTTTGCAATTTAAATTTGCAGTACAGTAAATTTCTCTTAAATATTATGGTTACCGGTTAAATTTTCGGACGACCCTATTTTCCAAAAAAGGAAGCATTTCAAGTATTCATCTGACAAAAAACCTTATATATACCTTTTTTAAACTAGAGTAAATTATCTACAATTTCAGACCAAAACGAAATTTCTATCTGTAATACTTTCATCGTAGAAATAGTGGCTGCTACCTTGAAACGGAGGAAAATTGGAATACATATGTGGGAGTATCGAAATTTGTTTCCTATATTGTATCGACACCAAATATCGAATCGAACGCGATATCGGAACATCAGCGTTGTCTTTGAACTACTAGTAGCTCGTTTCCTGTATGTACTCGTGTTCTGTAGCTGGAGTTATCGGATTCTTCATAAATCTCGTTTCGGCAGCAAAACATATAAAGTCTTTTATCGTTCGCTTTTTATCATAACACAATCTCCTTTACTTCCGTCTGCAGTCCTGGATTTTGCGAAATCACTAGTGTATACAAATCAGATTGTACTGTGATGATTGATGTATCACATAACGGCTTGCTGTGGCGTAGTTAATGGTACAAACTCTTTGAATACGGTGTAAAGAAGCTGTATACAAATGGAAAATGGGATCCGTATGAGTAGGAAATTAATAGAGATTCCTCTTATAATTTCCGTGAGGTTAAACCTAGACAAAACGGAGTACATGTGCATTGGAGGGCAAAGCATGAATCTTCTATTGGAACACGACACACAAATCAAATAGTGTAAAACTTGTGTAAAAATAGTGTACTTGAGAATGACAATTAATAGTTTTGGACTCTTAGATACAGCAATAAAAGAACGTAACATCTTGGGAAGAAGAGCAATAAAGTTATTGAACAGCATCATATGGGATTAACAGATATCGAAAATAAATACAGAATATACAATACAATTATAAAAAGTATAAACAATTAGGATTATGACCTATTTTGCCGTCTAGTAGTCTATTTACTCATCTCGTAAAGGCTACCGCGATTTCGAAACCTTACTGTTTCATCTTCAGGCTGTAATAAAAAATGCCAAATCCCTCTGACGAGGTTGTCACAAAGTTAAACAAATCATTAAAAACACACGTCACAAACAGTAAACACAATTACAGATTAAAATACACACTGTAACATTTGGTTGGGCCAAACGATACGTGCAAAGCGTATGCCGTTACATTCCTGACTACCCTAGTCACGGCAACGGCAAAATAGGTACTAATCCTAATTATTTAAATATGTGGTCCGATCGCTATGTTGTAATAATGAAATTAAAAAGTGTAATCTCATTGAAACAAAGTATGGCTACTGAAAGAAACAACAGAAAAGCTAATAAAATGTACTACTGGCGAAGAGCCGCATGTCGGTCGAAACGGGCACCGTGAAATCATGGATGCGAAGCACACCACTGTAGGCGACATTAAGACCAGAACACCTTCGATTGTTTGGCCATGCCCAAAGGACGCAAATGGACTTCCCAAACAGATTCTAAAATGGAAACCAAATGGTCGCAAATAGACGAACACGGACTCTTAGTTGGAGAGATGGAATTGATAAGGAAATGTGAGAGAAGGGATTGGATTAAAAACAACAGAGGAAAATGGAAACTAGGAATCGGAAGATGTTGGAGAACGTTTGAAAAGAAGAAGAATTGAAATTGCCGACATTTTGAAACTGTAAAACGGATTTTGCTGGTTGGCGTACTTATACAAGCTACTGTGACTAGTTTGAATCGAAATTACGGAACGTAGTGTAAGCGTGCTACTCCTAAAAGTGATCTAGAGGACATGATCGGTGCTCATTTCAAAGTACCGGGTTATTGAGGTCTTACCGTGTGGGCAGCTCCAACAGCTCATTTTGCAAATGGGAATTCGTTAAAGACAAAATGGCGGATAGGTGGTGGAAAAAATGTGTTTACAAATGTACGTTTATAGAATTATTTATTTTGACCCATAAAAGCCATCCACTGTATTATGTCCTCTCATTGCGTATAAGATTGATTTGACAAAAAAGTTAATTTTAATAACTTGATTCGTTATCGGTTCTGTGGCATCTTCTATACTATTACGCAGCAAGGGATGCTGTCAGGAGCACAGTTTTCTTTTACGATAAGAGGCGCACGACAATACAAAGCAACCAACTGTCTAAGCAGCATTACAAAGTGCCTGACAAGCCTTGTGTTTACACAGTTAGTGCAGTACCTAACGGTTTTTAAAAAAGTTCACAATTACCTGAAGGGAAATATAAATTTCAAAGGAGCACGCAATCACAAAGCATTACGAACATTAAAGAAAGAAGGGAATGGAAATGACAATTTATCTTAAAGGCAAAGTAAATTAAAGGAAATTTGTTTGGAATTTTAACGAAATAATCGAGTGCACGCAGCTGTGATGTCAGCTGGATACTGAAATGTACTACTGGTGAAGAGCCGCAGATCTGTCGAAACTGGCAAATCCGTGAAATCATGGATACGAAGACATTCGATGGATCATCATACAATGGATTACTGTTGTAGACGACATTCGATGGTTTGGCCATGTCCAAAGGATGGACGAAAACCTACTTTCCAAACAGATTCTACAGTGGTAACCACATGGTCGCAGAAAAAGAGGAAGACCGAGACTTAGTTGGAGAGAAGGAATTGATAAGGAAATGAGAGAGGAGATTGGATCAAGATCTGTGGAACGACAGAAAAAAATGAAAGCTAGGAATCGGAAAGTTAGGGAACGTTTTAAGCCTAAAAGCAGAGAGTAATAAAACCCTTTTGAATTGAAACTATAACTTGCTGTCGAAGTATGTTTCATCTTTAATAAGGTACTGCGCGGGATTGTTGGTGCACTGTCATGTTAAGAATAATAATATCCACAAAGACCTTAAGATGGACACAGTAAGGGAAGTGCTAAGATCCACAGCTGTGAAGCATGACCGTAGGCTTCACAATCATGTTAAGATTGCAGTACGGGAAATGATTGCGGGCAGGAATGTGAAGCGGAGACTGAAGAGGACAAAACCAGAAGACCTGGTGAAGTGATTATATGTTACCACATGAGAGAGTGTTCGGAGTCATTCATAGGAATGATGTCTAACTACTGGATAAGTTGTACTTGGTTGTAGTATTGAATAAATAAATATTTCCAAACGTTTAAAATCTGCGTGTTCTCTTACATTCTGAATTAAACAAGCCGTGCCGCTGCGCTTGTACATATTCATGTGCACTCTATAATTTTATTATCGTATATTTGTGGATTTATTAGCTGGATGTATTGTAATAAAAATGGAAAAAAACGTGCAAAATTTAATAAATGTAAAATATGTCCTATTCTATATTACTTATATACATACGCGTAAAAACATTATTTAGAAATAAAGGTGGTTCGCTGCTGATCCACTGACGTGATGGAAGCGAATTTCCAGATATAATTTTTGTTTCTGATTTCACTGTGTGCGTATATTATTGTTTTAAACTTTCAAATAACATTGAAAATACGAAACGAACCCTTACCTCCGTCAAATTCAGTTTCTTAATTTCAAAAGGCTTTCGAAAATTCTGTCACGCTGACTTAAGAAAGCGAATTTCCAAAAGTTAATATTGTGAGGATTTTTTAAACTTTATTTTTTTTAAAAGTCCGCTTGCACAATCGTAATCAGCGTTCGTGAAAAAGTAAAAATAACAGAGCCCTGACGTTGGTAGCGCTCATTCAATATTGAAATATGCATAAAATAGCGTTTTAAATAATCAAATTACATTGCACATTCAGAACACGTGAATTAAACCTGTCTTGTTGATTTGCGTATTTTCAATGAAATTAGGAAGTTTAAAATGATTATTTTTAAATTCCTGACTTGTATCTTGTGTATCCTTTTTAAAATCTATTTTCACTATTAAAATCATCGTTAATGTCTTGCATAAATCAGCAATTTAAATTTTCATATTTCTTTGAAAATACAAAACACGATTCCTGGCCGCCGTTGGGATCTTATATACGGACATACTCGTGTGTGTTTAAATTCATTCCGATTTGCTACAGCACAAACATCGATTTCGGTAATAGCTTTGAGAAATCTGTTGATCAGTAAAATTCATTGAACAGTTTTAAAAATGACTGCAGCTTTAAATTTTACAAATTTAAAAGTATTTTAATCCGATTACACTATTTTAATTAGCGTTAAAAACTGAGTAAATTAGCATTTTTAATTTTGAAAATGTGTTGAAATTAATAAATTTAATTTGTCGACGATCAGGGTTAATTTTCTTATTTTGAATGCAATGTAAACGTTTATGATGCAGATTTAATGCTTTTTCTAACGGTCAAAGAACAGTTTCAAAAAGAGGATAAGATAAAAAAGTCACTTTTGGAAATTCGCTTGTATCAAGTTGGCGAGACACCTGCGTGTTGCGATTATTTTGCAATTGTAGCCAGTTATAACCAGAAGGTACTTGTGTTGCATGAAGAGGAATGCATTGAAATGAATGCATTGTGCGTTCAGCTTTTCATATGAATCTGCTCTCGGCAAACAATTATTACGGTCTCGATGGCCATTGTTGTCCGGTCTCGGCCACTGTTGGCCAAAGAGTCGTTGAGAATCCCGTTCTCCCAAATATAGGAGGCGTAGAATTTATTGTGGTTGCTTGAATATATGAACTATTGATACGCCGTTAGTATTGTCTTTTAGGCCGGACGAAATTTACAGGTCTCTTCGTTTATATGTGTTGTATCTTTTACGCAGCATTATGACCAAACTATTTAGCGAGAATCTCATAAAAATCGTTAATTCCGTTTAGTATCCATGTGCACAAACACAAAGACACAATGGCGGATACATACTCGCAAAGTTTGACACAAAGACATAAATACGCATAAGTACACAAAGACGAATTAGGACACAAAGACACAAATTAATAACAATACGGACGAATAAGGACACAAAGGCACAGACGAATAAGAATACGAAGACAGACACAAAAGCGAATAAGGAACCAAAGGCACAAACGAATACATACACTAAGGCAGTTACAAAGACGAATTAGGACACAAAGGCACAGACTAATAAGAATACAAAGGCACAGACGAAAATGTACAATAAGGCAGTCACAAAGACGAATTAGGACACAAAGGCACAAAAGAAAACGTACAATAAGGCAGTCACAAAGACGAATTAGGACACAAAGGCACAGACTAATAAGAATACAAAGGCACAGACGAATTATGACACAAAGACACAGACTAATAAGAATAAAAAGACACAAACGAATAAGAATACAAAGATACATATGAATAAGGACACAAAGGCACATACGAATGGCACAATGGTACGGACGAATTATGACACATAGGCGCAGACTAATAAGGACACGAAGATGACACAGACGAAGAAGGACTCAATGGCACAGTCAAATAAGGACAAAGGTACAGACGAATTAGGACATAATGCCACCGACGAATAAGGACACGAAAATAGACTCAAAAACGAATGAGAAACCAAAGACATAGACAAATATGGACACAAAGTCACAGACTAATAAGGACACGACGACAGACACAGACTATAAAGACACAAAGATGAATGTCACGAAGATGGGCACAAATACGAATAAGGACACAAAAATATACACAAAGATGAATTAAAACATAAATACCAACACACACAAAGACGAATAGGAATACAGAGGCAGACAAAAAGGCAAAAAAAGACACAAAGACGAAATCATAGACAAACGTTCATAGCTATCAAATCACTATTTCAATTCGGGAATAATAAAAAGGATACATCAATCAAATACGCAAGGTCAGTTTTAATCACAAATATAATAATGAGAAAGTAACAGTGGAATACTATGCAAAAATGTACTACAGTACTTACAAACAAAGTTTAAATATGTCTGCTGATATTAGTTGCAGTGGATTCAACATATTTTAATAAATTTATATTGAACAAACCAGTGTGACATATGTAGTGACCACACTGAAATAAGTTGTCATTAATATTCCAGGATTTTCCACTGAACTCCCGTTTCCGACTTCCTGTCTCGCCGTTCTTTTCATTTCAGTTAATGAGTTTTCTTTTATCTGCACCGAAAATGTTCGCGTGAAAACGTCTCGCTTTCCCTTTCATATTTGCTTATCCCGTTCGTCTTTTGATTTATTATTCCGTTTTTAATTTTCGGGCACGACTTCGAGCCTTTATGTTTATTTGCATTGAAATGTTTTCCGTAATTAATTTGAATTTTATGCCGCGCCGCGTGAAACGGTTAGGCGATGAGAAGTGCTTTCTGATACAGTAATTCCAAAACTCTGCTGCACGTATTCAATTTAATATTTTTCTTTAATATAAATCATGTAATCAAGCTACCTCATTATTCGTCCTTGTATAAATATGTTTTCAATTTGTTTTTAATTCATATTTCTTTTGGAAATATTCTGTACCCTTTGATAATAATATTCTTATCTATACGTAATGATAAGCCAGTTGTGCAATGACTTTGTCCATTAAGTTGGATTTTATTTATTCATGGTTTTTCAACAATAAGTTGGTTCTCAATATATCTAAATAAACGTTTATTACTTTTGGTAATTATCAAGATTCAGTTCCAGCTAACACTGAAATTAAAATAAATGGTCAAAATTTAAAGAGAGTGTCAAAGTTTAAATATCTTGGTTTAACTTAAGATGCTAATTGATTGCTACGTTGGGACGTACATGTTAGCAACATAATTAAAAAACTAAATAATTAGTTCATATTTTTTATTGTCTATTTAATAGTATTGCCGTTTATGAAATACTAGGCTGGGTTGGACTTTACAATTCTTCTCTAGAGCCACTAGTCCGGCTTCAGAAGAGACTTATCAGTGTTATTGGTGTAAGTGAACAAGATAAACCATTAGACGGATTGTTGTAAATCGTATAGTGCATCTACAGTGAACATAAAAATGAATTTTTTTCAGAAATCGGCTAATACAGATCTAAAAATGTTACACATTCCAAACATTCTCTAACAGAGAATTTTTATTTATTGTACGAAAAAACATTGTAAAAATTGCCAAATGAGTGAAATTTTTGACTGTTAGTGATACAGTTTTAAAGAAAGAACTAAAACACGTTTTTAGAGAATTTAATATTTAGTAATAAGTTATGATAAATTTATTTAAATGCCTTTGTATTTTCATAAAATGAATATTCTTATATAGTTTACATAAAAAATATTTGCAAATATAAACCACACTTTCAATAATATTTATAAGATGATTGGGTGATGCATGTGTATGTAATAATTTATTCTATTTGTATTAGGTATATAGGGCCGACCTATAAACGGACATTTATGTCCCCTATAGGACTTTACGTAAAAATGTAAAGGAGAAATTGGTAATAATAATAATATGTTATAGCTCGAAGTATTATTCATATATCAAAACACATAGTCTCTACCCAAAGACCTTCATTAAATTTAACATACATATTATGAACTGATAATAGAGGTCAATTAAAAAACCTTCAAATAGTTATATTGCTTCATTTCTTTAGCTCTTAAACAAAGAACTTTAAATACATGTATTTTTTTCTAAATTTTATGAAACTTGCTATTATACAGTTTTGTTTATAGTGGTGTCCAAAAACTTGTTTTTTTTTTTTTTTTTTAGAGTTAGCAAACTTTCAAAGTTTTCTGACCCCGTAGATACATTGCTTTATTTTCAGAGTATTTCAAATTTTCGTTTTATGTGTATAATATTGTTTTATTAAAAAAAAAAGAAAAAGCATTAAATATTGTTTTTTTTTCTAAGCTAATGAATTAAGAGGGCCTTAAAATACGTAATGTTTAAATACGTGAAATTAAAAATTAAATAATTTTGTGCTGAAATGAAAAGATCCTAAAAAATATTTTTATTTGTTTGAATTTAATTAATTTATCTTGGTGTATATTAACAATGGTTGCTATGGTAACAGATTTAAATAATTAAATCTTAATATTAATATTGTTTTCTGCAATAACAGATTAAAGTAATTAATTTAAAATAAAGTAGATAAAAATACTTAATTCGCTTGAAAGTGTTTGGTCCACGAAATAAGCACAGGTATAATTATTAAAACAATACACACACGCACACGCGCACGTACACACACACACACACACACACACACACACACACACACACACACACACACACACACATTAAAAATGTATTAATAACTGTCAATGGAAAACGTCATGCTATAAATGTTTATGACGTTTTCATTTAATAACAGACTTTTTACATCTTCTTCTCAGAAGAGATAAATTTTAAGTAGCCCTTTTTTTACTAAGTACACTTTATAGCCTACCTATATGTATTCAGTTTTATTGGCAATTTTATTTCGTCTTTGTTCTTCAGTTGTCAATAAATTGCTTTACGAGTTTATTTGTTACTCTTTCGAAATTCTGTTCGTTTTCTCTTACTGTATTCGTTTATAAACTGTAATAATGTGAGAAAAGAGCTCAAATAATGTACTCTTCTTCTTCTTTTTCATCTTCTTTTTCTGTTTGTGATTAAGCATATCGACTGTTTTCTTTGTTTCTGTTATTTTACATATTCACTCCATCTCTTTTTGGGGCGTCCCAGGAATTTTCTTCCGTTCGGTGATTTATCTCTTACAATACCCACTATCTTATTGACTGCCATTCTTCTTAATTATATATTGACCCTATTCCATTATCCTTTATTTTATTAACAGATAAGTGTTTCCAGTGTTACTAAAGCGCCTTCAGTCTTCATACCTTGGTCTAACTCTGCCTTTTTTATGTTCTCTTAGAATTCTCATGTTTCAGACGATTCCAGCATTCTGTACTACAGCCACTTGTTTCAGCTGTGTAGGTTACAATTATTATAGACCGTAGAGTGTAAATTATTATATTCCTGCTTTTGTTTTAACTGTAGAGCTCGGTGATCGATTTTACTATGTTTTTTAAGTGCGCATTTCGTTGTAGGTTCGAGAAGCCGTTGCTTCGCTCATTTATTGTCCTCATTAGTCTAACTGGCATAGAGTTCGGATGTTAAGAAAACAAAATGGTTTTAACTGGGAGAAAATTTATTTTCCAGATTCCGTCTCGGTGGCCTAGTTGATAGCGTACTAGGCTTTCACCCCGAGGACCCGAGTTCGATTCCCGGCCAGGGCTTGGCATATTCATACGCTATAAATCATCCCATCGTCTGTATTAGCCAAAGTGTGCACAATAGTCGGACGTTAAAAAAAATTCCAAATAAATAAGTACATTGCAAGAAGTCCAACGAGTGCTTTGATCGAACCGAGGGTATAGACTGTTTGTTTTATCGTGGCGCTTGACCTTTAGCGGCCTAACAGGTTTTCTACTTACTGTTAGTACTGAAGGATAAGGAAACAACTCTGCCGTATTTAGACTACCTTCACGTTTAACATAATATATTAATCGAGTGGTTTAGACGTACACATTTCTACTTACAAGCCTACCTGCTTTTCTTTTAAGCGTCACGGTAAAACAAACTACCTATTTCACTTATTTGACATTATTTCCAAGTCAACTGTTTCTTCCTCAGTATTGACTAGAGTGACTAAGTCAAATAGCATGCATGTTGTTTGCTGTTGTATTTGTGTTAAGATCCAAGTTATGTGGGCATGCGGGCTGTAAAATACGATCTTACTTAGCTATCGTTTGTTTAGTTTATTGTTTGTGTTTACGTTTTGCTGTACGTAGTATCTTATTCGGCATATATAGTGTGATAATTGTGAAGAAATGTTTTTTTGCCATTGTTTAATACTTTATTTCAGGTAAACTAATGAGAACCTGAAATAAAAAGATCTGCGTCAACGGAAATGGTGAAGTTTACAGCGGTAACTGCAGTCCCGAACTAAGACCTTGAGATGCGCAGTTCAGAGACGCAGTAGACTGACCGGTGTCCTAGCCAAATCGAACACAAATCCTAACACTGCCTTGAGATTTCTATGATATTTCAGTTTTCAATTCCTGTTGAGTCTAGATCATTTGTTTTAAACTTAGATACGCGTATATTTTGCCTGTCTGTTCACACAGCTGAAGATTAAGAAACTGTTCGAATTAAGTTTTGGCACTTGGCTGTTGTTTTTCTACACTCTTTTTCACGGCTGCAAAAACTTTTTAATAGACCTTTACTTAAAATATGTTTAAAGCTTTGTTAAATTTAATAACAGATTAACGGCTGGTTAGATGGCCATCCGGCGAACAGCTGATCACGCGCAGGTTATTGTACAATTGTTTTGAAGGTTATGTGTTTTGTTTACATTCGTTTTACGTGTACCACAAAAATTTTAGGGTTAGTGGTGATGTTGGATTTTGCGCGTCGCGTGATGCGAGTAACATATTTATATTGATATATAATTATATTTTGCGCGTAGTAAGTCTCATATTAAATTAATTATAGTTAAAAATTACTATGTTTCCTCCCGGGATCGAACAGAAGGGGGGAGCTTGTGCGTGTGAGGCGTTCGTGTTAACCACTACACTACGGAAACTGCGAAGAAGTTTGACCGATGTAAATATATTTGTTATATTAAAAGTTTTTTATATTAATTCGTTACGATCAGCTGATTTCATTGAACAGGTGATAGGCTATGTTGTTAAAAATTAGCGTCATGTTTTCGAACAAATTATCGTAATTAAAATAAAAAAGGAAAAGAAAACATGATACATGATTTTTATTTTTGGTTGTTACTAGTAGCAGACCTAATCTTGTTGTGTTTCGTATTTTCAAACAAAATAATCACAAACTAAAAAAAATCATATTGAATTTTCACAGTAATTAATGTTTATTTAAGACTAAAGTTTAATAAAACTGATACAACAACACTAAAAACAATAAGCACTTTTATCGATTGTAAAACATAACCTCTAAGCATTGTTTAAGGGAGCTTCGTACTTCAAATTACTTAAACAAGTATACAACGGTCCTTCAAAATTTAATAGACGTTTTTGCAACATAATTCTATGTCTAATTAAGCTTTAAAATGAATTTAAATATAAAAGTGTTTTAAATAATTTAATTTAATGAACGTTCTTGCAACCGGGCATTAGACTGTTTGTTTAGCAAATTTCTGTTGAAAAATGAAGATATTGGAACGGGCCATCAATATAAATATAATGACTGAACTTTGAAATGAGCCCCAGTCATGATTTCGACTTCGGTAAACGATAAACGATTTCGCTATGTATCGAACTTGTTCAACTTTTTTTATTTTTTTAAATTCAATATTATCAATAAGTTTAGCCATTCATTTTTGTCTAATTTTTAAATTTGTAAAATTAACACGTTTTGATTTTTCTGCATTTAATTGAACACGCAATTTGTTCATTGTTAGAAACTTTTTGAAGTTTGCTTGTAACTTTCTCAAATCGATAATTAAAACCGATTTCTGCGCCGAGTTTTAATTAAATAAATTCAACTCTAAATTGTGTACAAATTGCGAACGCTTGAGTCCTAACCTGACTTATTTTCAACAGCTTCGCAAAAAGTGATCTTAAATTCAGGATCGGTACTAAAATCACTAAGAAACAATAATTACACTTTTTATTCAGTTGTAAATGATAAAAGGTAAAACGATGTTTACATTTACGTATGTTTTAATACAATATTCTTTTATCTCGGGTCTGGGTTGTCGTGCTTGCAGAGTAAATAAATATTTGTACAAGAAAGATAAATCTGTTTTGAGGTTAATTTTGAAACTGTTGTTTTGTTATTAAAAAACAAAAGTCTTTCGAAACGTTTCAAATTGTGTAAAGTGTTACCTTGGAGTCTCACGGTTTACTTCTTTATTTTCTATTCAATAATCTGTCTGTCTGTATTCCTTACGTTTAAGTTTATCATGGCTTCTAGTTTTTTCACACTTGAACTGTTCGATCGTTTTCAATTAATTGTTCAATTGTATCCCATTTATTTAAAGCTTGTCGAACTCCATCTTTCCTGTCTCGAGAGGATAATTTGTTAACAATTAGGAAACTATTAGTACATTCTTGTCTTGCGGATATCTATTTGATTGGTTTTACCTGGTACGTGTTACCTCCCTCCCGTCGCTGATTGGTCCATTTGTTTGCATTGTACCTCACATTTAAGTTTCCTTTTTATTAACTCGTCTGCATTAGCCCAAGTGTGCACAATAGTCGGACGTTAAAAAAAAAAAATTCCTTTTTATTAACATGCATCGTGTTTTAGGGCTGGTTGTGATGGATTTTGCCCGTCGTGTGATGCGAGTGCACAAAGTTATATTGACCATTCAGTGACCGTTTTCCCGTATAATTTTGCCAAAAACACCGATTTTCATAAAAATTTGGATTTAAGTTCTACTTACCCTCTACTTCAAACCCTATACCGGAGGTTGCTTCTACTCTGGGGATGGATGCCCCAAAGTAGGTGTGAAAAATGTTCCATTAAAAATAATTCCGGAAATGGATAGATTGACTAATTCTAAGCAACTTTTGTTCTATAAAGTTTTTTCGACTTATTCGCGAGTGAAAGTGTCAATTTTTCAACAAAAAAAAGACGTTTTCAAACGTATTTTCGCGAACTCAAAAAGTAAGTATTTTATCGAAAAACGCATTCTTTGTACAAATGTAGCTTATAAAGAAACAAAATGAATGGTGGGTTTATGATGTATGTAGGCCCAATACAAACGGAGCAACAGTTTGTTGGAAAGTTCGTTCTTATTTGTCAAACGCCAAAATTGAACGTTTCAACCAAAACAACAACGTGAAATAATCAAACAACAATGCATTTTTCGGCAGAAACTCTTATAACCTTTTTTGAAGTGCTTAAAAACACCTTTATTTTCGTTTTTTACAAAAGTCCGTAGCATCGAAAGTAAGCGAGTTACGACGAAAATAAAGTTGGTCCCAATTTCGTTCGGGACAAAAAAACTGTGAATATCACCCCCCTAATTATCACCCCAATTGAAAATAATCGTTACCACTTTACAATTCATTCACTTACTTGTAATATGCTGTAGACGTTCGACCGATTTAAAGTTCTTATTTAAAAAAAAAATTGAGCTTGAAGTGAAAAGAGCATTTTTGTAATTTTACATTTCGTTTTGGTAGTTATAGTTGTTTTTTTTTTGTTTAACGTCCGACTGTTGTGCACTTGAGCTAATGCAGACGATGGAATGATTTATAGCGTATGAAAATGCCAAGCCCTCGCCGGGAATCGAACCCGGGTCCTCGGGGTGAAAGCCTAGTATGGTATCCACTAGGCCACCGAAGCGGCTAGTAGTTATAGTTAAAGATCAGTTGTTTTATATTAATTCGTAACGATCAGCTTATTTCATTGAACAACTAATAGGCTATAATAAGTTTTAGATTGTTTTTAAAAACTAGCTATGATAGTTACAGTAAAGGATCAGTTTTATATGAATTCGTAACGATCAGCTGATTTCACTAATAGGCTATAATAAGTTTTAGGTTATGTTGTTGAAAACTAGCTATGTAAATTTGTCGTGTTTTGTAACAAATTATCGTAATTAAAATAAAAAGGAAGAGAAAACATAATACATGATTTTTATTTTTGGTTCAGTAACAGAAATTTTTTTATATATTTTCCACTAATAAACTTTTAAGAATAATTTAGGTTATTATTTTTGTTTTTGTTTGGTTACTTTGTTTCTTTACTTTTATTGTTCTAAAAATAATAAATGTATTTAAATGTTACTGTTAAAGTCATAACTTCAACTTTATATATATAATTCGTCATTTTATAATCACTATTATTTTTAATTGTAATCTACATTTCTACGATTTAGTTTTTAAATATGGTAATTTATTAATTTTCAAGTGGGTTATTTTAATTATTTCCTCTTTAATATTACATTTCCATTTCTGGATCTAATTAAACTGTCTTTTGACTTTTGTATTACACATAAACAGCATTATTCCAATGACGGGTTACTATATTATTTGTTAGCCTAGGTTAGTTTTACATGTTAATTTAACTGTGATACAGTAGCCTGTTGTCGATCAGCTGTTTTTACCAATATCTATATAGCGTAGACGTAATAAATACAATGTCTGCGCTATAACAGCGCCAGTTTTGAAGTTTTGGATCCGGGACTTAACAGTGATGGCAGTTTCGATACCTTTTCCAATATAAATTCGCTAATAAAAATCTACTGTCGGAATTAAGCAGTTTTCTTGATGGTTTCCGATATTTTAGGGAGAATAAGGAACGCGTAAGTATTTTTTTGTTGCTCAAGTGTTTCATTTAAAACTCTTATCGTTGTAATTTTTGTGTGAGAAAGTTTGTGCAGTGTAAATTGCTGGGGCGAGTTCATAATACGCGTTAATTATTCGTCTCTTTATAGGCGTAATAAATCGTGGAGTAATTACCTATTTCAAGGAGATATTGTTTCAGTGAGGTAGACTTTATGTGAGATACGCGATGCCGTGCCTTGTCTGTGGTTTCCTTACTTCCCCCATCCCTGCAGCTACTCAAGGCGAAGTGTGGTTTCACCGGAATTATTGCTTCACCGCCGTATCACGTCACTATGCGTCCGCAATAAATACACTGAGCCTGTTACTGTTAGATCCCGCCGGCTTCGGAATCACTTACCGCCTCTCCTGCGCCGGCGAGAAATAACACGCCATATAAGCTACTTTCGAAACGGATATGATATTAACCGAAAAGAACTTTTAAGGTATTTGGACATTTAAAATGCTTGGTTTATCAGTATTTTAACGCTGATTACAATGGTGAAATCAGGTTTTCAAAAGGTGTTTCGATAAAAGAATTATGATTTTTTTTAAATTAAAATTGCCGCCATTTTGAAATTGTTGATTAGATTTTGCTACATTACGAAATTATCAAACATATTTTAAAAAATCGATTTATACGCCAGGATTTGACAGTTATAAAACACACACGCGCGCGCAGCACACTCACCCCCCCCCCATATATATAATTGATTTAGAGATCAGGATCGGTACATTCAAGGTTTCGAGTCTGGACCTTACAATGATGGTATTCTACAATAACATTTTCCAATGAAAGAACGCTAAACCCGTCTAATATACAACGTAAAGTTATTGGGGCGTAATGGCACTGAATATAAACGTACTACAAATACAGCTACCATTATAAAGAACATGCTCAATATCAGCGGCTAAAGTCCAAGTAGTTACAGTTCCTGCCGTTACGTACGCTGCGAGATGCAGGGACAAGAGGTGGATTTGTTTGAGTAAATAGACAGTAAACTACAGTAAACCTGTTAAACTACAGCTGATATCTTTGGTAATACTATAAGTATAAATTTAATAGTAACAAATACACCATTATTAATTCTATTTCAATTTTATATATATATATATATATATATATAATCCAAATCACTTACTCATCACGACATTATCCTAACTATATAGCAAACAAAATTGAATTTGGTAAGTATGTTGATCTTGGCTTCTAGGTCTCCGATAAGGGACGGTTTTCAAAAATTCTACCCCTAAAAATTAAAATGCTAAAAACGAAGTTTTTATTTTATATCTGTACCTCCAGCTCCAAAAGACGTAAACAACTGATATTTGGTACACAGGATTATTTGGAGCTTTAAAATTGCACAAAAAAAGGTTTCTCAATATACCACTCCGAAGGGATAAAAAATGGGGTAGTTTTCTATTTTTTAATTTAATTTATATTTCGGTGTGAACGATTTTCCTTTTTCATTGGGGATTGCACAAAAATCGTTTAAATAAAATTAAAGGGTTGAAACAATAGTTAAAAAAGGTATAAAAGCCAAAACCCCATTAATCATTTTATCTCTTAAATCGTGGGCTGTTAGAAGCTGGAAATGTTTTATTAAATTTGTCCGTCACTTTTAGGTGCTTAAGAGATCGGTTTCAACATCTGTACTCCCTAAGGGGTTGTAAAGGGGTGTTTGTAAAAGTCAAAGTACAGTCTATCGAACCTTCAGGACTTTTAAGTTGAATGTTGGCGTGAAAGATGTCTAGGTGGTTGTAAAGAGCTTGTTTAAAAAAATTTAAAGTTAGAGGGTTGATATAGAGGTTAAAGTGTACAGGAGAAAATGCATAAATCATGTCAAAAACTGTTGTTTACTGCGAAATTCTGAGCATTTATTTGTCGTCGCCCAAACAAAATAGGAACTTATTTACACAACCTAGTTCCGCTTACTAACACCTAAACAACCACGCTGAAAATCCCAGTACTTCTCTCCCGGCTTGGAAACAGCTTAAGCCTGCGAAACTTAATTCACTTTCGTCAACCAATACTCTCTTCCGATTGGTTCGCACCGCACGCGTATCTCGGGTCTATACAATGCCAGATTAATACATTTTTGCCCAGCGCATCACCTCGCATCTCCCTCATGCGAAACGAAAGAGCTTCATCCTCATTTCGTTCTTTCTATAGTTTTAACAGTGAAAATTCTGAGAAATAATGATTGCCGCCTTAATTTCTAGTATAAAAACAAGTCGAAAATCGTTCGGCAGATCATCGAGGTGGACCAGCCACTACAGAACAACTACACGCAGCCTACCAACACCCATACCAACTGTATAAGACACCACAACTTCCTCGGAAGGTAATATGAGTGATCCGGTCAACAATGCGAAGCGAATTTATTTCGCAATTTCGAACCGGAGCAGTGCCTCGCGCGTCTTCTATTTCTCCCGCAGACTGCAAGATAATTAATGAAACTTTGTGTGTATTCAAAAAAGGGCTTTCCAAAATTTACGCCAAAATTTGTGTAAGTGATAACAGTAACTGGCGAGGGAATGCTAGTAAGTAATGAGATATTTGTTTATGTTAGTACAGTTAATACAGACATTAAATTATCTTAATTAATTGTTTTAATTAGCAACATATTTAGTGATTGTATTTTGTAAGCTTAGACTGTGTTACGAGTTGTTTAAACTTTAGGAATGCAATTGAAACGATTGCAAGGAAGTGATTGCTTAGAGAACGGAGACCGACAGTTTTGCACAGCCGCTCCAAAACTCCATCAGTATGTTTCCAAAATAAATTTACAATTAATTTTTAAAATTATGGTACGGTTTTTAACTGTCAACCTTTTTTCCAGGTATGCCTGCTTCAATCGTGTTCTGTCGAGAGAACTGTGAGTAATAAAATAATTGTACAGAATAAGTTGCACACTTAATTGTATTTGTTTCAAGGTAGGTTGCAATGTTTTCCTCAGGCGACGTGGCTATTGCTCGTGGGTTCGGCACTTGCAGTTACTGCTGTAAGCTTTACTCTTCACGTTAACGCGGATCGTGCGTTCTAATTAGTACAACTGGCGTAAAGTTACTGAGTTTTAGTGGCTTTGGATGTTTCCTTCGTTTCAAATTAAGTTAAGTTTGTTATATTAAAACGGTTTTATCTAGAGGAAAATGTGTTTAACCTAAAAATACTGAAGTGGATCCGATGACATGTCAGGATTTGTTATCGTTTTTTCAAATTAAATTTGAAATGCTCGATTTTGCATACTTCAGCGCCGATTACGGTTCAGAAATATGGGCTTTATTGGGTTTTAATACGCGTTTAATTTGTGTAAATGCGTTTTAAAACGCGTTTAATGGGTTTTAGTACACTTTTAATGGGTTTTAATACGCGTTTAGTGGGGTTTAATACACGTTAAATGGAGTTTAAAAAAGTAAAATAAAAATGTTATGAATTTTTCATTATTTTCACCGAAGTTTAAAAACGGATTTTGTTGTGCAACGAACTTTTACCAAAATTCTTTATGTATTGGTAAAGACCACAAAGTCTTTGTATATTGAAATTTACGATAAAGTTCATTGTTTTTGAAAATTCGTTTCCATTACACCAGCGAGACACTATATCTATGTAACTGAATACCCTGCTTCGTTACGGTATTTTAATACTTACGGTAATGTAATCGAACAATTTTGAGGTTATGTTAAATTGAACAAATAATATCGTAATCGAATTATTTTTGAATGCCGTAGATCGATTGATAACAGCAAATCTGGCAGACTATAGGGCGCTGTAAGCTTGCCCATATACAGCTGCATTGCAATAATTAATGTGATAATTAAGCAATTATTACTCCGATTTGACTACTGAAAATGCAAAAAAACTGGTCCAGTTCACTTTGGAAGTGTGTGTAAGTAACAATGCACGCAGCAGTTTAGACTTCAATTCCGGACAAACTTACATTCTCGTTCATGTACGATAGAAAAAAAGGAATTTTTTTAATAGTCAACAATAGCGTAGATGTCTCGCTGATGGAAGCTTATTTACAACAGTACTAACCTTACACTTCTTTGAATACCTGAATCTACTATCCTGTAAAATCTGCATAAATTAGCATTTTAAACAGAACTGTTGTATTACTATGATCCCTGACCACCGTCATTCCAGCTTTAAATGTTCAATGGAATTCAAAAATTTTAAATGCTAATTTCTGTAAATTTTAATACTAGTAAGTTATACCTTTCGATAAGATGTTAGTGTTTTTAAATATATATATATATATTTTGATTTTACTATAGTAGTTTGAACAGGATGATCTTTGTATATATATATATATATATATATATATATATATATATATATATATATATATATATACACACACACAAATATAAAACTTCAATCTTGTACAGTATGTGTAACTGTTATAATGGCTTAGCTGGGGCATGTAGTACAGTGGTGTTCTTAAATAATTAAAATATTTATTAATGAACTTATTTATATACAATGCGCAAATGTATATTAAACTTTAAACGCTCTAAACAATATTGAGCTACATCTGTCGGGTATATAGTTGTAATGGCGATATTTATACTTAATTTAAATATTGTATTTATTATTGATATACTTAAACAAATAAATATTAAGTATAAAAACTTGGTTATTTTTGTACACAGCTTCTTAGTTTGCATATACAGCATTGAATCCTAGAATGCACATAGAACAATCAGCTCACCGGTAGACTACTTCAAGAATACTAATAATGTGTACACGTCAGCCTTACGCTCTTTTATACGATAATCGTACTATTTCGGGTTTTTTCCCTCGTACAAAATACCCTCTTAGCCCGGCCTAAAGGAGTTTTAAATGAACCCTCTGCCAATATTTTTGCGCTTATTTGGTGGTGACGTTCGAACACGGTGAGCTAAGAAGAAAGAATGGACAACGATTTAACAAGACTCCGACTGCAGCGCGACGCGACCAAGCTCCCGTCACGTGACGTGCTTTGTATGATAAATGTCAGTAATTGGGCTTGACCCCATCTGACGGACGCTGAGATGTCATGATTTATTTCAACCCTTAAACCCCCAACCCTCGTCCAGCACGCAATCAATCATCTTTAGAGATACTCTGTCTCTCCCAACCCCAACACGCCGGGCTCTTATTACTTTTGTCGTACTTTCTGGAGCTCGGCTCGGTTTTATGGCGGTTAAATTTTATCTTTGTTTGGGCGTCTTGTTTTCTGACAAACATTCTGAACGCGATATAAAATAGTGTGTAACTGTAAATCGTAAAATGGTTTCTTATAAATTGTTTTCTATTAAAGATCAAGCGGGATAGTTGTCATCGCCTAAACAACACAGGAACTAATATACACAACCTTGTTCCGCTTACTGACACCGAAAAACATGCACCTTAAATTCCCGAACATCTTTCTCTGCTTTCAAACAGCCTACGCCTGCGAACCTACTTCACAATTATCCCGTAAACCAATACTGGCGTCTGATTGGTTAGCAGTGTTCGCGAATTTCGAGTCTAATGTATGCTAGGTTATTACATTACTGCCGGCGCACCACATCGTACTTCCCGTACACAATAGCTTCATTCCGATCGTTACGTTCTTTTTCTAGTTTTAACAATGGATATCTGAGAAATTATAGTTCCTGCTATAATTTCGATTATAAATACAGGTCGAAAATTGTTGTTCGGCAGAACATTGAGGAGGACCACCTGCTATGCGACAGCCTACTAACACCCAGAACAACTCTACAAGACACCATGGGAGAAAATAGGAGGAATCAAACCAAAATTAAAGAACAAACGGGCTTCTTACATTCTCACCATTCGGAACCGGAAGCCCTAAGCCCGGACTTCCTTTATTTCTCCCAGAGACTATAAGAGCTAATTTTGATACAGGCTATCAGTGAGAGATGAGATGACCCCTGAGCTGGCCAATAATACTACCGTACAACATCGACGCAGTAAGAAAAAATTTTGTAGTCACTGATTCTTCTGCTATCAGTAACGATTCGTTAGTCTCACGTTAGCTGATTAAGTTGCAGTGATACTCAGAAATAGGACACATTATTTGTAGATGTAGACATTTCTCCCTCTTATTTTGAAAGTCCTCTTTTGCAGAATTTCGTCAAGATCGGAATAAAACTGTAGGCTTCTATGAAGTACAACCATACAAACACACTGATTTTTATGTAGGTAGGTTGTATAAATAAAACGTAAAATAATATACCAGATTTAAATAAGAAAGCCTTTCTGTATTTCGGTTTGGATAGGACCGTTAACCAGCGAAATCGGTTTATCAGTTTCAAAATGGCGGCCATTTCAGATCTTTAAAAATTCATAACTGTTTTGTCGTAATTATTTTTTGAAATGTAATTCAGCGTTTTGAAAACTGCACGTTTAGCAGTTAAACGTTCAAGGTCCGTTGAAATTAAGAAATTTATTTCCACGGCGGTCAGGGTTCGTTTTCTTATTTTCAGTGCAATTTAAAATGCAGATTCTAATGCTGTGTTCTGATGGTGAAATGACAGTTTCAGTAAAAGGATAAGGTGAAGGAAAGTATTTTTGGAAATTCGATTCTGCTGCGCGCTGGCAGATCCAGGAGTTGAATCGAAAACAGTGTGATGAAGTATGAATTTATTAGTTACCTGAAATAAAAATGTCAACTATTGGCATATTTTTATTCTTCATATTATTCTGCATGTACGGGTACAGCGGGACAGGTTAAAGTTTAACTTATCCTTGAAGAGAAAGGAGGAAGAAGGAATAAATACGCGCACACATTTGTTAGTCATTGCCACATACGTGGACACGATGGCCATGAGTGTACACAGAGAAATAACAGACAAAACCGATCCAAAGAAAATTGCTGATGAATTCGCTAAGTTGGAAAAGAACACTTGTCTATCAGAAGTGAATTACAAATTAAAAGCCATAAAATTAGTAAAAATGTTTATAAAATGCATTTTTATTTTTGTGGCCCGGAGATAAAGGACATCACGTCCATTTTTGTATTAAACTGACTATTTTATTTATTAAATTGACTGTTTTATTAAACAGGGCACTGTGTCCTGTTCCCATAAATAACGAACATAATGCATTGAAAAATAAAACTATGTCCATTTCCTCAGAGGTAATAACCTAACCTAACCAATATATCGTAACCTAACCATAACCATAACCTACCGTAACTATAATATAACCTAACCTAACAAACATAACTTAACCTAACCTAGTAGGTTAGCTTTGGTGCTTTAATATATTAAATAGGTAATATTTTAGGTAAATTGTCATAAATAAATACAATGATCTTCCACTACATACTAAGTATTTCCAATTATTTATCAATGCCAATAACGATGTGATAACCTTCCATTATTCTGTTTCTGTATGTAACCAAGAAAGAATTGTTATAGCTTAAAGTTATATAAAATTTGTTCACCTGAACAAATACAAAAATATGAAGTGGTTTCCTTTACCTCTGGTGCAGATTTAATTTTACGTATTCCATGTGACAAGGACTCTTAAAATAAACCAATGTGTACTACAATAAATAATAATTTCTTTTAGATTTTATCGTAAAGATTTAATTTGATACCTTGATTTTTTTAAAGGCCAAAAAGCACATTGAGGCCTCCCTAAATGTAAGTGTGAGTGTAAAGTGTTAAAGTCGTAAGTGTAGTGTTGTAAATATAAGTGTGTGTTAGACTCGGGTACCGCGAGGGACGTCTAAATCCTCAATAGGTGCAGCTAGTCTGTACCTCTGCTGGGTTTGTTACTTTGAATCTAGTTGAAATAGATCAAGAATGTACTTGGACCCACATGGAATTATTGAATATGTGCATAAAACTATTGGAAATTGTAATAATATTTTATGAGTTACCAGGTTTATCCTTAAGTCAAACCCCGTCTTTTAAACTATGTGAATCCGCCCATGCTATTGTGTCGACACATTTTTAACAAACTTAATTTGACTTACCAAAAAACTGTTTTGTTTGTACAAATTACAGTTGACCTTACAAAAACAGAACCGTGCTCTTTCGTATTGTTTTAACAAAATGATATCGACAAAGCAGCTGCCTTTCGAAATATTTGATATTGCAAGCAGTAAATGCGATTGTGTATAAAATTTCAAAACCTTTCAACACGAACGAGCCAAGGATCTGCTTGCCAGCCAATTTCAATTTCCTGCGTCCTTTGCCTGAGTGCTGCGACACGAATACATCGCTGTTTTTGTTGTTAAGGAAATTGCATTTTTTATAATAGAATTTTATACCGATCGGTTTTTCGGTTATGGCAGTAAGATCGTAAAGTCTGTGCACAGATCCGGTACGCGAGAGCCATACTGACGTTACTGTTTGTTGACGCGATAAAATCCAAGGTACTTGGTGGGGGGGTTGGAGCACTGTCACTACAACGAAATTGTAATTTTCAGATTGATTTGTTTACGCGAACGTGAACCCTGGCCGCCGTCAGTATGACTGCCTTTTCCATAGAATTTGAAGTGTTCTGAATCGCAGTGTATACGCTTTAACTTCGTACTGTAACTTCAAGCCGAATTCCAAAACAATCGGTCAACACGTTTGGCCAAAATTGCGTAAAAACCACACAGACGATTTGAATCAAGTTCGCTCGATCGGTTATTAACGATTTTCATTAGGAAAGTGTGATTATGGAGCAGCCAACATGGTAAGACTTCGATCCGGCGACCTTGAAATGAGCACCGATCCTGAACTGTAGATAGCTTTTTCTGGGGGGTCGTTAAAAATTGTATGTAGGCCTACGTGTGTGTTCACACTCACGTTCGCAATTTTGGTCCGATTTGGTTCAAACGTTGCACGAAAATCGATTATGGCAATAGATTGGACAAGATCGTTAACCAGCGAAATTCGTTGAACAGTTTCAAAATGGCAGCCATTTCGGGAGATAATATCTCGATCATTCACTAGATTTGGAAATCTCTCCACCATCTAGATTTTTTTAAATAAAATAAAATTAACATAATATTGGTTGTAGGGCCTCTTTACAGTTCTGCAACAATTTGTTTATTTATTTCTTTATTGCTTGATTTGTTTTCCTTGTTAATTAGTTTTAATTCGTTTATGTTTTTTTCCATCTATTTTTGTTACGATTGTAGGGACAATTTACAGCCTTACAATAAATGTTGTATATTTTAATTTATATATTATTTATTAACTAGTTTTAGGTAAATGTTTATAGTTATTATATTTTCTTTGTTTATTTATTTCTAGTCCGTTATTACAAGGTAAAGGTATAGGGGAGAGCGGGGCAATACCGTGCAGCGGGGCAATACCGTGCACCAAGTTTTTAAATAACGTAGAGGGCGTAATGAGCGCTGGGAAGTGCTGCTGTATAACTGGAAGAATTCATAACAGATCAGGACAGTCGGAGAGCTTGTAGCTTTACATGCGTATTTGTGACGGGTGTTTTTGTTATTATATCAACTTTTCTTATAATAACAACGACGTATTAGAACTGAGGTAAATGAAATACGTTATTAATGATTTTATTGAAACTAATTGCTTTGAATAGAGCATTTCTTCAGCTATTTTTTACATTAAATACTGGTACTTAACTTTCTTTATTTTTAGGTTAGGATTGAAAATGAAGTGATATGTCGTCATGGGGCAATGCCGCTCAAGGTGCACGGTATTGCCCCGTGTTGAACGATATTGCCCCACATGGTATTTACTTGTTATAACTTTATTTATTTACATATTTCATTATATTGGTAGCTTATATTTGTGTGTTTTATAGCGAACATGAATGAATTGTGAATGAGTGAGAGGCCAATACTTTAACTATAGATCTAATAACATAATTTAATTCTGGAGATTATGTACTTTTTAATTTCTAACAATGGTGTGAAAAGAATAAGAACAACAGAGAGGGGCAAAGGATGGAGCGAACATGAGATGAACTGTGCCATTCATGATGTGAGTGCAAATGGAATGCCACAGATTCAGAAAAACAGGAATCTTTCCTCTAGATCCTGCAAAATTTAGTGTTGACGACTACGTACTTTTACACTCGGAAGAAGAGATAACTTTAGATCTACCGGTTGTTGAAGATGATGGCTCCAAAAATGATGAAAATACTAATCTAGTCAGGCCTTGTTCTTCGCGAACAGCCACTGATGACGAGCACTTGGAAGCTCAGTCTACAGTTGGTCTGCAATTCGAGGAAATTACACCATTACCGGGCCCCCTGAAATGAAAGAAAAAGTGCCCGGCAACAGCATCATCAGTTTTTACGTTGACCCCAAACAAAATAATTTTAAAGAAGGCTGCAGCAATCAAACAAGCAAAATTAAAAAATAAAACAGATAGGGAACAATTCAGTGCAACAAACTTAGGGAAATCAAAGTTCCAACCTAAAGGAAAGAGCAAATATAGAAAGTTTGCATCGAAGATAATACCTCCACTTGACAAAAAAAGTGTCGCCGAAACATATGTTTTGAGTCTTCATCAGACGACGATTTGGACTCCTCTAATCTTTGCAATGATGATGAGATGGACGACATCGGGTCTGCTGATTTCAGAGGAACTCCAGTTAAAATAACACCTGGTGATCAAGATTCGGATTGCTTATTTTGTGGTTAGTTTGGAAAAAACAAAGAATTGTGGTTTAGATGTGTGTTTTGCAGTGGTTGGGTGCATTCAGAGTGTAGAGGGCGCGACACAGCTGACAATTTCATTTGTGACTTTTGTCAATCAAAGTAGACTCAATCACATAAAAGCCACTCTGAACTGAAATAAATGACAATTTAGTGTTTATTAATTTCCATCAAGAAGAGGACTTATGAATATTTTTTAAAATTTTATAAGCTAATTAACTACATATTACATTTTTCTGTTTTGAAAATTGTTCATTAATTTAGGATATTTGAATTATTATTAAAATTTGTTCTGACATTTGCCAAAAATTGTTCCGACATTTGATATCATTGATAGGAAATGTCCTAACGTATTTTAATTAAAATTACATATTACTTATTTCAATGTTAAAATAAAATTTGTTACTAAATTTTGAGTATTTGTTTTATTTTCACACAAACTTTGCCGTTAACATTGTTGCACGGTATTGCTCCGTATAGTGTATTGCCAGCCCTTGGGGCAATACCGTGTAATGTAAAGTTTTCGTAAAATGGGTTTAACTCTCGAAATTGGTTTAGTATTTCAAAAATGAAGTCAAGAATTTGCAGAAAATTAGTTTCTTTACAAAACGAGATGGTTTTCATCGTTTTTGACGCTACCAAATTAAAAATAAAAAATAATAACGCTTAAGTGCACGGTATTGCCCCGCTCTCCCCTAAACAAAAATTAGTACCTTTAATTTTTGTTTATATTGTTTTTTTTCAATTTTGCACCATTGCGATAACCTATTTCATATCCTCTATTAAAAATCCTTTGAAATTAATAAATTTAATTTGACGGCGGTCGGGGTTCTTTTTCTTATTTTCAACTAATTTTAAACGTTTAAAATGCTAATACATTCAGATTTTAGTGCTGATTATGATTGTGAAATCAGAATTTCAAAACGGGTACAATAAAGGAAGTGGGAATTCGTTTATATCATGTCAGCGAGACAGCTGCGTGATGCGATTATATAGTTACTGATTGTAAATGAGCTTCTACACGTAAGTTTTCGGTACGCCAAGAAATAGAATATCAACAAGTTAGAGCGAGCGAGTGCGCGCGTGTGTAAAACAAATTGCATTAAAGTTGCAAGCTTTTACCCCTTAGTCTGCCCTCTTAACTTTACGTCTAATCTGATTATTTTGCAAACATGCTTCTCACTTCTGTGTTTGGTGTAAACTTTGCTGTTATTTTGTCCTGCACAGGCAATCCAGTTAGGCCGATACTGGTAGGCGTCATTGTAGGCGTCATCGTCAAAAAATGGACACAGTTATTGAGACCGTATGAACAACGGTTTCTTTTTAGCGAATTTTCATTGGAAAATGAGCTATTGGGTTGACATTATGGTAAGACCCAAACTCGGGTCCTTAAAATGAGCAATGATCCTGACCTATAAATCACGTTTAGAAGAGTCATGCGATGCGATATATTTTGTATGTTTCCATTCTTTCCGGCGGAGGCAGCTGAAGTGAGCAGCTGATCGGCTTAGCGATCCCATCGTACCTCTAGCTCATACTGCTTTCACTCATCTACTCAAGAAAAAATCACGCGAGTGCGATCACACACTCTGCGCTACATAGCTTGGCCAACTAAGTGTAATGCGACCCTTGCTGATGAAGTGAATAATACCGGTGAATAATAAGAAAAAGAACTGTGGAATAATTGGCGACTTCCCACGGTATTTAAGCCTAATTCGTGACTGTGTGTGTGTGTGAGAGAGAGAGAGAGAGAGAGAGAGAACATTTTCCTTGTGAGAACATCATAAGTAAAAATATAAATAGAATGAGCAGGAATTCACCGCACACCAAAAAGGTTGGCTAACTGTAGCAGAATCTCCATAAAAAGGGTCAAGAGTAAGAAAAATTTTAATGGAAATAGCAGAGCAAGCATTTGTAAGTACTTCAGTAACGAAGTGGGAGGTCACCAATTAGAAGTGGAGAAGCTTATACACCTTCCATTTATCCCCTCAAAATCCTAGATTTTATGAAAAGAGTAGGGCTGGAGCATCTAAGGACAGATCTGCACAAGTTGCAATAATAACCCCAAATTCTCATTCATTCTTCATGCAAGCATTCTTACGTTTGAAATTTTGGTCAATATGAATCAAACTCAACACAAATATCGATTTTAATAATACCTTGGATAGCTCGTTACCCAGCAGAAATGGGCTCGATCAACAGTTTCAAAATGGTTTTCATTCATAGTTTTTTATTTTACACATTTTTAGTTTAAACAAATAACACGGTTGCAGTCAGCAACAAAACAATATCTGTTTTGTAAAATCCATTGGAAATATGAAATGTGATAGCGGTCAGGGTTCACTTTCATACTTTCCATATTATTCAAAAAGCTAGTGTATGCATTTATTATGATTGTGAAATTTCCTTTTCAACAAAAAGGTGTTTGTTAAAAAAGTGTTTTGATGTTACTACTTTTTGTAATTTCGCTGACATCACAGCTGCGTGCTCTCGATTATTTCGTTAAAATTCCAAACAAATTTCCTTTTCAACAAAAAGGTGTTTGTTAAAAAAGTGTTTTGATGTTACTACTTTTTGTAATTTCGCTGACATCACAGCTGCGTGCTCTCGATTATTTCGTTAAAATTCCAAACAAATTTCCTTTTCAACAAAAAGGTGTTTGTTAAAAAAGTGTTTTGATGTTACTACTTTTTGTAATTTCGCTGACATCACAGCTGCGTGCTCTCGATTATTTCGTTAAAATTCCAAACAAATTTCCTTTTCAACTAAAAGGTGTTTGTTAAAAAAGTGTTTTGATGTTACTACTTTTTGTAATTTCGCTGACATCACAGCTGCGTGCTCTCGATTATTTCGTTAAAATTCCAAACAAATTTCCTTTACTTTACTTCGCCTTTAAGATAAATTGTCATTTCCATTATTTTCTTTCTTTAATGTTTTCGTAATGCTTTGAGATTGCGTGCTCCTTTGAAATTTATATTTCCCTTCAGGTAATTGTGAACTTTTTTTAAAGCCATTAGGAACTGCACTACCTGTGTAAATACAAAGTTTGTCAGGCACTTTGTAATTCTGCCTAGACAGTTGGTTGCTTTGTAATGTTGCGCGCCAGTCAGTGAATGCTGTAGCTTTGGTGTTCTTAACGGATCTATTATCTTTAAAAAAAACTGTGCTCCTGGCAGCATCCTTTGTTGCATAATGGTATAGGAGAAGCCACAGCACCAATAACGAACCAAATTATTAAAATTAACTTTTTTGTCAAAACAATCTTATACAGGATGTTCCTGCAATGAGAATACACAATTCAGCGGGTGGCTTTTATGGGTCAAAATTAATAAAAGTGTTTCTATAAATGTATATTTGTAAACACATTTTTCCACCAGCTGTCTGCCGTTTTGTTTTTAGCGAATTCCTATTTGCAAAATGAGCTGTTGGAGCTGCCACCATGGTAACACCCGGACCCGGTACTTTGAAATGGGCACAGATCCTGTCCTATAGATCATTTTAGGAGTAGCAAGACATTTTACACTACGTTCCGCAAGACATTTCTGTAGCTTCAAGATATATTTCTGTTTTTTGTTTCAGTAGCCATACTTCGCTTCCATATGAGATTATACTTTTTATAGTTGTATTGTATATTCTATATTTTGATATATGTTGATCCAATATGATGCTGTTGTATCCTTATTGCTCTTCTTCCCAAGTTGTTTCGTTCTTTTATCGCTGTTCCCAAGAGTCCATCGCTAGTAATTGTCATTCTCAAATACTTGTAAGTTTTACACCCTTTGATCTGTGTGTCGTGTTTCAATAGAAGATTCCTGCTCTGCCCTCCAATGCACATGTACTGCGTTTTGTTTAGATTTACCTCAAATCTGCAAGTATCATATTCATGTATTAATTTCTTTTTCATATACTCTAAATATTCATAATCCTGCGCTATCTCTATTTGGTCATCTGCAAAGCAGAAGGTGTGTAAAGTGTTGTCTAATGGTATACTCCCTTTTCAACTCCAACTCTTTCAATTTCAACTACTGATTCAAAATGGCCGACAGGGTCCACGTGTTAGATCATTTTGCTTTTTAAAGGTATAACTGGTTTTTCTTAATGCTCGCTGGATATATTCATTAACGTGGCCTTGTTGCAGATTTCAAGCGAGTTCACTCCGCTCTCGTGTAGCCACTGGTTTTATTACTTATTGCCTTCGTTATTTCTGTTTAAAAGAAAACGGTCCCGAGCTCTCGGGTCGAGCGCATTGGTTCAGCGAAATTCATTCCCGAATGTACAATTTAAGCTTGTATCTATAATGCACCAAATACTTGGCGTTCCTTATGATTTTTTTTTGTAAATAATTTCAGTACCTGTGACTGGCTTCGTTCTATTGAAAGTTTATGTAGATGTTCAGGTAGATACATAAGTGGCCCCACATTTTTTGCGTTTTTCTTGTTAAAACCAATTTCCTCAAAAATGGGTTGCATTTTGAAAATCGTTTCGGTGGAAGAGATGACGTGTTATTCACTTATTGAATTTACTTTGAAAAAACGATCTGTTGGAGCGGCCAGATTGTGTGTGTGTGTGTGTGTGTGCGCGCGCGCGCGCGCGTGCGTGCGTGAGAGAAAGTGAGAGTAAGCTCACATTTGCAATTTGGTAATAGCTTGGACAAGTTCGTTAACCAGCAAAATTCTTGTTTCAAAATAGAGGCTATTATAAACCTTTGAAAATTCATAACTTTTTGTCATATTTTTTTTGTATATCCGATTTTACCGCCGTAATTCGCGTTGAAAACTGCATAAATTAGTTACTTGAATTCTTCAAAATCCGTTGAAATTAAAACATTTTTACGACGGTAAAGTTTCGTTTTCGTATTTTTAAAATTTGAAAGTTTAATGTTGCTAATATATGCTGATTTTAATGCTGAATACGATGGTGAAATGAGAATTTCGAGAAGGGTTTTATAGCGAGACAGCTGCGTGCAGAGCTTCTATCTGATTAAATGAACAGATAAATCTAATAAGAATTATATTTTTAGAAAGTTTATTGCTATTTAGCATTATTATAGCAACTAATTAAACATAACATTAGTTAAATATCAGCTGATTCAACAGTGTTCATTCGCATTGGTTCTACCGTTATAGCAGTATGTTTAGGTAAATACTCATATATCACTTGTTAAACGCGTTTTTCTAATTAAAACGTATGTGTATCCTAAACGACGGACTGTGAAATTATTTAACATTTGTTTTTCATTCAGCATCATTTATTCGCAACAATAACACTCACAAAGTAATACAGTAGGCTATCTGAACATGCAGTCGGCCGACACAAAGCTCGTAACAAACACAACGCATTCATTGCCAGTGCGATTCCCGTTCCCGGCATTCCCTTTCGATGATAACTTTGTTATTTTAAATGAAATTTCCTGTCGGCTCCCGGCGCTAATCCTGTTGATCCTTTCCTGCACGCCTGTTCCCCTCCCGCAGCCTGTTTACTTTGTGAATAACAGAAAGAAATTTATTACGAACTTGGAGATTGTATAAACATAACCTTAAAATTTACGTGTAACGATGAATCAGCTGTTAGTCAATGCTTTATCTGCTGTTGAGTGTAGAACACCTCATTTGATTCTAATAGTTTCTGAAGTGCAAACGTTTTTAATCGGACTTAACAACTCTTGATATGGACAAAATAGAAACTCGTAACACGAGTAACATGTACAAAAAGCTTCACGCTTGCTGTATACACATTATTAGTATTCTTGAAGTTGACAAGTCTACCAGTGACGTGATTTGTAGACATTTTAAGGGTTTTTAACTTTTTTATATAGTATAGAATATTTGTTTTTTAAATAAAAAAGTTTAATAATAAATATTTAAATTATAAATAACTCTATTTTACTACATACCCGACTCGTGTGGCACAAAATTGTTTAGAGCGATTATAATGAAATATATCTTGTTTTTAGATAAGTTAATAAATATTTTAATTACTCGTCTTAACGTACGCCGTTATACTACATGCCCAGCCCAGCCAATACAATTATTAGAGCAATAACAGTTGGGGAAATTTTGTACAAAATTGATGTTTTATATTTGTCTTGTTCATTGTCTTTAATATCAAGTTGTGTATAATTTCACCTAACCAATAACATAAAAAACAAACACTGATTACACTTTTTTTACTATCTCATTATAGATAAAGTATATTGCTCGAGTGAAAAATCGATCTTCAGATTTTGCTTAATATATCCGTTTTCAAAACGCTTGAGTCAAAGTGGTGTTGAATATGTGTACCATGCATTCATGTATTTCGTTACAGGCGAATTGACCGATTTCAGTAAAATTAGACATATGAGTCTCGTTTGCTTGTATAAAACAATTTTTTTTAATATAAGCCCTTTAGTCACAAAAACCTGTAATCGATTTTGATCAAATTCGCTTAAATATTTTCACAAATAGATATATTTTATTTTCAAATTTGACTGTACTTAAAACTTTCTTGTTTTTAATCGGTCGATAGCTCGAAAACTGATTTTTGAAGAGTTGAATTTAACTTCTTTTTTATAATTACTGAAAGGATTCGTTTTAAACGCTACAAAACCTAATTTAATTTTTTTTAACTACGATTTCAAGAACATAAACAGCATTACGATTTGCATACATGAGTTATGAAACTTTCGAATTGTATTGGAATCAGAAAAACGAACTGCACGCGCGCCACACACACACACACACACACACACACACACACACACACACACACACACACACACACACACACACACACACCACAATTAATAGAGAATTCCTCTAATATTTCAAAGTAAAGGTTTAAGTCGAAAATCTGGCATATGAATTTCCTGGAAAATAAGAATTATTTGACCAGAAAACAAGAATAACTTGACCAATTATTCTCTTAATTAAAAACTCGCAATATGGAATTCCCAAGGAAATCTCTCTTGTTGCTTCGGGAAAACGACAAATACAAAATTGTAGTTAGGATAAGTGGAAAAATTAATTTTCTGTGAATCAAGACTTTAGTCAATGAATTTCTCGTATTGGAGTATCTCCAGTGCCAAACTCTAAGGAAAATCCCTCAAGCTGTTATGGTGAAAAGATATATAAGCAATTACAGTACGTCTCGAAACTAATTTCTGGAAAACTAATTTTCCTCTAAAATAAGACCTTGAATGAATCGAAAAATCCGCAGTACAAGAAAATTCCTGGAGTCGTTTCGTAAAAGAAATTTCACACACACACACACACACACACGCGCGCGCACACACACACACACACACGCGCGGTCACATGCACACACATATATATATATATATATATATATATATATATATATATATATATATATATATATATATATATATATATATATATATATATATATATATATATATAAAAAAATCCCCTCAAAAAATGAGCTAGAGGTCAGGATCGACGCTCATTTAAAAGCTTCTGGTCTGGAACGTACTGTAATTGCCGCTCCAATTGCTCATTTTCCAGTTGAAATTCGCAAATAACCACGCGATGAGGACAGAGTAACTTTAATGTAACTTGAACTATAACTATAATACAGTCGGCTGTCCATCTAGACGTTTGAACTTACGTAATTGGAAGTCGAAAAGTTCTGTTCCTATTACATTACTTTCTTAATACTTCTTGTATATAAGCATGTTGCATGTTATTGTTTTAATGAACTCGAGTGTATTTTGTACACACTCTGATTAAACTTATTCATCGTAGTGGGAATCGGGCGTCAATATTTCGGCCGTCAAGGACACGGAATGCCGGGGCACAAATTAAATTCTTGGCAGTAAATATTTCCTGCGCCAAGTAGAACAATTCGCCTCGAGTCGGGCAACGTTTCAGTGTAACTCGTTTACTTGCTCTGCAGTTTGTTTATTTATTTCCTAAATTCCTTCAAAAATTATACAATATAATTGAAAAATTTGAAAGACCTACAGGAGGCGTAAATGGCCGTATATAGGTTGGTCCTTATAATTCATTCTTTACTTATATGTACTTATATGTACACACACACACACACACACACACACACACACACACATATATATATATATATATATATATATATATATATATTCTGATGTTGCGAATATAAGGTATTAGTGAAGGCGGGGAAGAAAGTTTAATGATATAAGAGCTGTATAAGAAAATCTTTGTAAGAAAACAGTAGTACCCCCGTTAACGGTCTATTATCCAGAACGAAGACTATTATCTGAGCAGACTGCTGTGCGAATCAGCGTGTACAATAGACACTTGCGGAAAACATTTTAATTTATTCAACTATTGAAAAAAGGATTTAAACAACAATTTGAAACTCGCACACAAAGACACTTAACGTTTTGTTAAATTTAAAAATCAGAAGTATATAACACGATAATATTTTTAACTGTTTAGTATTTATAATTTAAATTTTTTTAACAGGCTAACAAATTAAACACACAGTAAACGAATTCACATACGAAGTAAAATTAGGCACGATGACAGAAAAGGGAACAGGAGTAGGCTTTCTGTGAAGATATAACTAAGAAATACCATGGAAGGTATTGGCCTACAAAAACCAGACCCCCATCAATCAAAGGCTTCTTTGTGTTAACATATTGTTTATTTCTGTAGCACAGCGCAATGGGTATTTATGCAGTGTAAGTTGTTTTATTCAAATAGTGCGTTTTGAATATTTTTGTTTTACTTTATATCTTATTACCTAATTAACACTTCTTAAATATTTCTGTGGTCGCTTTTACGGAACTATATTGAGACGTAATTGCTGTTTACTTTGCATTTAAACATATTAAATTTCATACACGATTTACCGGTCATGCGCGTTATTACTACATGTACTTACTGCTCATGCGCGTTACACATTCTGACAGCCATTAGTAAATGTTAAGGTTTATTCCTTTTTTCCTTGCTCGTAATGAAAACATTGTTAAAATGGCTTCCGTTATTTATGAACTTCGCGATTTGCCTTTTTTTTTGTGTTAGTTTCACCACCTAACTAACAACAGTGTCAGTTAGGTCACTGAGTATTATTTTTTTTTTTATGAAGGTTCTATCTTTTTAACAATCAAAAACACGTTACCTATTTTCGCACGGTAGCAATTTTGAGGTAATGCTGGTTTCGATTTTTTACGTATTTTCCGCGCTTTTATTTTTTGGATTTCTGCTTTTGGGCATGTAATAAAGCGTTTTAGTGAAAAAATTACTGAAAAATCGAGAACAACCTACACTGCGAATTTACCGTTGAACTCTTTATCTGAACCTTGACTACTATGCTGATAATTTTTCATTCTGTGAATTAAGCCGTAGTCCAGGTCGACCGTTAGTCGGGGTATTCTTGTAATTCTGCATTTTGAGGTTATCTTAACAACAAATACGTAATTATAATCTGTATCGAAAGCTAAAATAAATTTTACTTTGTTTATTTTAACTTTGTTGTTTGACCTGCGTACTGTAATTGTTCTATTTGAAGCAAAACTTTTAATGTTAGCTTTGGCGAGAGGAGTGAATAGAAAACAAAATTGCCGAACGTATGAGTGTAACGGCAATATGAAACGAACGAACAAACGAATTTCGTTTCTCTTTTCTGTCTTTTTTTCTTTTTCTTCCTCCTTTTTGAGAACAGTACAAGCGTATTATATGAAAACGTGTTGCTTTGGTTTCGTTATTTTTCCGTAGTTGAAGAACACGTGCATGTTGTAACTGTTCATAACACATTCAGAATTTATGTTAACGTTTATAATAATTGTTGTTAATATATCTTGTTTTTAACAACATAACCTGAAACTTTTTTTGTATTTTAAAACGAAAAACACATTGAGACTGTTATCGCCTCCCTAAATGTAAGTGTGAGTGTAAAGTGTAAAAGTCGTAAGTGTAGTGTTGTAAGTATATGTTAGACTGGGGTACCGCGAGGGACCCTAAATCCTCTTAATAGGTGCATCTAGTCTATAACCCCCTGCGGGGTGAAACGTATTAAGCCTATCAGCTGTTCAATGAAATCAGCTGATCGTTACGAATTAATATGAAACAATTGATCTTTTACCGTAACTACAGTAAATAATATCTAAATTAACGTTATCTTTAAGTATTTATTTATTTAAACAAAACAAAACAAGATATTTGTAAACATATCTTGACACGAATTATATATTCAGCAAAAATATTAACAAAACTTCGCTTGTCGGTAACTCCCCTTAGTTCCATACGTGTACTTTTTTTTATCAAAGAAACAACTAAAGCGCGAAATCAGCTGTTTATATAAACAGCTGAACGAAGTGGAGTAGCGTTTGCTTTGATGAAGTCTAGACGTATTTTGTATTTTATTCCTATAAAAGGGACGCCAGGAAAACAAAACAATGGGTCGGCAAAATTTCTGAAGACTCAGTTCCTGATGTAATGAATTGTCTGTCCTGTATGATTAAACCCTGATCTAGGAGTTTCAAGTAGGTCAGATATTCTTGTTTCACAAAAACTTCCCATTTAGTTATTAGAAGCCACTCAACGTCTAATGAATCATTCATTAATAACTGTTGTTAATGTTGCTAGTTTTTAACAATATAACCTGAAATTAATTATAGCCTATCAGGTAATCGTTACGGATTAATATAAAACAGCTGATCTTTTACTATAACTACAGTAAATAATATCTAAGCCAGGTTATCATATTTATTTATTTAAACAAAACAAGATATTTGTGAACATATCTTCAAACTAATTGTAAATTCAGCAAAGATTGTAACAAAAGCTTCGCATCTGTTATTACGTCCCTGAATTCTACACGTGTACTTTTTGTTAAACTAAGTTTTTCACTTTTCATTTAAATTTACGTTGTTATCGCTAGATAATTTGTGGAATTCGCTAAATCTCATTACAAATCTCTTAATTTGTTCTTTCGAAACTCGCGGAAATTTTATAGGTCTTTCTCTTTATAGTGACACCTAACTTATTCATGGATTAGGTTTAGTAGTTTAACATCGGTTGCCCCAAGTCAACTTCTTTCGGTGATGATAGCCTTTATGGTTTTTCGCCAGGGAAAACCTGACTTCTTCATACCATCGACGAATTTCCTTCATAAAGTACGAAGTAATGTAACTGAGAAAATCAAGCTGCAATGTCACTTATGAAATTACTTTCCGCTGTAAATATGTAAATTAGTAGACACAACTTACATTTGATGTTTTATTCTTCCAAAACACTATCTAATGTAAGTAAGTACGATTCCAAAGTGTTATTTTGCGGAAATTATCGGAATACTGCAAAAAAGCGAAACTAACCAAACCGATTTTAAGAAGAGTGATCGAGTTAACGTTCCAACGTCAGATATATTTGTAGTGATGGGCTTAAGAGCGTTCTTTTCTGTTAGCAGTGAATAATAGCAGTGATTTAATCACAGTTTACTAATAAAACAACGTGCTGACGTGCGCTAACTGCTCACTGCTGTTTATTATGCTAGTAATTTTCTTTTTATTACAAAATTTTAAAATCGGTATATTATAAAATTATAAAAGCCGCCTCGGTGGCCTAGTTGATAGCGTACTGGGCTTTCACCCCGAGGACCCGGGTTTGATTCCCGGCCAGGGCTTGGCATTTTCATACGCTATAAATCATCTAATCGTCTGCATTAGCCCAAGTGTGCACAATAATCGGACGTTATAATATATATATATATATATATATATATATATATATATATATATATATATATTTTAAGCTACCGTGCATAATATAATAATAATTATTCATTGGCGAAAAAAAATTAAATTAACTAGAAACGATCTTGTTCAAAATAATTGTACTTACAGAAAAAGTTAACAAAGTAATAGCGTAATCAAAATAATAAGAAAAAACTTTTAGATGTTTTCACAGTACTGTATGTAAAACAAAAATAAATACAGAAATTTAACAAATGTAAACCTATAAATTCATAAAATAAGGGATATAAATAATAAATGTTTTTTTATAATAATTTATGAAGAGTTGAATTTAACGGTGCCTCAAATTGAAGGTCGAGCAGAGGAGAGGATTTTAAGGAATAAATATCTTTAGGGATATTTAAGGAGGATTTTAAGGAATAAAAGGCAACAACATTTGAACGAAAGACCTACAAAATAACTGATGAACAAAGGACAGCCAGGTCGGACAGGATGAAGAAATTTTAGGAACGGAAGAAGAGGATGATACGCTAGTCTCTCAATAGCGGTATTGGACTTGGAAGTGTATGGACTGATTAAAGTGCTCCAACGTGGGCGTAAACTATCAAAAAAAAAAATTAAGTTAAGCACCTGAAACGGTGTCAATTAGTAAAAGTAGAAATAAGCTTTTCATCTACTTAATTAAAAGTAAGTTAAACAAATAGGCCGTAATTATTAATTACAGTGAAAAATATGTGATTAATTAATAAACATTAATAATAGGCTAACTTTTACATTTAACTTAATTTTCAGTATTTTTTATTATCTCTGTAGCAGATCATTCACGGTCTCTACTCTATATTGAAATATTTGTTTGAACTGACTATTCTACTTTGCGGAGTGATACATTTCGCGTAGTAAATCGTCCGTGTACTGGAAGCAAATGACGTCACAAAATACTTCCGTTATGAAGTAACAAGCGCTCCGTTATGAATAACTGCCTCGTTATCAGAAATATAGTATAATTACATGATAACGAGTGGTTTTTTTTAAGTGATTCGTCATGTTGACATTGAAAGGACAATTAATAAGCCTTTTTACTTGTATCGGTTTTACGGTCTCGTTACGGTCTTGTTGTATTGACAAAAAAAACCATAAACAGTTAAATTTGAATTGTCCAAATACGGTTAGTTCAAAATTATATTGATTTGCACTGATTTGATGTAAAATTATATTTGTGCCCATCAAATGAATGTTATCAACGATTAAAGGTTTTTAAGTGTAAAATGTAACGTTGCACAAGGTCGGCGTGATGCGTTTGACAGAAGAAAGTTAATAATTTATTTGACAAAGCTTTTTTAACTGTACCTTTATTATTTTACATAAAATTTGTTTTGTATTTTAAAGATTGATTTTCCCATTTAAAACTCGTATTAAATACGGGACTTATTTCTTTTGGGAATTACGTTTTTGATAAGCAATAAATGATACAGCGTGATTGGATTATAATGTTATTGTGGAAATGTCTTTAGGGAATCGCCTGTAATAGGATTATGTATTACACTCCCTTCAGCTAATCGTATTCAATTGTCTCCGGCTGAATACCCGTGTTTAGCTATTGAATTTTTATTTATAAACGATAAGTGTAAAAATCTTACCACTTACCAAAGAACAACTTGAAGTGTACAGACCACCAGATTCCATCAAATACCTTATAGCAGTTGTATTCAAACTGGGTTCCGCTGGCTATATCCAAGGGTTCCGTGGGCCCCGCCCAAGTATTTGTTTATTATGTCAACCTCTATGTAATCAATAACTATACTATGTTTAAAAATTCATAAAGAGCATTTCAATATAATATACAAGGGCAAACAGGCTCACTACAGCCATTAGCATGTAGTCTGATTTCGTTTTATGAAATTTTGTCAAGTTTTCGTATAACATTGAATTTTTATTTTTTTTAAATTTTATAATAAGTGAATATTTATTATGATCCTTTAACATAAGTAGTAATTTGATATTATTTTTTCATAAGGGTTTAGTTGAAAAATATACAACCAATAAATTGTTCCGCTCCTCAAAATAGTTTGAAGACGAACTATTTATAGCAAGGCTATCACACTTGGAGGACTGGAATGACACATCACTGCATGATCCCACTCTTCAGGTGTACCAGCGACTTACGTTTGGCTAATCGAGTGGAAGAGTTTTCCTAAAAAAATGTTAAGTTCGCATCATGGTGCGATGAAGTAGCGCACCCAGCTCAGAGCGTGACGTCATCGGGTGAACTGAGATTTTCAAACGACCTTTTGAAACTCGCATGACGCTACCAGTCTGTTTCAGTAACATCCCAAGTCAAAAGGGAGCTTAGCTTAAATAAAGGACTTCGGATAGCAGGCGGCCTCCAGTTTGAATCTAGCCTTACTTACGCGTGCGGTGTGCTGTATGGATGGAGATTTCAGTGGTTTGAAACTAACCTTCAAAGCCCAGAAAAATGAGGAACTGGCAAGTGTTGGCCTGGGAGGGAAAATAGCATGGAGAGGGAAGAAGCTGGGTTGTTATTCCAAGGAACCCACGAACAGTGAAGTTGCAGCGGACTGCAGTAGGTACGCGAAGTCAGAGGTGGGCGTTAAACATTTCAAATCAGGAAGACAGTAGCGTAGAAGCGCAGAGAAGAATGGACTCGGTAACCCCAGCGCCCACCGAAACCCGCAACCTCAAAAATTAATCCAAATCTAATTTGCCTCAATAACAGTTTTTAAATGTTTCTGATTATTCTTTCTGTTTTCAGGACTAAATGTTTTCTTGTTTACATACTTTTTTACAAATTTTGCTAAAAAATCGTAGTTGTAACATTTTCGTAGGTTGCAATACTTTAGTTATTCTTGTCTTCTTACAACCTCCTCATTTATCTTGCTGACCTTTTACCTCTGTTTTCAGCTGCAGAAAATTTTCAGCTGTATTTTTTTACAAATTTTTCTAAAGAAATCTTAGCCGTAACGTTTACGTAGGTTGCAGTATTTTAGTTGTTCTTGTCTAGTTACAACCTCTTTATTTATCGGTTGTTGTCCGTTTTACCTCTGTTTTCAGCCGCAAAAAAATATTTTTCTTGTTTATAATTTACGTTTTTTTAACCGTAACATTTACGTAGGTTGCAATATTTTAATTCTTGACTATGTACAACCTCCACATTGTTGTCTGTAGCCGAAAAAAATTAATTGTTCTTGTTTATAATGTACGATTTTTTTTACAAATTTCGTTAAAATATCTTACACGTAACGTTTACGTAGGTTGCAGTATAGGCCTATTAGTTGTTCTTGTCTAGTTACAACCTCACATTTATCGTTTGTTGTCTATTTTCAGCCGAAAAAAAATTAATTTTTCTTTATAATTTACGAATTTTTACGAATTTTGCTAACAAAATTAAAACGTAACATTTACGTAGGTTGCTGTATATTAGTTGTTCTTGTATATTTACAACCTCCACATTATCGTTTATTGTCTATTTTCAGCTGCAAAAAAATTAATTGTTTTTGTTTATAATTTACGAATTTTTACAAAATTTGGGGGAAAAAATTAAGACGTAACATTTACGTAGGTTGTTGTATTTTAGTTGTTCTTGTATTGTTACAACGTCCACCTTATCTTTTGTTGTCCGTTTTATAAGTTTTTTAATGAGTAATTTCAGCAATAATTACCCTGACGTTTGAGTGCTTCGTTTAATGTTTGTCGTTTACGATTTGAGGCTACAGTTTATATAAGTTTTGCTAACCATTAAATACAATCTGTGTAATAAATACTTTTTTCTCGCTTTATCTATTATTAAAAGAATGCTTGGTTTCGCAAGAGATGATTCGTCCTCCGGTAATAATGAAATCCATTTTGGTGAACTTTCACTTGAAAATTAGCTTTGGTAGCTGCTATGATGTTCAGACCTTGGACCTTGAAATGAGTACCGATCCTACATGTAAATCTCGTTTTCTTTATGAACCGTTAAAATTATCGGTTTGAGTGTGTCAGAACTGTAGCGTTTTATATTAAAAAGCTTAAATTAAAATTAGACGCGCTGGCGTGATAGAAGCGAATCCCGAAAGTCGTCGATATAAAAATCTGCTTATGTTAACATTTAAAATTTTTAAATTACTTTGAAAATTCGAAAATGAATCTAATCGACGTCAAATTAAATTTCTTAATTTCAACGGTTTTTAGAAATGCGGTATGGTAATTTACGCAGTAACGCTAATTACGATGGTGAAATCAGGTTTTCAAAAATATTTAAGACGAAATGGTTAACCATTTTCAAAGATTTTATAATGGTTTTTGCTGGATAACGAGCATGTCCAAGGTGTTAATGAAATCGATTTTTGTGTCAAGTTTGAAACAAATGACTAAAATTGCGAACGTGAGCGCGCAAACACACGCGCGCGTGTGTGTATGTATATATATATATATATATATATATATATATATATATATATATATATATATAGCCGCCTCGGTGGCCTAGTGGATAGCGTACTCTAGGCTTTCACCCCTAGGACCCGGGTTCGAGTCCCGGCGAGGGCTTGGCATTTTCATACGCTATTTTCATCCCATCGTCTTCATTAGCCCAAGTGTGCACAATAGTCGGACGTTAAACCCAAAAATATATATATATATTTATTTATTTATTTTATTTTCATATAGTAAACAATTAGTAAACAATAGCATTACAGTTAAAGGTAATAAATTTTATAACTTTAACAAATTTGATGAACATTTGTCATTGGTTAAACAATTGGTTAGACAAACAACAACAATGCATTGCATTTCCGTCGTTCAAATTCCTGTTCCAAGGGCATTTCCTCTTATCTTCCGACTCGTTGAATACATTCAGTACTTGGGTTTCTGCTATTCCAAAACCACGCATACAAATGACAACGATCGCGAACTACGGCAAAAACAAGAAACGGGAAATGTGCTTCACTTTTAAAAATCGGTTCAAGAGTATTTGTCGTAATTTTAATTCATTCATAAAACAACGGCGGTGAAATGGAACTTTATCAATATGTTTTTTTTTTTTGTAGTTTCCGTTGTATAGGTCATCATGGTAAGACTCAGACCGCCACAAAAATCCGTTGAACCGTTTCAAAATTACGGTGATTTCAAATATTTAGAAATTGCTTGCTTAGTTTACTTGCACTGTTTTGTTATAACCAGCGTTAAAATTTGCATACAGTATTGCGCTTGTTTAACTTCAGGATTCTATCCCATTAAGTGAGCGAAACAGTTGCGTGCTGACATTGCTTTACCAAATTTTGTAAAAAAATTATTGTTACTACCTTAAAACTAATTTTGGACATTCGACTGCACAGCTTCTAAAAATATATTACAAACACAAATTTACATTTTATCCTTGAAATCTGTGTTTAACTAAATTCGAGATTTTTTAAGCGAAGCAACATATTTGTATATCATGACGCGTTAAACTTCGCAGAATACGTAATAAATTACGGAACCTGAATCGTATTTTGACCTCCCACCCTCCCCCCACCCCTAACCACGGTCCGCAATGTTTGCGACTTGGCAGCGGCAACCTGGCTAGTTTCACCCCAGAGTGATTTAAAGATCACTGTTCCGATGGTACGCGTTGTTCAACTAATAGTTGAATCCACCTTATAAACATGGGGGGGGGGAAAACGCAGAAGGAAAACAATTTTGCCACTAAATGGAAACTAACAATTTGATACAGAAAGAATTAATATGAAAGTACACTTTACCCTGATGTACATCCGGTAACTTCAAATATATAAACATATATATATATATATATATATATTCAATATATATAAACTTCAAATAACGCTAAAATACAAACTATAGTTCAATGTGTAGTCTTTTTTTTTTAGATTAGTGTTTGTCCGCCCCTGGCACTATGACCTGTTGTGTAACTAGCTTTTCGTATTCTAGTTGAATGAGTTTTAGTAATCTACTAACTAGCTTATACGCCTTGCTTTCCTGGTAGCTAAACATCATTTGCCTGATGTTGACAAAAGCTTCACAATAATACGTGCATTATGTATAATGCAGATTTCTCTTCCTCCTGTATAACCAACATATTGTTTACCATGGTACATTCCTAAGCTGTTCATATGCACCTCGGGCTACAGCGCCCTGTAATGAGTCACTTGGTTTTCCTGAGTTGTCCTCTGTTTGAAATATTAACGTTTTTATCTGTAGTATTTATCTCTTATTATCCGAAGCATTTATCCGTAGTATTATTCAAAGCATTCATTCGTTTTTTTCTGTTGTATTTATCCGTTTTTATCCTTTGTATTTATCCGTTATTATCAGCAGTGTTTTCCCGCTTCTATCAGTCATATTTATCCGTTTCTATCCGAAGTATTTATTTGTTTTTATCCGTAGTATTTATTTGAAGCGTTTATTTGTTTTTTCTGTTGTATTTATCCGTTTTAACTGTAGTATTTTTCCGTTTTTATATCTTGTATTTATCAGCTTTTATCTGAAGTATTTATATGTTTTTATAAATATTATTTGCCCTTTTATTAGTAGTACAAATAGTATTTATCCTTTTTTATCTGTAGTATTTATCCGTTTTTAGGTCTTAGGTCTCATGAATTCAAGAAATATGATTTTTACATCATAAATTTTGATGCAGTTTTGTAAGGTTGATTGTTAATCATAAGTGGAACCTTTTTTTAAAAAAAACCCTTTAAACTGCGTTTTTGCAAAGGCATTGATTATTAGTATACAATATAAAAAGTAAAACCCTTTAATAGAAAATAAAAATAAATTAATTTTATGTAAACCGAACAAATTTCAAGCTTGGCAAATTACTTTAAGGGTGAAACAGTTCGAGTAGTTCGATATTAAGTCTGTTAATTTTTTGTTTAATTTTGTGTCAAATGGTTTTTTTGGTAGTCAGTATATTTAAACAGCAGTATCGCACGATTGCTAATAAACTATTTTATTATATTGTGTTATTTCTAATAAACTACGTTAAGATTTAAAATTTTCATGTGGCTGCCATGTTCTCTCACGAAAATGAAAAATATTTAACACCGCCGCATTTCCCTGAATTCACTTATTAAAATATCAAAGAGAATAGTTCTGAATAAAGGAATCGAATCCGATCATTCGATCGATATTTGGTGTTTTAAACGTCGAAAAGAAATTATTCTATTGAGTCTGGAAAATTTATTCCGCGAAGAATATTATTTTTTTTAATTCAAGCTTTTCAATAACAGTCGTGAAATTCAGCAAATTTCAGCATGAAATTCACAGTGTCCCGTGAAATGTTTAAGGACTATTGATTTAACTAACGTACACTTAAAGTGTTTTAAGTGTACAATTAAAGTGATTTAACAAACACTTGAATCGCAAGTCGTTGGCTATTTAATATTTTTACGAATTTCCATTGCACCGGGGCCTTGAAATGAACGCTGATCCTGATCTCAAACCATTTTTTGAGGGTTTGTTAATGTGTGTGTGTGTGTGTGTGCGCGCGCGCGCGCGCGTGCGTGTGTTAGCACATTCACGTTCGTAATTTTAGTCCGATTTGATTCAAATATGGCGCAGAAATCGATGTTGGAAATAGCTTAGACAAGTTTGTTACCTAGCGAAATCGGCTTAACTGTTTCAAAATGGCTGCAGTTTCAAAGAATTAAAATTCGTAATTTTTGTCTTTGAATAAAACTGAATTCACTATCAACGTTAAATACGGCATAAATTAACATTTTTAAATGTCAAAATCTGTTAAAATTAAGGAATTGAATTGGAGGGCCCGGCGGTCAGGGTTCGTTTTCGTATTTTTAAAGTAACTATGAATATTTAAACCGCTAATATATACGAATTTTAACCCTGATGGTGATGATGTTGATATCAGAATTTTATAAACAGTGGTAAGATAGACAAAATAATATATTTCAAAAATTTGCTTCCATCCGGTGATAGACAGCCGCGACCCACTGTTATTGTTTTATGGGCATCATTCTTTCGCGAAGCTCCGCACAGAAAAACGCGCTAAGGTGCTTTTAGAATCCAAAAGAAGCAATTAGGATCGCTTAAAATGCAAAGGCACGTATCGTACCCGAGTGCTTTTTAATCATTAAACATTATGACCTTACCCGTCGTGTTTGTTTTTCAAAGTAATTTATTCACCGTTTCAAAAACATCGTAAGCACTTTACCAGTTCGCGAAGCTTCAGAGTTATTGTTTTTGGGTAAACATTTCTCGTAAACTACATAAGAAAGTTTTAAAACGTAAACAACACTACAAAATGTTTATTTTCTTAATTTAAGCTCTCCGCAAGGTAGCAGATTTGTGACTGCAGTTAGCTTTACCCTTTCCGTTCTGATTCATCGTCTTCACTTGTCTAGTTACCGTAAATTATGGATGTTATTTAATTAAATTGCTATTTTTCTCGCAAAAATTAAATATTATGTACGAAATCAGAGTTTAAAAAAGTGCTTGCAAAGTCCAAATATGGGAATGATTTTAAACGTTTAAAAGCACATAAGCTCTGTAATTGATTAAGTGCTATTTTGTCGCATTAAGTTTCCACTCTCGCCTTTTTTAACTATTGTTTATTCGTTGATTAAGCAAAATATCTGTATTCTTCGTGTAAAGTAGTTAACGTTGTGTAACTGCTGCAGCTGTTGTACCACAACATGAGACATCTTCAAGCATAGCGCTGAAATACTGTATACACTCACTCCGTTTCATTTATACATGTATATACTAGTAGTTCAAAGAACCAGTAGACCCGCAGTACTCGTATATTCTTAATTAATGTACAGAGGGCTCGTAAACGTGCCCAACAATGTTACCGGTAACTGTAATATTTACGAAAATCCTTGTTGGCCTAATTTTATTGAAAATTTTACACTTTCTTCACGAAACTGTCAGCATAAGGTTTTTTCCTGTTCAGCTAGTATTAGATGAATAACCAGCAACTCAACGTTAAATCACAGCCCGCCATCTTGAAACGGAAGTGAATGTGTGAAAAATCTTTTGGGGTTTTATAAAAAAGTACTTTCGTACCAAAGTTCACAACAATCGGCCAACGAGTTTGAATAAAACTGAGTACACCCGTTATAGTTAAATTAGAGGCCACCATCTTGAAACTGAAGTAAATAGGTAAAAATGTTACAAATATGTCATTTAGGGTTCCACAAATATGCAAGATATCTTCTTACCAAATTTCAAAACAATCGGTCTAATACTGCGTACACTCGTTATTGTAAATCAAAGGCTGCCATCTTGAAACGGTAATGAGAAAAAGTCTTACATATAAGTCGTTCGGGCTTTATACAAGGTACGTCCATTTCAAATTTGAAAGCAATTGGTCAATGCGCTTCGTCAAAACTGCGTAACAAACAAACACTCAAACCAAATGCTGAACGGTCGCGTTGAAAGAGAGACCTCGTTTCGCTCTAACAATTAGAATTGAAATTATAGTTAACGACAAAAAAACATATTCACGTCTGTTGCTTTAAATGGAATTTTAAAGTTTTAAAAATCTGATTTCACCATCGTAATCAGCGTTGAAATCTGCTTACAATAGCAATTCATTTTTCACATTAAATTGCAATACGAAACAGAAGAAGTTTCTTTACAATGTAATGTAATTGTTTACAATGCAAATGGAGATTTTAATGCTGATTACGATGGTGAAATTGAACATTTTTAATTCAGAAATAAAAACATGACAGTCGGGGAACAACACTAATGAGGAAGAGGGGGATCATTGTTAACGGTAAGAGAAAAGCAACGGTAATAACTGCGGCTAGAACTAAGAACCTTAAGATGCGCTGCTGGGTGACGCAGTAGATGGACCGTAGCTTCAGCCACATCGTCCACCGAGAAAATTTAAAAAATTAAAGTAATCAATGTTCGTTTTTTGTTTGTGTTTGGTCCAATTATATTGCTATACTTATTGCTAAATTAAAATTATACACAACTTGTTTGGCAGGCAATAAACACTTACCTACATAATAATACAAATACAAAACATCAAACTTGTATAATATATCCAATTGGTTATGGGCAGGCATGTAGTGTAACGGCTTTAAAATATTTATCATTGAAGTTATTCGTATGGTCTACGTAATTTAAAAAAAGAAATAATATAAAGAAAGTACCTATGGGATAAAAAGTCAACAACTAGTTGGATTCAAGAGGTAAGGAAAGATATAGAAAGAAATAATATAAAAGAAGAAGAAACGCTGAACAGAGATTTTTAGAAAGAGGATATTGAGTATTGAGGGATTCCAAGGAAGATTGTAGAAGAAACCTGGTGTGAAGTGGTCCGAAGACAGAAAGAAGCTGCATAGTAAAAGGATGAGGGAATATTAGAGGGAACGGAAGATAAAACAGCTAAGTGTGAAGAATTGCAATTGTCACGTGGTCCCTAGCAGGCCTCATAGAAAGAAGAAGAAGAAGAAAGAAAGTTAAGTTCCACACTGTGCTACGAATGTACTACAACAGCTCACTGGTAGACTTAAAGGCTCGTGACGTTTTTTACGTGTTGTTCGTGCATCAAGAAATTATCTTTTCTCGCTTCATACAAAAGTGTGCTGTGTACGCCTGAAGGAGTCTCCACTTTAAAAGTTATTTCGAAATTCGCTTTCGATACGTTGTTGTCAGCGATTATTTTTTCTGTTCGTGACGTCATTGCAAATAAATCGTCAGATTGCTTGCGGTGACAATTGTTGTCGTTTTAAAGTTTACAGTACGGGCGGGGGACGTACAGTTGGTCACCCGCGTTGCCGCTGTCACAGAATCGCACTTAATGAAGCGTTGTGTCAAGGTTTGATTTTGCAATTCAGAGTAACCGTTGGTGATTGCTTTATACAGTTTGTCTGCAGTTGATTCGCTTTAAAATGCATCGAGCGTGCTTAGGTAAACAACTAGAGAGGCATAACGATGTGAATGTCTGACCAATGTAACACTGTGTTCTGTTTGTTCAGTATTATAAAATGATTGTGCTGCATTACTAAACAAACGATCTTTGTACGTACGTATGCCCTTTTTTCTGGAAAATGGCTGTTAACAAAGTTCATAAAACGTTGGCTTATACCATTTCAATGGCTCAAAAAAGTAGTCTTTGTAAATAAAATTTCTGATATAGAACTAAAAATAAAAATCATGTATTATGTTTTCTCTTCCTTTTTTTTATTTCAATTACAATAATTTGTTCAAAAACACAAGTTCATATAGGTAGTTTTTAACAGTATAACCTGAAACTTCAGCTGATCCTTAAGAATGAGTATAAAATAAATGATCTTTTAATACAAGTACCAAAAGTAAATTAACGATTCATTTCATATACGTAAATCGGTCGAACTTCTTCGTTGTTTCCGTAGTGTAGTGGTTATCACGTGTGCCGTACAAGCGCAGTGTCCACGGTTCGATCCCGGCGGAAACAGAAATTATAATTCATTTAATATAAGACTTGCGACGCGCAAAAAGTACTGTTATATATATCAATATAAACGTGTTCGTTGCATCACGCGTCCTTAAAATCTCATCTTTGGGGAAAATTTCTTTGTTAGGAAAGCGCTTTTAATGCAGTTCGTATTGCTGTACTCTCCGGGAGAAATATTGGAAGCTGCGGGCTGTCGGGTACTCTTCCGGTTCGGAATGGTGAGAGAGCAAAAGTCCCGTTTGTTCTTTAAATTTGGCCGGATTCCTGCTATTTTCATCCAAGCAAGTTGTTTTGTTATGTTGTTAAGCTGTTTGTGTAATTGTAAGCTTTTTTGTATAATTGTTGTTGTGAGTGATCCTCCTATATTTTCTGCCGAACAACGATTTTCGACCTGTATTTAAATTCGAAATTACGGCGGGAACCACAGTTTCTCAGATTTCCTCTATTAAAACAGAAAAAACGCACCAATCAGGATGAGGCTGTTGTGTACGGCAGATGCACCGGCAGTAATGCGTGGGCAGAAATATAATAATCTAGTATATTAGACCCGCGATACTCGAGCACTGCGAACTAATCGGAAGCAAGTACTGGTTGACGGGAGAATTGTGAACTAGGTTCGCAGGCGTAGGTTGTTTAAAACCCGGGAGAGACGTTCGGGAATTTAGCGTCAATTTTTTACGGTATTAGTAAGCGGAACTACTTTGTGTAATTCAGGTCCTGTGTTGTTTAGGCGATGACTAACCATATCTGCTCAAAAACATAATGGTAATGAATACTGTTCAATCAGCTGATACTTAAGTATTGTTTATGTTTAATCTGCTGGTACAATAATCCTAAATATCAATTAACCTTCACAAAAATGAATTTGTATTATTAAAGGAGACATATTTGTTTATTTACATTCTGAAATGAAATAGAAACAAACACGTAAGTATACATTTCCTTTGTATAAGTTTGATTTTCATTTTTGTAGAATTTCAATTTAGAAATAGGATAAGTAATTATAATTAGAACAGCCTCAGTTTTATCGCGATTAGCTCTCCAATGTCTTTTCTATTTTATAACGAAGATGTGCTAATTAAAAGGAAGTAATGATTTATTTGTATTTTTTTCTTGTAAAATAATGGCAATACCTTCAGTATTGAAATAATAGTTCTATCGACTAGCTGCACCTATTGAGAGGATTTAGAAGTCCCTCGCGGTACCCGAGTCTAACACACTTACACTTACGACTTTAACACTTTACACTCACACTTACATTTAGGGAGGCGATAATAGCCTCAATGTGCTTTTCGCCTTAAAATAACAACAACAACAAAATCTATGGAAGAAACAACTGAAAGACGAAATCAGCTGTTTATATAAACAGCTGAACGAAGTGGAGTAGCGTTTGCTTTGATGAAGTCTAGACGTATTTTGTATTTTATTTGTATACAAGGGACGCCAACAAAACAAAAACAATGGGTCGGCAAAGTTTCTGAAGACTGTTAGTGGTGTAATGAATTGTCTGCCCTGAATGACTAAAATCCTAATCTAGGAGTTTCAAGTAGAGCAGATATTCTTGTTTCACAAAAACTTCTTTCCATTTAGTTTTAGGAGCCACTCAACGTCTCGGTCATTCATTAGCGAAGTGTCTGCATGGGAACTTGTGTGTACGTGTTATGATGATTTGATTTTGGTTTAGATGGTGTGTGTGTGTGTTTAGTGTTAGGAATCCGTTCATCGGTTTGGAAAATGGAGGTAAATAAAAAAATAGTAATTTTTTTGTGTTATACTTGTTTTTAAAAAATCTAATATCGTTGCAATCAGCGTTAAAAAAACAAAATAAAGTGGATTTTAAATTTAATCGAAAACACGAGAGTAAATCTGACAGCGGTAATTTAAAGGTTAAATGTCTAGTTTGTGCCGATTTTATCCAAATTTAGAATAAAAATATAGATTTTTTTTAATAGTTTGGATCCAGTCGTTTTTCGTGGTAGTCCTCCCATCACCTTTCTTGGTCTGTTCCCTTCGTTTCTGTCTCTGTCCTCGATATTGCTTGTGCTGTACAAATCCGAACAGTCCCGGCTGCCTTTCCTCTACAATTTTCATACTAACTTCTTTTTTTACTTCTTCTTCGGTCTCTTGTACTATTTGGTGTCTCCACTGCCGTCGATTGTTCGACAATCCTATCCGGCCCTTCCGTGTCTCTTCGTGAACGTAAGTTCATGAGAACGTGTTTTGATTATTTTTGCATAAATAAACCATTACCTGAAGCACCGGGAACACTCTGTATAAACGAAACTGACAAAGTGTTTGTACAATGTGTCATTTATTTGATTGCATATTCCGTCAACAGTTCCGCCCTAATTCACTGCCGTCCAATCAACGTTCTAGTTGTATTCATTTAATGAAATAATTTGGATTCAGTAAAAGCATTCGTCTTGTGTAGAATTAAAATCTCCGTCTGTTTATACACATTAGACTAAACAAAACCGTTTGCCGAGACATTAAATTGTGGCGCTTGTGCTAACTTTAATGGCAATGCTGTAGCCGTGGTATTTATGGCAAAGTGTATCTCTATTTATTTTACCATTATGATTAGTTGTACCATTATAATAAACTACCGTGCCTCATATTTCGTACAAATTAAGTTGCGCATAAAAAAGGTAGTCAAATTAATTCGCTAAAAAATACGTTGTAAACACAATAATCACGCTTAGATTAAGATTAAGATTGAAACCTACATGATGGGATATTACAACCCTAGGCACTGCGATCAGCTGACTTATTGTTCAACTAAAACTCTTAAAAATTTAGTTCAGGAAAATTGGTGCCCTTAATTACAACAAACCACTGGCTAGCTCACTCTGCTGAAGATCCCTAGGGTTTTAAAAACCCAAATGCCCAAGCCTCCTACTAGCGAGATCTTCACAGTCATTGTGTCCTACAATTTCCTCCTCCTTCCTGCACCTACCTATTGTGTTCATGTGCACTCTCAGGTTGGTGTAACGAGGAATCTTCCTAAGTTGTGCCCCGCCTCTTTAAGCTATCGAAAAAGGAACTCTGCTTAAAAGACTCTTACTACGGGAATGTCTATATAGTTTATTCCATCTTATTCCACCTGGTGTTGATTAGTAATCATCACCTAAACAACATAGGAATTGAGTTACACAACGTAGTTCCGCTTACTAACGCTTAAACAACCACGCTAAAAATCCCCCGTACTTCTCTCCCGGTTTGGTAACAGCTTAAGCTGCGAAACCTAATTCACTCCCGTCAACCAATACTCACTTCCGATTGGTTCGCAGTGCACGCGTATCTCGGGTCTATACTACGCTAGATTACTACATTACTGCCGGCGCACCACTTAGCATCTCCCGTGCTCAGTAGCTTCATTCTGATTGGTGCTTTCTTTATCTAGTTTCACAATGGAATTCTGAGAAATTATGGTCGGCAGGACATCGTGAACCACCTACTACAGAACAACTACAAGCAGCCTACCAACACCCGGACCAACTGTACAAGACACCACAACTTGCTCGGGAGGAAATAGGACGGATCCGGCCAACTTTAAATACGAAGCGAATTTATTTCACAATTCTGAACCGGAAAAGTGCCTCGCCAGACTGCGGTTGACCTAGTAAATGTCCGGACTTGTATTCTCCCGGAGACAACAACAATCCACTTATTAATAGCAAACCCAGCAAACGACAGCGAAATCCCTAAAGCCGGCTCAGGTCCAATAAACGCAGTTGCAGATCCCGTCAACGTCACGTTAATAAAGTAGTATTTAGTGACCGAGATTGGCTCTGTTCAAATTATATATTAAATGTTTTAGTAGGTACTCATAGCGCTTGTGTTAACACGTGTTGTTCTAGTTAAAATCACTTTTGTTTTTTACATTAAGTATTGTTAAAACCGTAACATAAATCTGACCCGCCAAGGTTTTTTTGCAGCCTAGTAGGGTATAATCCAACATCGTTAGAGCTGTTTTTGAGAAAAATACGTACGTTCGTAGTTTTCATTTCACAGTAGTTTATATATCTTGAACTGAGTTAATACAAATAGGACGTTGATTGGATGGCAGTGAATTAGGGCGGAACTGCTGACGGAATATGCAGTCAAATAAACACTACGTCAGTTTCGTTTATACAGGGTGTTGCCGATACTTCAGGCCTAATTGTTATTTACGCAAAAATAAGCAAAACACGTTCTTATTATTGTAAGTCAGGTTATGAAAATGAAGATAGAGGAAACAACTCCAAGAAGAGATATGGAGAGATAAATTAACTCAAAATCGATAACAGAGACGACGCCAAATGGTATGAGACAGAAGAAGGAAAGAAAAAAAAGGTATTTTGAACATCGTAAAGGAAAGGCAGCCGAGATTGTTCGAATGTGTATAGCACAAGTAGATATCGAGGTGATGGGAGGACCACCACGGAAAACGAATCGGCACAAACTGGATATTTAACTTTTAAATTACCACTGTCAGATTCAATTTCGTATTTTCAACTGAATTTAAAATCCATTTTTATTTTGTATTTTTAACACTGATTCCGACGATATTAGATTTTTTTAAAAAGTATAAGACAAAAAATTACGATTGTTTTAATTGCCTCCATTTTTCAAACTGATGAACGGATTGCTAACACACACACACACACACACACACACACACACACACGGCCTTGATCCGACACCGCGAGTCATCCTTAATTCCTTATAGCCTAATTTATCAGCATTTTCTTTTGTCACAAATGACCTTGCCTGGTTAAGCTGCCTCCTTCACATTCCCCATCTTCATATTATTCGTATCTTGTTAAAAAAACCTTTAATAATTCAGTTTTGAGAAAGTTAATTGGTATTTAAAATAGTCATAGCAACTGATTGAACAGTGTTCATTCGCATTGGTTTTATCATTACCCTTATATTTTTAGGTAGCTACCAGTATGGTCCGTATTGAACACTTTTTTTTAATGACAACGAATTTTCTATTCTAGGAATGTTGTAATTTTGTAGAGTACTACATATCTCTGTCTTTCCTAGCTTCGAACACTATATTTGTTGACGCGTTTCGATATACTTCCATTTTCAGAACTTTTTACTGTACTCCAAAAAATTTTTGTAGAGTGCAGTAAAGTGTTTTTAAAATGGAAGTATTCCGAAACGCGTCAACAAATCAAAGCGTTTCGTAGCTAGGAAAGGCAGAAATGTGTACTCTACAAATTTATATTTTATATAATTTGACAACCATTATTACGATCTTATTAATAGAGGATTAGGAGATATACAAGTAAATCTCCTTTAAAAATACCGTTTATTTTTTGGAAATTCAACTGATAATTATTCCATCAGCTGATGAAACAGTTTTCATTCGCATTGGTTTTTGTATGTAGCTGCTCATATTGTCGGTGTTAAATGGCGCTTTTCTAATTAAAAAGAATTTCGCCAGTACTTGAAAATGTTCAAAAAATTTGATTTTTTCCGTTGAAAGAGTTGATTCCAACGTTTCATCAAAGTCGTTTTAACCGTTTCCTACTATAAAAGGTCCTCGCATATACATATAAAGATTGCTTGTTTAATATCACAGGTGTATAACTTTATCGATAATCACAACTCGCAATTGTCTGGATAACGGGATAGAAACGAAGATCAAAAATATAAGAATGTCTCAATAATTTTGTTACCTTGATTTTTTTTTTTTTTTGTAAATGAATGTCCCGCCATCTTTATCAGCGTTAAAATCCGGCACGAGTTGTACTTTAAATTTTCAAAATACATTTAAAAAGGAAATTATTAATACGGCCGCCATAAAGTGCTATATTTGCAGATTTTCAAAAAAATATTAATTTAAATATAACTATTTAAAATATATTACATCATATTTTATGCTTTTTATTGTAAACGAAAAAATGTCCGTTTAATATAATGTAGTTTAAGTGGAATGATACGACAATTTTTTTATTGTTTCTAGAACGTGTTAGCTCCATTTTGCAGTTGTATTACAACACAATTTGAAAATTTAAAGTGCTAAATGAACGCTGAATCGCCTTACTATAGTGAAATAATAAGTTTTGTCAAGTCTCTTTTACGGGCCGTTTTAACGAAATGCGTATTTCTGTTTTGTCCTTTCGATTTGCAGATTTCAATTTGTAATCTGCATAAATCAGCATTTCAACACCAAGTAATTTTTATCACAAACACTAATCCTTTATCAGAATAAAATTATATATATTTTTTACAAATCAGTGTAAAGTCAAGAGTGCTTTAACAATACAGTACCTGGTGATAGAGCTTCGCTCTCTTGAAATTTTATGTTACACTGAAATTTTTAGGTAGACACTGACACGGGTCGTGTTATTAGTGTATCTCTAATTGATACCAATTTTCCCAAAAATATTGGACCCACGAGATCGTTTATTTCGGGCACAAAATATTATATTTCAAAATTATTTCATAATCGTTAGACTGGTGTCGAGAGAAAATTACATTTTCACATACGTGGATTGCTTGTTTTTATTTTGCTGCACACACACACACACACACACACACACACACACACACACACACACACACACACACACACACACACACTGGTAATCATTATTCTTATTAAATAAACAAAAATAAATCTCCTTTAATAATACGAATTAAATTTTGAAAAAGTTAAAATAATATTTAGTATTATTATACCAGCTGATGAAAAATTATCAGTTCGGCGATGATAACCTTAACGGTTTTTCTCCGGAAAAAAATTATCAGTAGTCCCAGCTGATTGATCAGTATGCATTCGCATTGGTTTTATCATTATCATATTAAATAAATTTGTCGACTCCCCCCCCGAAAAAGGTATATTGCAAAATTATATCGAAATCGTTATAGCCGTCACGAGGAAAAAACGACATATATATATATATATATATATATATATATATATATATATATATATATATATTATATAATATATATTATACGGTAGGACTTGTATTTTTATTGTGATTGCCTCGAGGACATAACTTTTTTTTAAATCGTATAGTTTACCTGCAGCCATTTTGTAAGATCGTGTGCCAACTAGCAGACCGGCAGGCGCAGTGCGGCATCCTTAAGTACACACTCCCGCCTCTCGTACATCGGGTGTCTGTCTGTCTCTCTTCAGCACGCCGGGTCCTCCGGCAAAACTCTCTTCTTCTCGTGTTACTTTTTTCCGTCAATCGAGCGCTATGATAGTAAGTACCAATTTACGCCCTAAAATTCTGATGTATATCTATTTAAAAAATTGTTTTGGTGGTTTTTTTTTAAGTTTATAAGTTTGTTTCAAACATGTGTTAAGTTGCAATTTAATTACGTAGATTTAAAAAAAAACTTTTAAGTGAAAATATTACATCTGTTTAAGACGAATAAAATGTAATAAATTTACGTGGATTATGAGTATTAGTTTAGCTAAACTTTTTTAAATTATATTTAAACCATTTAAATTTAAACTTTATTAAATTTACTTATTTATTCTATTGTTTTATTTATAACCGAATCTGTAAATACAGTTTCCGTAGAAATTTCAAAAATCCGCACTACACACGACGTATTTATAATAGACTTGCCGACCGTCGCGTCAAGGTTGTAACGTGTGCTATGCGCGCCAGACGCTAACTGGCAGGACTGTTGGGGTAGCTAGCAACCCCTAGCGCGCAACTCCGCCCCGGTAGGCTCTGTCAACGTTTGCTTCGCCGTCATACCGTATAAACATATACGCTATTTTGCGTATCACCCTCTGGGTGTTTTGATTCACTTAATAACCGCGGCACGCAGCTGTCTCGCTGACGTGATAGAATCGAATTTCCAAAAGTATTTTCTTTAGTTTTTTTTACTATTTCGTATTTACCATTATAATCAGTATTAAAATCTGCTTATATTAGTATTTCATTGAAAGTACTAAAAATGAACCCTGACCTCCGTCAAAAAAATTCTAAATTTCAACGGATTTTAAACTTTCTAATCATAAAGTTTTTAACGGTGATTACTATTGCGATAATAGCCTCAATGTGCTTTTCGCCTTAAAATCATAAAAAAAACTATTGTGAAAACAGATTTACAAAAAATGTTATGAATTTTTAAACATTTTAAATGGTGCCATTTTTAAACTATTGACGAATTTCGCTGGTTAGCGACATTTTACAAGCTATTACCAATGTCGTTTTTGTGCCAGGTTTGAAAAAAATCGGTTCATAATTGCGAACGTGAGCGTGTTGACATACCGACGAACTTTGATCTGGAGGTCAGGATTTTTGTAATTCATGGTTCCGGGTCTAGGAGTTATCACGATGGCCGTTGCAGTAGCTAATTTTTCAAATGGAAATTCGCCAATAAAGAACTCTGCCAATTTTCAGTCTACGGTCGCTTCATGGATTCTAAATAAACATTTTCCGTCTGCGCTTGCAATCATTTTAATTACATTCTAAGTGTTTGATCTAAAACAACTCATAACGCTGTCTACAATCTTATGTAATATAATTACCAAACATGTTAATTAAAACACAATTACATAATTTACATTTATCACTAAATAATTATTGACAGTGAATAATAAAATCGAAGGAACAGCTGTGGTTCAAAATCAGCTGTTTATACGAACGTTGCTGCCACCACCGGATCACTATAAACGTAACAGGTTTTCAGTTGCATGTTTTTATATAGATATATATTATTGATACCATGTACTGTTTCAGTACAGTGCACATGTTACGAACGGGTTACTGCAGCTTTTTACCTTTAACCAAAATGAAATTTATTTTTAGGGTTAGTTTGTATGCAATATATAAATTTAAAACGTTAACGAAATTAATTCACATGTTAAAAAAGTTCGAACTGTAATTTGCACATGAAATGGTGGGTTTTATAGAGGGTAAAGTTTCGCAAAGTTTAAATTGAATACCGAGCGTATAAATAACCATACTGAAAATGATGGAATATTTCTATTTGTAATTGTAATTGGATAAATGTAATTGCACGTTTTGAAATGTTACAATTACCCTTCACTGTATTGTATAAAAATTTACGCTAAAAATATTTCACTGCAAGTACAATTAATTGTTACATTAGCGGCGATGTGCTGTCTGCCTCTTTTAATCTTTATGTCAATTAACCGAACCGTTATCAAAAAATATCGAAGGCCAGATCAGTCTGATAACAAGTCGTACGTTTCGAAAGTAAGTAGTAATCGCAGCACGCAGCTGTCTCGCTAACATGTAATTTGTTTCTATTCACCTTTTGTTTGAGACGCATCGCAATCTGCATTTAAAATCTTCATATATTAGTATTTCAAACTTTAAAACAGCAAGGAAAATACAAAAACGAACCTTGACCGTCGTCCGGTTAAAGTGTTCTAATTTCATTGTATTCTGAAAATTCAAAACGTCAGTTTTCATATTACGTCGATGAAATCAGATTTTCAAAAATCGTTTGACAAAAATCCAACCGCCATTTTGAAACGGTCGAACGTATTTTGCTGGGTAACGTACTTGAGGCTACAGTATTGTCAGAATCAATGTTTGTACCACGTTTGAATCAAAATGGCGAACGTGCGATTGCTAACTCGTAACAATTTTTACTACCTCAGAAAAAGTAATGTACAAGTTCAGGATCATCGGCGATCATTTAAATTTCCCGGGTCTGGATCTTACCAAGATAGCCGGTGCAGGAGCTCTTTTTACAAAGGAAATTCGCTAAAAAAACAAAATTACAAGTGAACACAGTGAACAAAGGTTTCTCGGGAGCAACGTAGATATAAATAACTATTAACTTTAAAAGAAAATTATCCGTGTGGAGTCAGAAGAAACAGAACGAATAACTCTCTGGGCTACACTAAAATTACACACATTTACGTATACGACTGGACACATTAATACACAAAAAATGCATATCTTTATACCTTCATAAGTTCATATCTCGTCGTCGTTATTAACACCCAGATGGTTTTTTTAGTCAGTCGTATCACTACTAATCGTCCCGGTCAATTTAGTCTCCTGACGATTATTGGTAATGTATTACAAATTAGTCCAGCGATGATTGGTCCCGTATCACAAATTAGTATCGCTATGATTGGTCCCGTATCACAAATTAGTATCGCTACGATTGATCCCGTATTACAAATTAGTCTTGCGACGATTGGTCTCGTATTACAAATTAGTCCAGCGATGATTGGTCCCGTATCACAAATTAGTATCGCTATGATTGGTCCCGTATCACAAATTAGTATCGCTACGATTGATCCCGTATTACAAATTAGTCTTGCGACGATTGGTCTCGTATTATAAATTAGTCCAGCGATGATTGGTCCCGTATCACAAATTAGTATCGCTATGATTGGTCCCGTATCACAAATTAGTATCGCTACGATTGATCCCGTATTACAAATTAGTCTTGCGACGATTGGTCTCGTATTACAAATTAGTTCCGGGACGGTTGTTCCCGTATTACAAATTGGTCCTGCGATGATTGGTCTCATATTACAAATTGGTACCGGGGGGGGGGATTGGTAACGTATTACAAATTAGTATCGCTACAATTGGTCCCGTTTTACAAATTAGTTTCGGGACAATTGGTAACGTATTAAAAATTAGTATCGCGACGATTAGTGCCGTTTTACAAATTAGTACCGCGACAATCGGTACCGTATTACAAATTAGTATCGTAACGATTGGTCCCGTATTACAAATTAGTATCGCGACAATTGGTCTCTTATTACAAATTAGTATCGCGATAATTGGTCCCGTGTTACAAATTAGTATCGCGACAATTGGTCCCGTATTACAAATTAGTATCGCGATAATTGGTCCCGTATTACAAATTAGTATCGCGACGATTGGTCCCGTATTACAAATTAGTATCGCGACAATTGGTCTCTTATTACAAATTAGTATCGCAACGATTGGTCTCGTATTACAAATTAGTATCGCGACAATTGGTCCCGTATTACAAATTAGTATCTCGACAATTGGTCCCGTATTACAAATTAGTATCGCAACGATTGGTCCCGTATTACAAATTAGTCCCGCGGCTATTGACCCCGTATTATTCTCTAAACATATAACTTTTTTTATGAAAATAGTTCTTATAGTAATTTTTATAGGTAGTAAATTTCACGCAATACTACTTTCATACAAAATGTATTACAATGTACAAATGTGTTTGGGTCTTAAAGCAAGTTTTTAAAGTTTCTGTTGTTTTTATTATTAATTACTCGCATTTAATTAATCTTTTTAGCGATGAAAACACATTAACTACTTGTTAGAATATACCATGGGGCCAAATGGGAAAGAAGTGTACGAGTATTGTGTTTGACGAGTGTCCCGGACAATCGTTTGAACGCTGACTGCAGAGTTCGCAATGATAACTTGGACGAATTTGTTATCCAGAAAAGTCCGTTAAACGTTTCCAAAAGGCCAATATTCTTCTTTATCAAATATTTTTTTACAAATGTTATTTAACCTTCGTATTTAGCATTCAATCTGTTATATGAATGGAAAAAGGGAGAAAATTAATGCGATGGTGGTCAGGATTAATTTTTATATTTTCAGTGCAATTTGAAATATTTATAGATGCTGTGACGGTGTAACATGATTTTGAAAAAGATAGACAAAAATTTATAGGAAATTCGCTTCAGTTACGTTAGTGAGATAGCTATTCAGGTATTTTTTTTTAGAACAAAATGTTTCTCGTTTTCGAAAAACAGATTTTAGACACTCGGTGCAATGAACGAGTAAAATTTATAATAAACAGCTCACGTTACAAATACAGTGTCCATGATTCTGAGCAGAATTGTAAAAGTGTAATCGCGTTTGGTAGCGAACTTTCTGCCTTACGTGGTTCGAATGTCCCATGTAACACGATGCAATTTTATGTTAGTGTTGCCAACCTTCCAAGGTTGTAAATAAACCCCTTGGAAATTTCATCGTGTGTTACATTCACAATCACTTTTATACAAGTGAGTATAAATCACTTTTATACCAGTAAGTATAATCACTTTTAAGACGTCTTAAACAACTGAATTTTTGAACAGGTGAAAATAAAATAATAAACAACGTAGTAGGCCTGATTGTATTTTCAGAATCCGTTTAAATATAGTTTGAGGCAGGGTTTATTTTGTGTTTGAAATGCAATTTTATTACTGTTTGTGATGGTGAAGTCACAGTGTGTAAAAAAGGGCAAGATGAAAAAATTACAAATGTAGTGAAATCCGCATCCAACTCGTCAGCGAGACAGCTGCGTGGTGCGGTTATAAATTTAGCATATAGTGGAAAGTAATTTTGAAATATTAAGGAAAATTTGCGTTATTAAAAATCTTTATGAGAAGTTACTTTAAAACCGGTAATTGTTATTACATTGTTGCTCTGTTTACCGTAATTATTTTTCGTCATGGGGTCACAACGAAAGAACCAAATCTTAAGGAATAATTAACCGAGCGAAGTGAATTTTCTGTTTCAAATCTACTGTTTAGCATTTGGTTTGTGTGTTTGTTACACAATTTTGGCCAAATACATTGACCGATTGTTACGGAGGTACCTTGTATAAAGCCCGAACGAAATATGTGTAACATTTTTTCTAAATACTTCCGTTTCAAGATGGCGGCGTCTGATGTAACGATTATGATTGAATTATTTGGCCAAACACGTTGACCGATTGTTTTGAAATTTTATTTAGAAAGTACTTTGTATAAAATTCGAAAAACAAATTTTTCGTAAATATAATACACTATATACCTTGATGCCAATGAAAGTTAACATTTACAGAGTGAATGTTTTTGTACATGATGAGGGGCAATATAGGCAACGTGCTATACCAACATGTAACTAGATTGCATAAACAGCGCCGCGCAACAGTGCTATAAACATGAGAGTATCATTTCAACGTTTCACAATTTAGTTTGTTTTTGTTTTGATTTTGTACACCTTAAGTTTCTACACGGATATCTGTGGGTCTGTAAACTCCAGCGCCTAAACGGTAAGTCGTAAAAATTATGGAACTTCCTTAGTGTTCATAATCCCAGTTCAGTACCTAAGTGAAAAACATCAGTTACAAATAGGTGTTTCATATACACAAAAGTATATCTTCGTCGCAGTCAGGTATCATTTTTGAAAAATTTCATATTTTAATTTCAGCAGAATTTAACGCTATTAACGTGGATGATAAAAAAATTGAATTGTTGCCATTTAAAAACAAATATAATGGATTTTTGTGGATAAAAAATGTATCAGAGATATTAGCGAAGTAGATATGTGTACAAAGTTTAAAACAAATCGAGCCAACATGGTGTTAATGTATCGAACGAATGTATACACGGGATTATAATGTAAATCACACGGGAAATATGGGTTTCGAATTCAGAATGGGATCGAGAACGACCTCGAAGATTTCAGATACAATTTTGACGGAACGTTGGAACTATGTTCAGGAAAAGACACACGCGCGCGTAGCTTAAAAATGTCATTGAGTAATATTTTTTAAAAGAAGCTGTTTTTATACTATTTTTTTTTCATAATATATTTATGCGGACGTTCTTGGCACTTCGCGTAGGTCGTGAAGACGATGCCTGTTTAATATGAATGTTAACATTATTTCAGGAAGTTCGTCATTGTCCTGAAGAGGCTGCGGAGGGAAATTCATTTTGTTCTCTGTGTTGCGGTGGCCTTGAATAATAAAAAAATCGTCATCCGCAGGACGTCCGCTAGGATTCTAACACATAAAAGGTGTGACGTTTTTTTACAGCAGTGTCATTCAAAGGCATTTATGAATATTCCATAATGTTTATAAGACGAGAAAATCCCATTAGTTGTTTCAAATTAAAGACGTGTAAGTTGAAAAAACTGGAATATGAATTTTCTGGAAAATAAGACCTTGACCAATGATTTTCTCCTAATGAAAAATCACCAATGCGGAATTCCAAGAAAATCTCTCGTGTTGTATCGGGAAAACGACAAATTGTAGTTACGGAAACGTAGAAAAATTAATTTTCTCATAATTAAGACTTTGATCAATGAATTTCTGGTATTGCAGTATCTCTAGTGCCAAACTCTTAAGAACATCCCTCACGCTGTTATGGAGAAAAGACATATAAACAATTATGTATCAAAACTAATTGCTGGAAAACGAATTTTCCTCGAAAATAAGACCTTGATCAATGAATCGAAAAATCCTCAATACCAACAGAATCCTTAGAATCGTTTCGAAGAAGAAATTACACACACACACACACACACACACACACACACACACACACACACACACACACACACACACACACACACACACACCACGCCTACATATTTATAAGGTATTTAATTTAACGATCTTTTTAAAAAGCGACGACCAAACGATAGATAGGATTGGCGCTCATTTCATTGTATTGGTATTACTACGATAGCCACTCTAATAGCTCATTTTCAAGTTTCTGTTTTCCTGTCATGAACTATCACTAGAATACTTCGGTCTCGGATTTCTTTTTTAAAGATAAACGTCGCAAGTAGAATTTAAAGTAAACCTCCGGATGAACAAAGTTTTTCATTAACCGACACGTGAGCTCCTGTATTCATGAATTATTCAAGTTTATTTTCATAATTTTACGTACGTTTATACAGAATAAGTAATACCTCTGAGAAGTTTAATTGTTGAACCTTATGAATAAAAGAAGCAAAAGTTTTAATTCATAAAATCTGAAGCATATCATTCAATTGGTATGAATAAAAATACCATTCAAATCCTTCTTTTGTTGGTCCATTTTCTTTGTCAGTTAATGGTTATGAATAAAAGCCATAAAATGGTCATTTACTCTAAATGAAATGAAAAGCAAATGCTTTAATAATAATGAATCGAGTCTGTAGGAGATTAACCTGAAGAAGTAAATGGTTATGGCACACTTAGTTCAAAATGTTAAACATTGTAAGTCACGTTCTTGTTCACTGACTAGAGATTCAAAGAGAATATAGATTCAAATGGAATATGAAGTAGTTAATGAACAGGTATCTAGGTAGGCACTGATGAAGAAACTCGATTTACCAGGGATGAAAATATGTTTGCGTTATTTAACTGATCCTGGGCATCAAGAAAGTATCGGTTAGGAACTTATGGTTCAGTCTAGTGTAAAAAACATTTAAAAGCGTTGTTAATTAACGAACAAGCAACCGATTAGTTTACATTTCCTACCACTGCAAGCGCGGTGTTAGTGGCGTTAGACCATTTTATTTTCTTCGCCACCTTAATAAGACGTAACTTTGCTACAGTAAATTCATGTTTAAAATACAAATGCAATTAACGAAACAAACTGACAAACGTTATGGCATATATAGAAAAATAACCCCAAATAACAATCTACATACTACAAAAATTAATAATATTTAAATAATTAGGATCATGACCTATTTTTCTGTCTAATGGTCTACTTCCCTCGTAAAGACTACCGCGGTTTCAAAACTTAACTGTTTCATCTTCAGGCAGTAATATAAAATGTCAAATCCCTCTGTCTAGGACGTCAAAAAGTTAAATAAAACATTGAAAACACACGTTACTAACACTAAATACAATTACACGATTAAAATACAAACGATAAAATTTGGTTTGGCCAAACGATATGTGCAACTCGTATGTCATTACATTCCAGACTGCACGGACATAACGACATACATTTGATCGTGTGTATTTTAATCGTGTAATTGTGTTTAGTGTTTGTTATGTGTGTTTTCAGTGTTTTGTTTAACTTTGTGACGACGTCGACAGAGGGATTTGACATTTTGTATTACTGCCTGAAGATGAAACAGTAAGGTTTCGAAACCGCTGTAATCTTTCCGAGGTGAGTAACTAGACAACTAGACGGAAAAATAGGTCATAATCCTAATTATTTAAATATGTAATCCTGTGGCTATGTTTCAATAATAATAATAATATTTTATTAGTCACAGATATTCTAAACGCTATATGAACGGCCTTTTACGTCTAGACTGAAGGAAATGTTTTTGTTTTTACACTTTACTTAAAACCTTTTACTTCTACCTTTTCCTTCAAGCATTTGCCTCAGTTTTATTCATACAGGTCGTTACTGAATTTATGTAGCAACATGAACATTGTTTGTGGGGACTGGACTGCAATAACGTGAACCAATTATGATCGTGTTTATACTGTTCGTAATTTTAAGCCGATTTGCATTATACGAAAGTATACGAATTACTTGATAAATTGGTAATTAATTGTACTGCGGGACAAACTCTGCAACTTGCACAATTAATGTGAAACGTAACGGAAAATCCAGACTAAAAATAACAGAACGCGCCTCAAAATCGTTCAACAATCTTGTAATATGAAACAAGCAGTCTGTTGTTCCATTTTTTTAGAAACAACTTTGATTTTCTAGTACGCCACTTTCAGACTCAAAAATTGATCAAGGTGGGTCACATCTTTAGGATAAAGTCGTTTTAATTAAAACAAAAAATTTTAACAGAGGCCATATAGGTATCTACTTAAAAATATAACATTCATGGTAAAACCATTACGAATGTATAGTGTGCAGTCAGCTGGTGTAATGATCCTATTAACATTATACCAATTGAATTCGTATTATAGAAGTAGATTTGTTTATTTAATAAAATATGAATAATGACTGTCAAAGTAGGCTATATATTAAGAAATCTATGTGCGTACGTATTTTTTCTCGAAAACAGCTGCAAAGATTTGGATATAATTTTGGAATATACTATTTTGTAGCTTAAAAAAATCGATATATGTAGGAAAGTTAGTTTAAATTAAAAAAACAAGTTGAATACGGGCAGTATGAATATAACAATCTAAAAATGTAATAATGTTTCCCTTAACGTCTATAGTGAGATTGTTGAGGACGAGGATCAGCGTTAACAGTAAGGGTAAAGCAAGGGAGTAACTGTAGTTCGAACTGAAAACCTTGGGTGCGCAATTAAGAGACGCAGGAGACTGACCGGCGCTTTAGCCACTTTGACCACCTAGGCCTGATAATATTAAAACCAATGCGAATGAATACTATTCCATCAGCTAATAATTAACAATTGTTTTTAATCCTTGTATAATTCTAAATATCAATTAATTTTTTTCAAAATTTAATTAGTATTATTGAAGGAGATGTATTTGTTTATTTAATAAAATAGAATTTTTTTTTTTTAACGTCCGACTATTGTGCACACTTGGGCTAATGCAGACGATGGGATGATTTATAGCGTATGAAAATGCCAAGCCCTCGCCGGGAATCGAACCCGGGTCCTCGGATGAAAGCTATACGCTATCCACTAGGCCACCGAGGCGGCTAAGGTAGAAATAATGATAGTAAAAATCTCTCTATTGCGGATCTCTTTATAACGGCAAAATGTGTTGGTTCCTTCCCATTCCTTTAGTAAACATATCTATTGTAACGTTCTCTATTGAGGTCAACAAAATTCCAGGAATTTCTCTATAGCGGCGAAACATGTGCACACTTCCTACTCTTCTACCCTATTCATCAGTATGTCAACACGTCATTCGAGTGTTAAAATGAGTGCGTAGTGCGTCAATTGAATCGAGTGTTTTTGACTAGTACTATTGTTTATAGTTTTACAAGATGGTGTAATGGTTTCTTAACGGAAATGTTTATCGTTCGATGTAAAGATTATAGTTTTAGAGAAAGGTGTAAAGCAAGTATTTGCCGAAATTTTAATTTAGTTAGTTCTTCTTTTGACACTGTATTGAATAATAAAAATATGAAAGCGTATAATGAAAGGAATAGCTTCAAAAACTCCAAAGCCAGAATTGATGAAACTGTTCTGCAGTAGTTTCTGCATAATATTGCTTTTTTAAAGGCAGTACGTCATATAATTTTATTTCAATAAACTTTGCACTAAATACTTCAAATTAAAAATAGCGTATAACACGTTTTAGAAATAAAAACTCATTTTGATACTCGTTTTTGTTGAGCTCTCACTATAGCGGATATCTATTTATAGCGACGAAAACTAACGTTCCCTTAAATGCCGCTATAGAGAGATTTTACTTTATATATTGTGCAATGTAATAAAATTAAGTAAATACTTTTGTATAAATGTACTGTTTTTCTGAGACTACTGTAACGATTTTGTTATGATGTGGAATACACCAATTCTGGGCTAAAAAAAAAATCGATAAAAGTGACTTCATCTTTAGGAATATTGGGTTTCATGAAAAAAACGTTTAACACAATCCACATGTATACCTTACCTAAAAATCCAATATAAAATTTAAACTGAACGAAACTTTCTACTACGTACAGATTATGAAAGTAAATTTCGAACAATATTTTATTTTGTCAACACTTTCTGATTATCTGCTTTCATCGTTCCAATATGGGTTAAAATGTGAGTAAAATAATTTTTAAACGTTAAAAATATTAAAAAGTACTATACTGTTCACCGATTGTTTTATCATTCAAATCGAATCGATGAAATAAGAAATTATGTGCGAATAATCCACTAAGGATGTAGTGGAACGGTACAGGATACAGACGCCATTGTTTTAATCCTTCCATCTGTCGTGTAAAGCCTCATTGAGTATTCTCTCTGAATACAAGTTCAAGATAAGCGGCGGTGAAATCCACCCTTGCAGAAGTTGGAAAATTTTGTTTTTCTGGTTTATCCTATTCTTGGGAAATACTGGTATTTTTTCAGGGGAGATATTTTATCTTGCTTCTTGTTACGGTCCTTGCATATGCATTACACGTGTGTGCGACCTGTCGGCCATATTGAATCTAATCCCTATAAGACCAATGTTAACTTGCAGATCACTCTGCTGATGTTTGAAATATAATTGTTTGTCATTTCGTTTTATAAATCTCTTCCGTCAGCTTTTTACATTTTATGATTACTGTATTTTTTTTTATTTTAAAAATACAGGAGCAAAAAGTACAAAATGCAGTAAGCTGGACCACATTCCCGCGTGTTTAAAATGAGATATCAAACATAATTTTATCTTAAGAAATAGCGGAATAATTTGTATCGTTAATTAACATTAGACTTATAAGGATAGGTTCAAAATGACCTTATTTTTACAGACTTTTAAGGATGACAGTGTATTTTGTTTGTCTGACGTATTTGCCATAGAGTTTCAAAGTGGCAGTAAATATACATTTTCACTATGTAATGTTGGTAAAATACTTCGATCGCACAAAATCGATGTAGTGACGGGCATCCAGTGCGGTGAGTAATTTCTTCATTGACTTAACGCCGCTTCTTCCTTGGATTAACGCCTTTTCTTCATTGACTTCACGCCGCTTCTTCCTTGGCTTAACGCCACTTCTTTTTTTGACTTCATGCTGCTTCTTCCTTGACTTAACGCTGCTTCTTCCTTGTCTTTTCGCCGCTTCTTCCTTGATTTAACGCCGCTTCTTCCTTGGCCTAACGCCGCTTCTTCCTTGGCCTAACGCCGCTTCTTCCTTGATTTAACGCCGCTTCTTCCTTGGCCTAACGCCGCTTCTTCCTTGACTTAACGCCGCTTCTTCCTTGAGAACAACGCTGTCCAATGAAAGTTCCATCGCTCCCTTAAATGGTTACAATGTAATGGCCCTCTTAAAGTTACAGGCCTCTGCGTTTTAAATGTTTATAGCAATTAACCATTCTTAAAGAATGGCTGATTGCCGCATAAGATTAACTTAGTCTAATCTTTCTAAGATAGTAACTTTAAGTGGACTGTATAATAAGGCGTGATTCCATCGGATATGATTTTTGAGGAAGTGGTCCTCGAGGGCGTGTGCACCCGGAGATGCGAATGAAGACGCATTGTTCTCAAGAAAGCTTTTAAGACGACGCATCACTGAAGCTTTAATAGCTGACCTCGAAAACAACTCTAACGATTATAATGTAATTTTGGAACATAATTTTTTTGGGCACAAAAGACATCTTGATGGGTCTCGTCTTAAAAAAACGTTTTAATTAAAAAAACGAGAATAACAAGGGCCTATCTACCTAAAAATACAAAGTACAATTTCACATAGCGTTGCTTGGGCATCAGCTACTGTAACTATATAATTATATTGCTATGTTAGTTCGGGTGGCAACCAAATGCGGAGCGGAATGAAGAATGAAGACAGCCGGAAGCAGAGTTCAGTCAATTTAAAGAACGCGTTTGTATCTTTTAAATCTAAATATTTATACATACTGTAACGGATTCTTTTAAAACCGTAACCTAATTAACGAGAAATGATAAGTTTGGAGGTGTAGTTAGCGTGGTGGGGGAAGCGGAATCGGCTTCAAAAGCGAACCAAGATAGAGTAAAAACTATGTGGAACGGAATCCATATAGTACGTTTTTCAGTTTTTGAACGCAACTCCGCTTTGCATTTGGTGACCGTCCTGCTTTATAGTTTCCTATCAAAATAAGTAATATTTTTAACGTTTTTCAGGTAAGTTGAACAGTCAACTCTGAATGTAGACTCTACTTGGTAAGTTAAAATTTTTATAATATGTTTTCCTGAGATAATTATTTCGTATTTTTTCAGAATGTTTTCATTTTTTTTTTTAATTTTAGTTTAATAGAAGACACTAAAGTAATATTACAGGCCGTTTTAAGTCTTACTCGTTTTTAAATTAACGGATAAATAAGTCTTTATGTATACGTCTTTTCAGCGAATTTTAATTGGAAAATGAGCAAGACTCGCGAAAAGAAAATGAGCAGCTGTTCTGATCTATAAATCACTTTTTGAATGGTCGTTAAAACATTTTGTATAATGTGCGCATGTTTTGAGCTCAAACGTGGTACAAAACGCTATTTTGGTAACTGCTTTAAACTTGTTCGTTATCCAGGATATGCTTCTAAAGGTTTTCAAAATTACTTTCCCAATCGTAATCAGCGTTAAAGTCTGCATAAATTCGCTATTTAAATTTTCGGATTCTATTGAAATTAAGAGAAATGAACTGTCACGGTTCAGTTTCTTATTTTCAAAGTAATTTTAAAGTTTAAATAGTATGTGCAGAATTTAGTTACGATTAAATTAGATTTTCAAAAAAATGTAAGATAAAAACAATATTGTGGGAAATTGCGAAAGAGTTGCGTGCCACAATTGAACTCCATACATGTGAATGACAGAACAATTTGTACGAGAGCATTGATTTCTCTCCGAAACGTCAGCCAGTTTATATAATTTAAATATATGACGTCATACGTTGCATTTCTGACGCAAGTAACGTCGTGTCTGACTTGACATGCAGACATTTGATTTACATTAATTTCAATCTGGATACCACTAAAGTACGTAACAACAAGCTGCACTTTGTAATTGTTTGTGTCCTCTTAGAAAAAAGTACAAATATGAAGGATAGCCTAATGCAAATCGCAGCATGCTATTGTCTTTCTGATGTAATGAAAGCGATTTTAAAATTTTAACATCTTTGAATAATTTTTGTTAATCTCCACATTTTAGTCTATTTTTTCACTATTTTTAGCTCCTTCGGTTCCTCTTTATCCTCCATTTCCTTTTTTCTCCTTTTCCTTTTTTCACTTCTTTTTATTTTCTTCTTCGTTTACTTCTTCTTCACCTTCCTTTTCAACTTCTTCTTTTTCTTTTCTTTCTCCTTTACTTCTTTTTTCTCTTTCGCTTCTTGTTCTCTTTCTTTTTTTCATTTGTTGTTCCTATACTTCTTCTTTTTTCCATTTTCTTTTCCACTTTTTCTCTTTCTCCTTGTTTTTGACTTTCTTTTTTCCGCCTTTGCTATTGTTTTTTCCCTTCCTCTTTCTCTTCTTCCTTCTTCTCTTCCTCCTTTTATCTTTTATTGCTCCTTTACTTTTTCTTTTTTCCTTTCCTCTTCCAAGAATAAAAAATTCTTTTCCTTCTTCGTTTTTTTCTTCTTCCTTTACTTATTTCCCTTCCTTTTCCATTTCTTTTATCTCCTCTACTTCTTTCTTTTTTCTTCTCTCTCATTTTTCTTTTCTTCCTCGTTTTTCCTCTCCCTCTTCAACTACCACTACTTTTTTCTTTTTCTCCTTTTTTTAATTCTTTTTCTTTTCTTTTTTCTTTACTTCATTTTTTTAATTTCTCCTTTGCTTCTTCTTTTTTCCTCCTTCTCTTTCTCCTTCTTCTTAACTTCTTCATATTCTCTTTTTGCTCAATTTTTCTCCTTAGAAAAATGGAGCAAAAAGAGAATAAGAAGAAAACTAGAACTGGAAAAGTATAAGGATACTTTTCCAGTTCTTCTTTTCTTCTCCTTTTAATTTGCTTTATCACTTTCTCTATCGTCACATCTTTTTCTTTCTTTTCTTCCACCTTCTTTAATTCCGTCAAAAGACTTTCTTTAATTCGTCCAGTCTCTTTCTTACAATGGTCTGGTTTCACGATCCTCGTTTAAAATTCCACAATTACACATTCATTCTAAATAGTCAGTGGATTACAGCATTCTCTGCTAAATTATATTCTATCAATCTCCAGCTCTTCACGAATATTATCATCCAGCGCACCCAAGTATACACCTCTACACTGACCTTGCAATTCTTGCTAAAATAGTTCATTGTCGAGTGGAAATTCGTTACCAAGTATATTGTATAGTCGTTATTAATATGACCTCGATACGTCAGCACATTGCATTAAGATTCTCTTTGTCGAGGTTTGTCTGACGTTGTTGCAGCCTAACGCAAACGTGCTCCGTGACAAATAATATTTGAGGTTATGTAATTTTCCTATTTCCAATTTAAAGTTTTCCAATTTGCACGTTAAACGTCCGTAATGCACTTCTATGAGCTTCAGTCACTACACGTTTTGCCTACTTTCGTGACTGATGCTTCGCAGTTTTATCAGCTATTAGGTACTTTGTTGTTCCAGTGTATCTCGAAGGGAGAGAATCTAGAGGGCAGTTCGTTAACAGAATCTACGGACCATGGTGGCCATATTAAATCTGTTCGCTATAAGACTAATGTTAATTAACGATACAAATTATTATTCTATTCGTTAAGATAAAATTATTTTTGTTTTTAAGATCTTTTAAAGATCTTTTATTTTTGGTTTTTAAGATCTTTTTATCACTTTTAAAGATCTTGTATGTAGGAATGTGTCCGTTTTTGTTTTTTTTTTTTTTTTTACATTTTGTATATATTTTTTACTTGTAAAGATTTTTGTTGTATACGGCGGTCAGGGTTCATTATTATATTTGAAATGTAATTATAAAGTTGAAAATCGATTTTGGTAATAGTTTGAACGAGTTCGTTACGCAGAGTTCGACAGTTTCGAAATACAAATCTTAAATTTAATTTTAGTATTGCTTTCAGCATTAAAATCTGCATAAATTAGGTTTTTTTCATTTGTTTGTAAGCAAGTTTAAAAGCTGATTGTGATAAGAGAAAAACGTGTACAGAAAATTATTGGAAATATGGTCCGATCACTGCGGTTTTTTTAATAATGCCACTCGTATATATAATGCCATTAGGTCATATTTGAAAACAATATTTTGGGAGATTGATAAGAATCGGTGAAGGTCTTGGTCTCGAATTAAAAGGCGTGTATAAAGCGAGAAAGTTTTCATAAGAAATGATAATGATCAGCTGTGTTTAGTGTCAGTATTTTAAGTAACATTTGTTTTAATATCTGTATTTTGGGGTTTTAAATGTGTTCAAACACTTGTTTACTTTAATACTATATTTTATTTATTTTATTTACTTTCAGTTATCTGGATAACAAAATAAGGCCTTAAATTCAGACAGAAATGTTGCTCTATTTAAAGATTCTTTTTTCCGTTCAGTTGCACAGAGATAGAATATGAGGTTATTCCATCTTGTGCAGTGCCATTTAATCAGCTGTTTACTTATTTAATCGGCCGTTAAAGGTATTTAACTCACGTATTCAAGCGGTACGTCCAAGTTTCTTGTACTAATAAAGATACACCTGTGTGCATTTAATTAGGCGGAACTAAGCAAAGCGCGGGTTAGGTGAATACTTTATGTTGTTGTAGAAACTGTCTTGGTAAACTTCGCCGCATGTGAATAAAATATTACTCTCCGTACACTTTACTGCGCCGTGATCAATGTAATTAGGCCTACGTGGTTATGTTATGAAGAGCTGGAACAACGGTGACTGTTCGAGTTCGGATAAAGATAATAGCGGCACCCATATGTCTATAGGAAGTGTCGGAAGCAAATTTCCCAAAATGTAACTCAAGCTTTGTACTTCGTCCAGCAGACCGCGTTTTTATTTTACTGTAGTAACCAGCGTTTCAATAAATCTGCATACAAATATTGTTTCCAATGAGTTTGAAATGGTGCTAAAAAAGATTTAATGTTCTAAAATTTTCACTTTCAATTAATAAAAAAATGTGTGTTTATGTATGTGGTGATATACAGCGAAATGTATGGCACGCAGAGATTTGAAAATGTTAACGTAAGTTGACAGAAAAAGATCGGACAACACCGTAAAACAGGATTTTAAAATTTCTCATCAAGTTGTTTTTATTATGTTTACAGTGTTTTTATGGAAATTGCAGTGATGTTATCTTGCGGCGCTTTTTTTAAAACTTTTAATTTAGAAACAAAAAGATAAACATTGCAACGTATTGCACTCTCACGTATTATCCCACAACGTATTGCATGATCATGTATTATCTCAGCGTATTTCATGCTCGCGTATTATCTCACAACGTATTGCATGCTCACGTGTTATCTCACAGTGTATCGCATGCTCACGTATTATCTTACAACGTATTGTATGCTCACGTATTATCTCATAACGTATTGCATGTTCACGTATTATCTCACAACGCATTGAGTGCTCACGTGTTACCTCACAACGTATTCCATGCTCACCTATTACCGCACAACGTATTGCATGCTCACGTATTATCTCACAACTAATTGCACGCTTACATATTATCTCACAACGTATTGCATGCTCACTCACAACTTATTGCATGCTCACGTATTATCTCACAACTAATTGCACGCTCACATATTATCTCACAAAGTATTGCATGCTCACAAATACAAATGTTTAATATTTTCTTGCGTGCAATGCATTGTGTGTGTGTGTGTGTGTGTGTGTGTGTGTGTGTGTGTGTGTGTGTGTGTGTGTGTGTGTGTGTGTGTGTTTTAGCACCCTCACGATTAACGGTATTTTAGTCGAATATGATTCAGGCTCGGCAAAAAAAATCGATTATGGTAAAAGCTTGGGTACGTACGTTGGCCAACAAAACCTATTAAGTTGTAATGTCCAATAACATTGCTTTCATTAAGGTGTGTGCTACATAGTCATTTCCCGTCGGGTTATTTATTTAATTCATCGAAACAACGAGTGTTGAACGAAACGCCTATCACAATTTGCGACTTCCGTTTGCCAAGGAATAGAGTTTATAAAGGATTGCAATGACTGAGGAAAGCACTGTATAGAATGAAAAGCTTTTCACTCAAGACCCTCTCCTCGTACTGAACGTCTTTCCTTGGGGAAATTCTGCACTACGTTATCTCCTTTAAATTAAGTCCTTATTCTCTTTTGATACAACACCTCTCTTACAACGAAAACATCGCAATACTCTGATAAGTGTACACACGCGCGCGCACTGCAGCTGCCAGTTTTCAAACTGACCGTAATTACGAAGTAAACACAGTCTAATCCATGAAAAATACTCATGATTATATGTATTCTAGTTAAAACAGGCTTGAAGGAAGAAATGTATTAGTAAATTTGTTTAGGTTAGGTTATAAGTAAATTTGGTTAATTTTTTAACATGAGTTTGAAGAAAGAGTAGTCCTTTTAAAATTACGCTTGTCAGTTGTTGTATAGTTTTGATTTTTAAATTATCACTGGTTTTTTTAGAGTTTGGAATGGTTTAAAAAAAAATTTAGTAGAAAATGACAGATGTTTGGAATTGTATAAGATTTTGTTAATTTAAAGTTACATAGTTAGTTTCAGGAATGAGAAATTATTTTTATATAAATTAATGTGACCCGGGACCCGTGCGAAATTTCGCACTATGCAAGTTTTAAGTAAACACAGCCTTTTGAATAAGAGTAGTCGTTGGGGTGAGGGCGTTAGTTGGAAGGAAGGGAAAACATGTTTAAAAAATAAATCGAAAATCGATCAGTTTGAAATAATACTCACAGCTTTATGAGTCATTGTAGTATATACATTTTAATACAGATACTTTTTTTAATAGCAATTTGTACTGGGCATTACAATACCTCGTTGTAAACGATATTTGTTGTAAGAATTTAATCTTCTTGTACTTTTTGTATTTTCTTTTCTTTAATGAAATGTTAGTTAATTTAGTTACCCTTGAAAAGGCTACATACAATTGTTTGTGAGTAAAGACGGCATTTGGTAAATACAGTCCTGCTTTTTGAAGCGTTGTCCCTCTTGACTTGTTTATAGTGATATCAAACGCAGTTTTAATACGTAACTGTTATCTAGTCAATTAAAAAGATATAATTGTATCAGGTGATGTTAAGTTTATCCGTGGTATTACTACAGTTTTCCCGGTAATAACTGAGCATTCATTGAGTTTAGTTATGACCATTAAAATTGACAGTTAGGGCACTGTTGTCAAGTTACCTATTAAAACTACGTTTACTATCACTATAAACAAGTCGCAGGGACAAACACTTCAAAGAGCAGGATTGTATTTACCAAATACCGTCTTTACTCACGCAAAATTGTATATAGCCTTTTCAAGGATAACTAAATCAACTAACTTTGATTAAAGAAAATAAAATACAAAAAGTACAAGAAGATTAAATTCTTACATCAAACATCGTTTACAACGAGGTAGTGTAATGCCCAGTACAAATTGCTATTAAAAAAAGTATCTGTATTAAAATGTGTAGACTACAATGACTCATAAATCTGTGAGTATTATTTCAAACTGATCGATTTTCGATTTATTTTTTAAACATGTTTTCCCTTCCTTCCAACTAACGCCCTCACCCCAACGACTACTCTTATTCTGTTACGTTGTTTAGACAAGTTAACAACAAATATATTAGTGCAAGGTAATGAGTGTTCGCACTCCATTTAGTGGCGTTCTTTAAACTGATGAACATTAGTCTAGTTGTTGCTAATAATTAATAAGACGTAAGACCTTTTCGTCTCTGTTTTAGATAGCAGATACGAGACGTACTAATTAAACGTGTCAATGGGCAATTTTATTAAAAATATATCAAGTGCATGTGGAATTTGAAATATGAACATTTCGAAAAATTATAGAAGTGCAGTGTGAATTTTTATGTTATTCTTTTCTAAAAATTTACTGATTTACAAGTAATATAGTACTGAATAACTGGAAATGATAGCGAAGTTATGTACCGTGGAAGTGATTGGTATCAAATGTACCAACCAGAATAGTAGAATAAACGTTCAGATTATTTAAGATATGGTCCTTTTCAAAGAACACCCCCCCCCCGGATGAAAGGTTTACTGTGTAAAAATATAATAAGTAAAAAGAGCAAAATATGTTTTCCAAATGTAATCAAATTGCTTAAGAAATTTTTTTTTTTTTGTAAAACTAAATCGATCAAAGTTGTGCGACAGGACGACAAAACATCGATTTCTCGTTGACTCGGGAGGAACACAACGTTGGCTAGTCCGACACACACACACACACACACACTGTTTTTTGTATATATAGTTATAGATCGCTTACTGTTAGTGGCGTGAAAAAAAAACTATCTAATTCAGACTACCGTGCCGTTGTATTAGGCTGCTCGTGTAAATATTGGCGATTTAATAAAACCGTCAAAAATGTACTCAAACCACACTTCTAAAGCATATTTAAAATAACGTAAAATTAATCTGCACGTTACCTACTAAGAACTCGTTAAAGTGAAAATAAGATCTTTGCCGGAACAACAGCAACGTTTGTGTACGCTTAAATTAACATAATGTTCTTTATTTATTTTCGATATCTGAAAAATCAAGTTAATACAATCAATCAACAAATTAGTTGACAGAATCAATCATCTATCAACAAACTATTGAACTGTAACGATACGGAAGCCGTTAATGTATACATTACTTGGGTAAAATGTGGACAACTCTATTCCTCACGTTAACGGAGCAGATCGGTTAATCTGCAGATCAGCTAGGTAATGTGCACATTGTCGGCTTTCGAGCCGTAACACAATACGTATACGATTTTTAACGATCCCTCAGAAGTAATTTTTTTTTTATACAAAATTGTTCTATAATAGTTTACTTAGACTAGTGCGGAAACGGAAGTAATGTAATCATCATAGTTTATAAGGTGCAGGAAGTCCGGTAAAGTAGTTATCCGATGTTGGGGAGGCGCTTTTCCTGTCTTGAACGGTGGCAAGAAGTAAGGAGTCAGTTTGTAGTGTGTAGTTTCTAATGTTCCTTCCGAGCTAGCAGGTGCATAATACGTTCTGCGAATTGGTCGGGATAGAAAACCACCCAAAGAACCGCACCAATAAAAATGAAGCCAATGTTTACGGGATATTCGATGTGGTGTGCCGGCCAGAGCTGCCGGGCATTAATATTAAAGTCTAGCATCGGGATGAAATAGCTAAAGAAATTATCGATACTTTTACTAGATTCTGTTATTGGAAAAAAATGTCAATATTGCAGGCAAATCGAAAAGAATTCACCGATATTAATAAGTATCGAAAGAAGTATTACGCAAGTATGAAAAAAATTTCATCATAATTTATATAGTTGGCTCTACTGTAGCTGTTTACTTCGCATTAAAAGCGAAACATTACGTTAAAAAAATATACCACATATTAAGCGGTAAATATTATATACACCGAAAACAATAAATGAAAATACGTAAAACCAGTTGTTACACATATAAGGTGAGAAATATAATATGTACGAAACACAAACAGTGAATGAAAATTATATACTAATATTTTAATAAATAATATATGGACATACTAAAAGCAATAAACGAAAATATATAGAAGTTATAGTTATAATCTACGTATATAGAAAAAACAATAAATAAAAATAAATCTGTGTAATTTTTACCCATTTGATTTTGTGAGATGTAAATATATAGGTTCCGTACATAGCGAGTCATTGTTACGGGAGGGTTGTTGACTCGGTTAGCAGGCGTGCGGTGTTGAAATTTTAAGGATTTAGCGTAGATATATAGCCTATATATATTAACGGAATTAACAGGTGACTAAGTTTCAACGTTGTTTAGGTAATGACAAAAATATCTGTTGTTTCACTTAGGCCATCTCATGAAGTAGGCTACAAACTAACTTGTTTATCTTTTATACAACTAAACTCAAAAACATCAGTGTCTTTTCTCTGCTTTCATAAGGTATTAACAACAATATTTTAAATACTAGACCTAGCTCCTTGAAATGAGCGTTGATCCTGATCACATAGATCACTCTTTACGTCAAAATGTTCACAGGTGTGTGTGTGTGTGTGTGTGCACCAGTTTTGGTGATTTGGTACAAAACTTACTAAAATGGAGACCATTTTGACATTTTCAGTGTAAAATTTAAACAGTTCTAGCTCTTTTCTTTCAATTGGGAAGTCATTACTTCAATTGGGAGTACATTACCTCATAATAAACAATTGAGAATTTATTACTTCATACTAAACAATTGGGAATACATTACCTTATAATAAACAATTTGGAATTTATTACTTCATGCTTAACAATTGGGAATACATTACCTTATAATAAACAATTGAGAATTTATTACTTCATACTAAACAATTGGGAATACATTACCTTATAATAAACAATTGGGAATTTATTACTTCATACTAAACAATTGGGAATACATTACCTTATAATAAACAATTGGGAATACATTACCTTATAATAAACAATTGAGAATTTATTACTTCATACTAAACAATTGGAAATACATTACCTTATAATAAACAATTTGGAATTTATTACTTCAGAATAAACAATTGGGAATTCATTGCTTCAGAATAAACAATTGGGAATGCATTGCTTCAGAATAAACAATTGGGAATGCATTACTTTATAATAATCATTTGGGAATTCATTGTTTCATAATAAACAATTAGAAATTCACTTCTTCATAATAAACAATTGGGAATTCATTGCTTCATAATAAACAATTGGGTATTCATTACTTCATAAAAAATAATTGGAAATTCATTGCTTCATAATGAACTATTGTAATTCATTATTTCATAATAAATGATTGGGAATTCATTATCCATCTGTTAACTGAATTCGTTGGCAAAGTTTGTTGCATATTTTGATAACAACACAATCAAACACTATCGCGTGTTTGATTATTGTACTGATTACTAAGGTATTGAAAATTATAATTCTCCAACAGTAAAGGTATGATTGCATTAATCACGGTTTAATTAAGTTTCAGAAGTGAATGTAGTAAGGTACATCAGTGAGATGTTGAAGGAACTCTCTTTAATGATTTATGTGCGAAGTTTTCCTTATTAACTTTGTAAATAAAGTTCAGTACTGTACCTGTAGATATTTTATTATCTAACAAAGTGCCCCGTGCATGGTAGTTAAGTGGTCTAAGTGCTTTCTGAAAGGAAGCTGTGCGCTGTCTTTGGCATTATTTATCTTGGATTGTTATCATTACTAATGAAGGCATTATTTGTCATGGAGTATTATCATTACTAGCGAGGGTATTGTTTATCTTCGATTGTTATCATTACTAGCGAAGGCATTATTTATCTTGGGCTGTTATCATTACTAGTAAAGGCATTATTTATCTTGGATTGTTATCATTACTATCGAAGGCATTCTTTATCTTTGATTATAAAGTGTCATTTAGTAATACATTGATACATTGTTAGTACAAAGGCATTATTTATCTTGGATTGTTATCATTACTAGCGACGATATTCACCTTAGCTTGTTAACATTACTAGGTAAGGCATTCTTTATCTTGATAATAAAGTATCATTACTAACAAAGGCATTATTTATCTTGGATTGTTATCATTACTAGCGAAGATATTCACCTTAAATTGTTATCATTATTAGCGAAGGCATTCTTTATCTTGGATTATAAAGTATCATTACTAACAAAGGCATTATTTATCTTGGATTATTATCATTACTAACAGGCATTGTTTATCTTGTATTGTTAACATTACTAGCGAAGACATTCACCTTAGCTTGTTAACATTACTAGGTAAGGCATTCTTTATCTTGGATAATAAAGTATCATTACTAACAAAGGCATTGTTTATCTTGTATTGTTAACATTACTAGCGAAGACATTCACCTTAGCTTGTTAACATTACTAGCGAAGGCATTCTTTTTCTTGGATTATGAAGTATCATTACTAACAAAGGCATTATTTATCTTGGATTATAAAGTATCATTACTAACAAAGGCATTATTTATCTTGGATTGTTATCATTACTAACAGGCAATGTTTATCTTGTATTGTTAACATTACTAGCGAAGGCATTCTTTATCTTGGATTATGAAGTATCATTATTAACAAAGGCATTATTTATCTTGGATTATAAAGTATCATTACTAACAAAGGCATTATTTATCTTGGATTATTATCATTACTAACAGGCATTGTTTATCTTGGAGTGTAATCATTACTAGCGAAAGCTTTCTTTATCTTATGTGTGTTTAGTCGGACGTTAAACACAAAAAAAAAAATAAATAAATAAATAAAATAAAATTTGTGTGTATTAGCACAATCACGTTCGCTATTTTGGTGTGATTTGATTCAAATTTGGCACGAAAATATACTTTTATAATAGCTCGGAAAACTTTCAATTTAACCATCGTGATCAACGTTTAATAAATTAAAATTTTCAAAATCCAAGGAACTTCAGATAATGAATGTGATGATTGTAAGGACAAATCCGTTGTCATAAATCTTAATTACCTGTCTAAAATTTATCTACAGGTACGATTTGGTGCTCATTTAAATATTACGGGTCTGGGTGTTACCGTGATGACTGCTCCAATAGCTCAATGAAACTTTTGTAATAATGAATAGCAAAATGTGTGTTCTTGGCATTTGCGTTAGTTTGCAGAATAAAACAGTCGAAGCCAGAGAGCTAAGGATTTTCGTGTAACAAAAACAGTTGAAAAGCAATGCTGGTTGCATTATTAAAGTAAATATTCTTCTGGGAAAGTTTGTGCCAGGAAGAAAGTTGAAATGAAATTGCAGGTAATTGTTAAAGTTTAGTTCCGCAACAAACATTTACCCTGGAGAGGGAACTAAATCCCTTCTCATGTTGAACTTGAGATTGTATTAAGCACTCCACCAACACCACCATCCACCCCTACCCTAACATAGTTCACATGGAGTATTATAATATTCATGTACTGTGCCTAGTTTGTGTAGGCGTATATACCAATACTTTTAACCCGCAGTTTGAAAGGAAATTAATACAAATAGTTATTTGCGATTTTCCACTGGAAAAATGAGCTGTTGGAACAGCCATCATTGTAAGAACCGGACCCCGTGACCTTGAAATGAGCACCGTTTTAATCTATTAATCACTTTTGATTGGGTAATTAAAAGTGTGTGTGTGTGTGTGTGTGTATATCACGCTTACGTATTATTAAGCGCAAACTTTGGTCCGATTTGATTCAAACTTTGCACAAAAATCGACTTTGACCTAACTTTAAAAATTTCAAATTTTTAAAAATTCATAACTTTTTTGTCTTAACTTTTTTTTAAAAAAATCTCACGTCACCGTCATAATCAGCGTTTAAATTAGCATTATGTATTTTCAAAGCCCGTTAATCAGCGTTTAATTTAGCATTATGTATTTTCAAAGCCCGTTAATCAGCGTTTAATTTAGCATTATGTATTTTCAAAGCCCGTTAAAATTAAGAAATGTTTGGAGAACGACAGGGATCATTTTCGTATTTTTAAGGTATTTTGGAAATTTTTAAAGTCCTAATATGTGCAGATTTTAATAATGATTATGATAGTAAAATAAGATTAGGATTTTCCGCCATTTTGAAATTGTCAGAAGGATTTTACTGTGTAATAAACTTGTTAAAGCCATTACCAAAATCGAATTTCGTTTCGCGTTTTAACCAAATTTTGTGCGTGCGCGCGCGCACAGATACACACATCCATCCATCCAACCAACTAGTTCTACAACAGACTTTGAGCGAGAACTACCTCGAAGATGCCAAATTCGATTTTGGAGAAAAGTCGGAAAAGTGTTTCTTTTAGAAGCAGTAATGTCGAACGGATTTTTTCCCAATCCATTTAGAAATAACGTAAAAAGGAACTAGAGACCAGAATCTGTACTCATTTGCAATGTACCGGGTCTGGGTGTTACCATGATGGCAACTCCGATAATTCATTTTTCAATGAAAACTCGCTAAATTTCTTTCCGCCAAAATCCCACCGGCCGTTCCAGTCTCACGGTCTCAGATCCTTTCCTACACAATTATCACCCCAGCTCTACTTGAATAATTAAGTTAATTAAATTTACCGCAATCAATAATTGTCTCTGAAATAATTCAAACTATAATTCCGTCGCTTGATTAAAATTGAACTGCAGTTATTTGTAAAGTCAACTCCAATTTGAAATTCAATTAATTCTGCAATCAGGGCGTCTATTCGTTTTATTTTCGGAGTTGTTTATTTTTTTTTTTTTAGTTGATTCAGTAGTAACCACAGAGTGCTGTAAATTTAACTAATAACAGCTGACTCAGCGTATCTAACAACTGATATCTTACGTTAAATGATTTTTAAAAAACAGTTGCGTACAATACGCGGAACTGGTGTTTAGGTTGCTGATGCGTTTCAGAAGGAAAATATCCTGTGAGCAGAATGCTTCAATTATTATTTATGTACATGGTGGATCATGGGAGTAGAATGTTTTTTGAACGCACAGTACACATGGAGTAGAAGTGTGGGGGAAACCGGTAAGGTGTCATTCAGCTGCCCAGGCTACTCTGTGTTTAGTCATTATGGCGCAGTGGAATGAGCAGTATCGTGTACGGTACTTACATTAAAGCGGTGAGTTATCTAAAAAGCGTCTCTCGTAAGTGGTGAAGCTCACTTTCACTTGAACGGCTCGGTGAGGCCCTCGAGTGACGGTTGTGCTAAGTGTGGCGTAATCCGCCCATACTTCTTTGAGGAACATAGTGTCACTGTTACCCTCACATCTGTTTGCTTCATCAGCATAATGACCAACTTCTTTTTGCCAGAAATACAGAGACGGGGAATAGACATAAGAAGTGTGTGGTTTCAGCAGGTTGGAGCCATAGCAAGGGTCTCTGTTCTTCGGGAGATTTTCCAGGAACAAATGATTTCACGTTACGACGATGTACCCTGGTCTCCTTGTTCTCCTGACCTATCCGCTTCTCATTTTTCTTGTAGGATTTTCTGAAGTCCCGTGTTTATGAAGGTAAGCCCCTAATATTGGAAGATTTTTAGGATGCCATTCACCGCGAATTGAAGGTTTGAAGATGTTATAAGCAGTTCGAACATAGGCTTAAAATTTGCATTCGTGAAGGAGGTTGTCCTTCAAGTGATATTATTTTCAAAACTTAGTTAATTGAAATGGGATTCTGTAACAAATATTTTAATGTTAATAAATAAGCAGTTCATGTAAAATCAACCAAGTACTCATTATTTCAAAAACATGCTATTTTTCTGAATCACCCTGTACTAGAACTATAAAGACCCGTTTCAGCAAATTTCTGCCAACAACCATCATGTCTGCTGCCTTTACATTTTACGGTTATAGAAAAAATACTGTATAGGCTTACATTAAAACTTCTTCTGACTGATATTTTAGAATTTGGTGCCTCCTAGCACCGCGATCAAATGATCTATTGTGCCACTAAACCACTTGGATTCTAGTTCAGTAGAATGTTGCAGCGAGTTTTAGCAGTTCACTAGCTAATTCTGCTGCAGTTCTTCAGGGTCCAAGATGTACAACACTCTAGCTGGCATTTGCAGTTTCCTTATCCGTCCAACGTGGCCTACGCACGGTTTCTAGCTGGCTGACAGATCTCCAGTCATGGAATACGGTTCCCGTCAGCGCTATAAGAGTTGTGATTCCCAACAAAGGTTGATCTTTCTGAGGCCTTCTACTCCTAGGTTTAATTGGAAGGTCCTTTCCTAATGCCACATCTTTTCTTAGTTTAAGATTTTCCAATCCCAATATATGGCCATAGTTGGATACGTTCGATCTGATCTCGCACTTTTCCGTTACAGTTTTGTGTAGGTCTTTACAGTCTGCTACAATTTACTGCTTCTGGTTTCCAAGGTGTTAGTCGCAGTCCCTAATTTCCTCCACCTCCATATTATTATCATCCAGTGCTATTTCAGCTTCATTTTTCTCTACTCATTAATCCTGTTTTTCCGTCGAAATCCAAAAACATTACCTCCCGAAAAAACATAAAAATTCAGAAGAATCTCTGTTTCTAGGCTAGTGCTTAAGGGACGAAACTTAAGAGTTATCTTTGTTTGCTGAAATTAAATTATTGTTTTAAGTTTTAAACGGTTCTTTCAGATTGTAAAACCGACTTTGTTTATATTTGAATTGGCCATTTTGAAACGGTTGAAAGGATTTTTTGTGGTACGAAGAAGCTTAAATCGATTTTTGACGAAGCTAGAATTAAATCGTACCAAAATTACTAACGTGGTTTTCCTAACACACACTTTGTATGTAATATTGTAATTATTAATGTATTTATAATATATCGTATTTGCGCAGTTCCATATAACCTAATACATAAACTATAAGCCTTCATATTTACATATCTAGAAATATACAATGTTATGTGCAACCAATCGTAAAGTGTGTTCATACATAGGCAAAATTCATATGAATAATGTAATGTTGGGAATATGAAATCTCAGTGTATAATATACAGCGACACCGTGCGTCCTATATACACTGATAGATATCACGTGATTGTATTTGCCAATATTTTAACCGTAACGGGGGAATATTGATGTAGATTAAGGTTTTCTAGAAGGAACATCTTTCCGGGTTTTCGCCGAAACGTCTTCGGCATCTTCGAGATGATTCTCGCTGCAAGTTTGAAGTTGAACTGAAGAAATTCAGTCAGTATAGAGTCTTAATCCATTCCTCTTTAGGCGAAACGAAAATTTTCCGATTTTCGATAAAAATTCCGTACACCAAAAGCTCACTTCAATTTATAGATTTTAACATTGTTTAAATTTCATGTTTTACGAGCCATGTACCATGTATAAACTCCCATTGCCTATATTCCTCCCCCACCCACTTTATAATAAAGTATTATTTTGAAGATTAGGGCAGCGGTTCCCAAACTATGCCATTAGAATGGCTTTTAAGGCAAGCATATTTAGCTGATATTTTTGAAAATCTAAATATTTGAAACTTACCACTACAAGGAGATAACGTTAATGTTAGGATAATGAGAATAAAACAGAGGCCACAATAAATAATCTCTGGGATAATGGAATCAAGGAAAACAGCTGTAATCAATTTCAGCGGCTGGTTAATTTCTTAAAGAAAACAACTAAATTATTGGGGGTTTTAAAAACATAAAGGTGTATATATCATGTGCAAAACATATCATCCATCGCGCAGAATTGCTTTTTAAACATGTTTGAATTTCTTTGACCAAGCAAAGCACAGTTTGTTCGACCATTCGGCATTTTGTTTGCATATATCTTTGTTACACAGTTTTGGCCAAACGTTTTGACCAATTGTTTTCAAATTTGGTATGAAAGTACTTTGTATAAAGTCCGAACGATTTATGTGTACTTTTTTCATTCGCTTCCGTTTCAAGATGGCGGACTCTAATATAACGATTACGAGTGAACCGAGTTTAGGCAAAACTAATCTAGATTGTTTCGAGTTTTGATACGAAAGTACCTTGTATGAAACCCAATCTACTCGTGTAAGAATTTTTCCCATCCACTTTCGTTTCAAGATGGCGGTCTCCGCCTTATCAATTACGAGTGTACGCAAGTTTGGCAAAAAAAACTGACTGATTATTTTCAAATTTGGTACGAAAGTACGTTGTGTAAAGCTTGAACGACGTTGTGTAAGATTTTTCCCATTCATTTCCGTTTCAAGATGGCTGCCTGTAGTTTAACGATGATGAGTGCAGTTTCTGGTTGTTTTCTGTAATCGTTGCTGAACGGCAATATCTATCGTAATTTTGACCGCTTCGTGGGGAAATAGTATAAAATTTCCAGTACAAGTGGTCCAGTAAAATTTTCTCTAAATAAACGGTTACCGATTACATTGACAGAAAATGTAAGATTTTTGGCAGAAATTAAATTGGCAGTGTGTCAGACCGCTGTCGTAAAACAGTGGCTAAGCAATTGATTAAAAGTATACATCGAGGTCTACTGTCCTTTGAACTACTAGTTTTAGGCCTATTGTTTGTGTAGTTTATGAGCACATTGCTGTTGATTTAGCTTTTATTTGAAAGAGGCCTACCAGTGTACGCGTGTCTCGTGTCTATACTGCTATTAATATATTTCTACCCAGGCATTATAGGCCATCTCGCATCTCCCGTGCATAATAGCTTCATTCTGATTGGTGCGTTCTTTCTCTGGTTTTAACAACGGAATTCTGAGAATTTATAGTTGCCGCCATAATTTCGAATATAAATACAGGTCGAAAATCGTTGTTCGGCAGACCACCCACTACAGAACAACTACACACAGCCTACCAACACCAGGAACAACTGTTACAAGACACCACAACTTCCTCGGGAGGAAATAGGAGAAATCCGGCCAACAATAAATATGAAGCTAATTTATTTCACAATTCCGAACTGGAAAAGTGTCTCGCCAGCCCGCCGCCGACCTGGTAAACGACTGAACTTCTATTTCTCCCGCAGACTATAGGAAAGACAGTTACCACATATTGCCACATTTTGTTACAGTAAAGAATTATCAATAGTGTAATTGGTGCCTAGTAAAACGTACAATTTAACATGACTAAAAACAAATACAAAATAATCAAAACTTGTATAGTATTTATTTTAATTTTATGCGTTAGAGCGCAGCACTAGTACGAATTCTATCACTATTCCTTTTTATAAGCTACTTTACTACAAAAGTTTATTACTTTTATATAAAATTCGTAACATTGTAAAGCAACACAAATTCCCCAACTATTTCCGTTCCCCGAAAAATCCATACAGTTTTTTGAAAATGTCTCAGCTAGGGGACATCCTCACTGTGTAGCAACACTGAATCAACACTATAACCTTCAAAGTTTGTTTTATAAAAAATATCATTACAAGATAAATCGAACAATATGGCTTAAAAAGTCATTGAAAAAACCAAATCAAGGTTATGTCGCTCTACCAGCTGTCGTCCATATTGAATCTATTTCCTATAAAACTAATATTGGGGGACGGTGGTAGATTCGGCTAAAGCACCAGTCGGTCTGCTGCGTCTCTGAACTGCGCACATTAAAGTTCTTAGTTCAGGCCGCAGTTACTCCCGTTGATTTTTTTCCTTACAGTTAACACTGATCCTTTGTCTTCAATAGTCTAACTGTTATAAAATAAAGTATAGACGTCAAGTAAAAAAAAAACGTTAGACTAGTGTTAACGATGCAGTTCCTGTATCTGTTAAGGTAAAAATTATGTTTGAACATTTTAAAGGCTTTCTTTGCGGTAATATGGTCTTATAGGTCTTTGATGTATCTTTAAATATAAAATATGTAAAAACACACCACGTTCCCGCATACAATAGCGAAGTAATCTGTGTCGTTAATTAACGTTAGTCTTACACGATTTAAAATGGCCGACAGGTCTTAAAGAAGCAGCTGACTTGTTTGAACATAATTTCCTACAAATTATTATCTCCACGAAACAACTGCGAGCGTGTCGAGCACTCATATAAAGTGTTCACGATATAAAATAAAAATATTTTAATTATTATTAATATTATTAAACAAATATATCAATTATTATTTTATTTAATCAGTTTAAATTTAATTAATATAAAATGAAAGGTTTACATTCACTTTATTCGTAAGACATTCACTGATATCGTGCAGGCAGAGTCATTCATATTGTTTATAATAAATACTGATATATGTGTAACGTTATATTTCGTTTGTACGTTAATTTTGTATATGTGTATTTTTTTATTGCAATAAAATATTCCGAAACATTCTAAAATTTCTACAAAAATGTTACCTCATAACCTAGCGATGTTATAGTTATTTCTGTTTTATTTTCCGTATTTATTAGATTTTGTCCATTGGTTCTTATACAGTAATTCAATTTCGATTTCACTTGATTCTTCTCAACACGTCTAGTCTCTCCTATGGTTCCAATGTTACTAAAATTCTTGCCTTAATCCTTAATTGTAAATTTAATTCTTTTTCATTGGTTTATTCTTTCTACATTCTGTGTTTTTATTGGCTGTATCTGGCATATTTTACCGCCTTTTCGTGGATTGGTTCTTCGATTATTATATTTTACATATAGGCCTGATAACAGCTGTTCTTAACGAAATTTATGCATACTTTATTTCAATTCGCCTGCTTACACGTGGTATATGAATCGAAATGTTGGTGCTATTACAACGATCAGATTGTCAAACAGGCTTTTTTTAGATCCAAACACCTGATTACAAGGTCAAAATAAACAACCGAAATATAAACGTTATAAGCTAACCTTCACCGAACATTAAACCCGGTTGGAACCCTATAATACTTCACCACCCCTTCATCCCATCTGTTTCCTTTAAGTTTAAGTTGCGCGTTTTCGGAAACAACCCTCGTCTCTTACACCCTTATCTGTAAACGTACTCGAGAAACTGAGCTAATAAACGTGAAATTAAAACTTGCTGAAATATTTGCAGTGTTCTCTTTTCGTTTTGTTTAATTTGATAAGTTGTGATATTGTGTGCGTAATTCGTGAAGGGTTAATAAGATCATTTCGTAACACTTACTTGTCTAGTTGACGAGATAGGAAAGAATACAAGGTATGAAAAAACATTAATCATTGAAAAACGATTTAAAAAAATCTAGTGACAGAATAAGTGACAAAATCTTACTATTAATAAAAATAAATTCTATTTTAAATTAAAATAAATTCCATTTGTTCAGTTTTAGTTATTTTTGTAACAGCATTAGGTTACAGCATTTGTTACATGTACAGATTTCTTGTGCCATATATTTTTACGCTTAACTCGTTTTTTAGGGTCCCTAGGCAAAACCCTGAACCTTTATAATTAAAAATTCCTACGCGTGATCGTCTGTCTTTCGATAACGCACCTCTTATTCGTAAGCAATGTGACCGAACGCTTTGAAATTCGCCGAAAATGGTGTTTGTAGCGTCCTGAAACCTCAACAAAAAAAAATGTAGACTTAGCAGGAAAAATATTTAGGGTTAGTTAACGGGTAAAATCTTACAGATAGTTTTTGAAACGAAACTTTTAATTTTAGCTTTGACGAGAGGAGTGAATAGAAAAAGAAGTGTCCCGAACCTTTCTAATGTAACGGAAATAAGAAACGGAAATTAGCAAAAGAATTTCGTCTCTATTTTTGTCTCTTCCTTCTTTCAGCTTTTCAGTGAAATCAGCTGATCGTTACGAATTAATATGAAACAACTGATCTTTTATTATAACTACAGTAAATAATATTAAGCTAGGTTTACGTATTTATTTATTTAAACAAAAGAAGATATTTGTAAAGATATCTCCACACTAATTGTATATTCAGCGAAGATTATATTAATTATATATCTTTAACAAATGCTTCGCTTCTGGCTTTAACTCCCCGAGTTCCACACGTGTACATTCTTTTCAATTTGTATAGTGTAAAGTATCACTTAAAACTAGAAATTATACTGATTCCGAACTTTTCTTAGTTTTTGCAAATAGTTTGCACAGAGCCGAGAGAATTTATAGGCTATAGACCTCATCAACAGTTTAGATTTTTTCTGACCTCTCTAATTTCGACTTGTTAGGTTAGAGAAATATCAAAAAATTTATAGACCAATTTCGAATCGAAAAAAAACAACGTTTTCTTAATGTGTAGTTTATGTGTTGATGAAATCGGACATTGCCAGAAACGTTTACCTACTCCGCGAAATGAACATTTATTTCGGGTAATGGACGAATTCAAATACTCACTTCGCGGATTTGGTATTCTGGTCTTACTCAGTTGTCGAAACGACCGTTCCAACAATGTAGGCTAACCTGTTTTTCATCGCGAAAACGATTAAATAATAAAAACATTAGAAACTTTTAAAGAATTCCTCAAGAACCTAACTAACACAATTTTGTATGAAAGTAGTCTAACAAAGTGCTTTCAAAGCATGTGCTTCTCCATTTTTTTATCTTTATTTTATTTTTCGCTATCAGTAACATCATGCAGTCAGTGTAACGTCCCAGAAAACTTCGTTTACTACGTAATGACGGCTATCGACGTAACTGTTGTATATTACATTTATTTGTAAACGGGCTCGGTGGTCAAGTCGCTACGATACCGGTCAGTATGCTGCGTTTCTGAAACTGCACACCTCAAGGTCGTAGGACTGCACTTACAGCCCTTTACGTTAATTTCCATCCACGTCCTCATTAGTCAAACTGGCTTTAGGTACAGACGTATTATGAACTAGGGATAATTTTAAATTACCAGAACATGTGAATTCCGTTATATCTCTGCATCCGAGAAGTGTGGGTGCAAGAAAAGCATGTGGACGTGACTTCAGTCTAGCCGTTTAGTAAACGGCTTCCTCGCACATGTAGGAGAATTCCCCTCCAGCTCCCTCCAACAGTTCAGTGACACAGACTTCTACAAACTGTTACTATTCAGAGATAGTGAAGGAGATAGAGGGAGGTGTGTGACAGAGTGGGGGAACTGGACCTCTCACTCGCACATTTTTTTCTCTGCATAGAACTAACTGCACAGAAAGCTCTAGAACATTGGCTAGTCATGTATAAACATTTGCCTTTTCATCATGGGTATCGGTCTCAGAACACTTCGTAAGGGAAGTTCGTTAAGTGATCAGTTTGTAAAGCTATTGCATTAGAAATGTGTGTTAACTAATGTCCTAAGGTACTGTAGTAATATGTGTCAAGTACTTGTAAAGCTGTTGTAGACAGTTTGTTAAGGCGATCAGTGTATTGTGTTTGCTAAGTGGTGTAATAAGTTAGATTAGTAATAATATATTTACTTTCTAACTCATTTACAAGGAAAAAAATCTCGTTTACCATCTTTAAAAATCTGTGCATAACAGAACAGACGTTAAACAAATTTCTGTTATTAAACAAAAAATGAAAATCATGTATCATGTTTTCTCTTACTTTTTTATTTTAATTGCGATAATTTGTTCGAAAATACGACAAATTAACTTAGATAGTTTTCAACAACATAACGTAAAACTTTTTGTAGCCTATCAGCTGTTCAATGAAATCAGCTGATTCTTGCGAATTAATATAAAACAACTGCCAAAATTAAATTAACGATTCATTTCATGTACTTAGATCGGTCAGACTTTTTCTGTAGTGTACTCACACGCGCAAGGTCCCCGGTGGAAACACTGAAATTTTTAACATTATAATAAAAATTAATTAATTAATATATACTGTTAATTAATTAACGCAAAATATACTGTTATCAATATAAACATGTTCCTCGTATCACCCGAAGCGCGACATCCAACATTAAAACTAATCCTAAAACATGATACATGTTAAAACAAAATTTATTTAGATAGACTAGGATCCTCCAAGGCTAGGTACGTGAAATTCTGCTCGTCTTAACCGGCCTTTACTTTTTATTTATTTGTCCTTTCAATGGTTGAACATAAACGGACATGCTAACGTAAGACAAGGTCAAACGCCCCACAAAATGGCCGCTTCAAGTGTTTGTTGCCGTAAACTTTGTACTTGGAACGCAGGTGGTGTAAACAAGACTTAAGTATCTCGGTGTATTTTATTTAAGGGACTCGAAGTGCAATAACATTCTCTTGTTAGACCTATAGTACCCTCGTGTATTTGTGTAATAACAAAATGCACGACTTGCAGTAAATGTGGGTTTTAGGGAATTTACAATGGAGGTGACATCGTTTTAAGACCCTGGCAAATGAACGCTGATTCTGTCCCCTTTGTCACTTTTTTAAGAATTGTAAAACATTTATGTATACTTGTATGGCAAACAATAAATCTGAAGGCGATCAGGGTTCGTTTTCTTTTATAGTGCAAACTGAAAATTGATAATTATTTATTTCGATTTCAGTGTCGATACTTATACTTTAAACCAACCCCTCAGGGGCTCATACATTGTGGTTACGGGTTTAACAATCCCGAAGTTCCCTAGCTGGATCTAACTTTTCTTAACGTATCTGCTCCTGGGTAAGATTCCTTATCTTAAGCCAAGATGGAACAACGTACGCCAAAAGCTGCGTGACTAAGGGGAAGCTTAAGTATGCGAATTCTGATTTTGAACGACCTCCAGTTTTGATGTAGCCTTGCGGATTTCTGTATTGGTGAACAATATATTTCTTTAAGTACTTCTTGGATTCTGATGGCTGCCAACAAACTGTCATGTCTCACAAAGCTACAGAACATTGGGGAACTAGCAAAAGTGGAACCCCACTGGATTTCAGCAGACTGTGAGGACGCTAGGTGACTTCACAACCTGTATTGGAAGAAGGGAGAGATGAGATCGAACATCTAAAATCAGTAAGGACGTCTAACAGCGCAAAATCAGAAAGGGGATTTGTCAGAAAAATCAGAAGAGAGAAGATATAGGATTACAATTAAATCTAGAAGCAGAATATCTCCCAGGGATGAAATGTGGGGGGTTGAGGAACTATACTTGTCATCGTCTAAGCCACCACGCTAAAAATTATTCAACAATATAATCTTTGATCGATATGCCACCAAATCCTGTAAGCTCTAAAGTATCATCAATCAAGTGATACCAATTATCGCTTGAATAGTTGGTGTAATATTAACGCCATATTTAAATTCGATGTCTTTGGTTATGTCTATACCGCGAGTTGCTTCATTACTAGCATTACCGTGCAAAAACATCTACATTGTAACGCCGTTACCAAAGCACACGTAGTAATAATCCCTTAATTACAGTTGAAGTCTGGTTGCGGTATATTTGTGCTGCAAGGTTACACAACCTGATAGAGCAGTTTCTTTTGACAATGTTAGAAGAAAACATTTTGTCACACTTAGCATAACATTTACATATTGTAAGCCTCATCGCGAGGTGAAAATGCTTTATAAACGTAAGTAGAGGGTGGGGCAAACGTTCTGGGATTTGTGGATTAGCACCAGTGTTTCTTTTAGTCTTCTAACCGAATCCGTATTGTCAATTTTATGAATACACTGTATACTCTTAATTTCATGTTTACCATTAGACTTTCAAATTTCCTCAGCTATCACAGGAAAACGTGTCATATCGCACGCACTTTTCACGGAGCACTTACGCAAAACTTTGTCCTGAAAAGTTTTATGTATTGTTGAATTTCTTCCTAATAACAAATGCTACAATCTGCAATTAAGTCGCATTTCTGTTCTCTTCTTTTGGATACGGTCCTTCCAGCAAAGTCCAGAATCAAGATAGATTCGAAGGTCCTTGTTATATCTGAGCATTACGTCGCCTTCAATATCGAGTGTTGAAGTAAAATTAAAATACAGATTAAGCTGGTTTAGTTTAATTTTCGAATTTCTTGTCTATATGTTTTCAATTACTCTATTCTATATGTTTATTCAATGTTTATTGTATTCTATATTTAATTAAAGTAATATATATATATATATATATATATATATATATATATATATATATTACTTTTTGTAATTTATTCGATTATTTAGACGTAATTCGTGTTTTGGTTATCAGTGGAACCGCGATCAGAGAATCAGTTCGGCAACTATGCCTCTTTAGTGAGTGTAATGAGCTAGCATTTACTGTCTCTGCTGGAGGTCTTCAGGGTTCTGGAAGGCAAATTCCCTTTACCTCCTCTGTAGCCTATGCAGTAGCTTTTCCTGGGTGACAGCGCTCCTGTCTTAGTGTACGACTCCCCTCAACCCTGTCATGTTGGACTTTTAATTATTGCGTTTCTCACTCCTAAAGTTTGATATTCTCTTAATTCCCAAAGACGTCTTAATTCTCTGCTTTAAATTGGAAGCCCCTTTGTGTTTCTCATTTTGGGAATTTGCGCTCTCGATAGTTGTTTCTAGTCCGATTTTATTACTGAGTTACACACCTTAGCTCCGAGTGCTAACACCTAAACAACCACGCACTTCCGATTGGTTCGCAGTGCATGCGTATCTTCGGTCTTTATTTACTACGCTATATTAATAAATTTCTGCCCAGGCATTACTGCAGGCGCATCACCTCGCATCTCCTGTATACAATAGCTTCATTCTGATTGGTGCGTTCTTTTTCTAGTTTTAACAATGGAATTCTTAGAAATTATGGTTTCCGCCATAACTTCGGGTATAAATACAGGTCGAAAATCGTTGTTCGGCAGAACATCGAGGAGGACCACCCACTACAGAACAACTACACGCAGCCTACCAACACCCGGAACAACTGCACAAGACACTACAACTTGCTCGAGAAGGAATAGGTTGAAGCCGGCAAACTGTAATGAAGACGTGAACCGGAAATGTGCCTTGCCAGCTCGCGGAGGACCTGGTAAAATCCCGGATTTCTATTTCTCCCGTAGATTACAATAATTTAAAACTGTTTGTTGTTTTCTCAAACTTTTACGTATATAATGGTTGCATTCTATTTAAATTAAATTGTTTTACTCTACATAAAGAAGCTATCCGCGTTCAGTAAAGCACTCAGATATAAACTGGTTCAGACCTTATAGCTTTTATCGTTATTAGGTAATCGTGCGTGGTTACATAAACTATTTTTATTTCACTGTTATTGCTAAACTTTTCACATTTTCAAAGAAGTTCGCTCTAATATTTACTCGCCAAAGGGTAAATATATTTCGATAAAATTAATCAGTACATTAACTCTTGTGCATTACAGAAAATCTTACTTACTTCCTTTAAATTAAACTTCCTGACTTGTGGTCTACTTTTTAAATTTATTGAACGTAAAACGCTTAATCTAAAATTACTTCTTTTTAATTAAACTGCTGTATGAAGTTTATTTTATAAATAAAACAAATTTTTAATCCTTTATTTAGTTTTATCACTCATTATCGGTTTCGACCTTTTACAGGTTATTCGTAAGGAGTATTTACAGGCACTTCTTCTATCATACTCCTAGTACATCGATTGCTAATGACGTATATGGGTCGAAACCGGTTACGAGTGGATAAAACTCAACAAAGGATTAAAAATGTGTTTCCAAAATAATTTTCGCGGAAAGTGATCTAGAGTTTAGGAGTGGTGCTTTTTTCACGGTTCCTGGTTGGATAGATCATTTTCCCGTAGAAATTCGTTAAAATAAATAAAATTTTGCTTCGTTTCAGTTGAAATTCGGCGCTAAAATTTATTTCGATAATAGCTGGGACATAATCTGTATCGAAAAATATCCGTAAAACAGTTTCAAAATGGTGGTCGTTTCAAATATTAAGTTTTTTACCCAAATAATCACTTCTTTGAACGTCTGATTACACCATCGTAATAAGAGTTAAAAATCTGCATAAATTGTCGTTTTCAGTTTCACTTAAAGTACCAAATGAGACGGTGGTCAGGATTAATTTTCGTTTTTCAAATGTTATTTGAACATTTTAAATGCTGTTATATATACTGTATGGGGGGAATATGATTTTCAAAAAAGTGTAAGAACAAAAACGTTATGGTATTGCTATATTTGGGGAATTCGTTTTTATCGTGTGCTACAAATATTTTGAAAATAGTTGTCCTCATACAAAACGTGTTCATCTTACCACTGAATATAAACGCAAAATTTTTTTAAAAACGTGCTCGATTTTAGCGGCTAAAGTCCATGTAATTGGGCTGTCTACCGCTACGAATGCTGTAAGTTGCAGGGACAGGGGCGGTTAAGTTTCAGAAAATAGACAGTATTATTTAACTCTCATAAAGGTTTATAACTCTAGTACGTTTATATTCAATGGTTAGATATACATTTAAAAGATATTAATGGAAGAGTAAAATTTACTATTTTTTTAGTTTTGTAATTCGTAAAATGTAGTATTGTTTTTCCTGTAGCTTTACCTTTGGTCAAATATTAATATCATACAGAACGCTTAAGTCTTTTATAAATTATTTCAATTATATTGGCGAAGCTTCTCACGTCCAGCGCTAGGTTGCGCCACTGTAACATCACCAAGAGCAGCGTTGCCAAGCCTACTGTCCATCTGTAACAGTAGAGTGGGATCAGAGGGAGGATAGCATTTTGCAACACCGCTTTGCCGGTGTCATATGAAGTAGATGTCTTATATTCTAAATCTGAACCATAAACCCAGTTAACTTTGATTTGCACCCCTTGTCAAGACAACAATGTTTTTTTTACAGTAATGCTACTAATGAAACGAACAATGAAGTAGTAATCACAACAGCCACAGTGAGAAGAACCTCAACGTTTTTAATAACAGAAGGAAAAATTTTGTGAGCATTGTAAGAAAATGGTTGCTTTAAAAAAAAAACGTTTGTTTTATCGTGGCGCTTGACCTTGATTAGACTGTCAGGTTTTCTGTTCATTATATAGTGGCATGAGAGGGAGGAAAATCTTAATCTTTTTTAGACTGTCGTACTGTTAGCATAATGTATTAGGCAAGTAGACACCCACACCGCGAACCTACCTGCTTCTCCTTTGAGCGCCTCGATAAAACAAATGGCGTATAACCGATGCGTTATCGTGTTTATCAAATTAGTTACAAGTAAATATTTTTGAACAACATTAATTCAAATAAACGTAAAATATAGTGTCTAATATGCTTATAGATTTCGTCATAAACCAATTTTAGTAGGTAAAAGTTTTTTAACGTGTCTTCTTTTGTGCGATTGTAATCAGTAAAATGTAGTATTGATCTTCCTGTAGTAGGGCATTGTTGGAGAACACGGAAGCAAATGTTGTTTTATGCTAAAAAGGTCCTCTGTTATAAACCGCGTCTTGTCAAAAGGAAGTAATATTGGGGACTGTCTGAAGTGTAGTTGATACAAAACGGAAATGTTAAAATAACAACTGAATGTTGTTTCGTGTTAAGTGTTCTAAAAGCTGATAAATACTTTACTGTTTGTATTTAGTGTTAGTTTTGATGTCTGAAACTTTAAGCTATAAACAGAGCCGTGCTGCCCCAGTTTTCAAATTATTCAGTAATTCTCAAATGATCTTCACACCGCGACAAAAGTTTCTGTAAGTTAGTGTCACTCAAAGTGCGAATACATTTAAACTCTGAATACCTAGAAACTTGTCATAGACTTGAACTGCGAGGTGTTGGAGTACCTGATCACTTAGGGATAGATAAGAGAATGAGTTGCGGCGAAAGAAGCAACTCTGCTACCGTTCTGTAGCACACAACGGGTTCTGTTGTTTTTTTTTCATGTAAATCATCTATTTCTTTTACAATGCGAAAATGAATGTTCAGCTATAAGAAACAACAAATTAAGGGTAATAAAAAATACTGTTCGTCTTGGGAGTCGTCAATACGTGCACGTCATAGGGAGGAGTGGTTCGCATTGGTAACGCATGGATTTCTGATGAGACGCGGGTGCCCAACTGTATGCGAGTTTTGTGGAGAAGCCATCACAGTAAGACACATATTGCTCGACTGTGATAATTTTCAGAATATGTGGTTTGGGAAATACGAGTTTGCAGACGGTGTTGGGAGACAGCGTCTCGGCCATTGACCAGATTCTGAAATTCTTTTATAGTCTGGATGTTTGAATAAAATTCAATTAATATAATATTGTTTTAAGGCCTCCTACAACAAATTTATTACATCTAAATCTACTACAATCGTTTATATTTTGTTATTAGTTTATTTTGTTTTAAAGTTTGTTTCATTGTTAATTATTTTTAAGTAGCTTTTGTTTTGTCAATTTAATTGTGTTTATATTGTATGGCCCATATACAGCCTTACATTAAATTGTGTATTTTTGTTGTTTTTAGTCAATATTTATAATTGCTGTTATATTTTGTTTGTTTTATTTATTGTTTTTTCTTCTAATTTTTTCTTGTTTTTTCTTAAATAGGGCCTAGTTGTTTTTTAATATCGCATCACCTTATATCGCGATATATCGTTTTTTGCCAGGAAAAAACGTTGTTAGATGCTACAAGAAGCGCAGTGATCACGTGGTACGTGACGATGCAGGCGAATTTCCGAAAATCTCGTGCTTCATTGACAATCTGAATTGTCGTTAAAATCTCTCCAAATCAGCATTTTAAGATTTCAAATTACATTTAAAATTCAGCTGTCAATTCGATTTTCGTATTTGAAATTTAAAACGATTTTAAAATGGATTTTAAAAAAGAGTTTTGTGCCCCGTAATAAAAGTCCAAACTATTACCAAAACCGATTTTTTTTAGTAAGTTCGAATTATTACGAACCAAAAAATTGCGAACCCTGAATACCTTTATAAAATTTTAAGGTACTCGTGAAATATTTTTCTAGACGTTTGGAACGGAGCTTCTATCATGGTCTTGGGTGTGGGTCTTACCATAATGGCTACCCTAACAGCTCATTCACAAATTTAAAGTTCGTTCTACAATAGGTTGTATTCTGATGGAAATTCGCTAAAAATAACATACATTTATTTATTTAAACAGTGGTGTTTTTGAAATACTTCAGTTACCTTTATGTTTTACCAGTGTTATTGTTATAAACGTTTTTAGTTTATTCAATGGCGTTAACAAAACGTTGCGGAATCGTATCGGTTTTATAGTTTATTTCATACGTGTCACGAACTCTGCATTTGTTTTATAAGTACTCCGCAGGGGGTGCAGACTAGTTGCATCTATTGAGAGAATTTAGACATCCCTCGGGGTACCCGTGTCTAACACACACTTACACTTACGACTTTAACATTTAACACTCACACTTACATTTAGGGAGGCGATAATAGCCTCAATGTGCTTGTCGCCTTAAAATAAAAAAAAAAAATGTTTTATAACTACACGTTGAACAAGTTTCTGTGGTTTTGTTAAATCCTACAAATATAAATTGCTGTTGTTTTAAAACTAATTCAGTGCCTTGTAATTTTATAAAATCGTACCATCAAACTATGTCCCACTCTCACAGATTATATGTTACTGTCGTTAGTATACCCGTCAAGTTTAAGTATTTACACAATGTGAGGTTTGGAAATCCCGTCTTTCTTCTGTCTGCTTTCGTGGAAGGCTACGTAGGTAAGGGAAACAGCTCTGTGTGAGGACTTTGGATACCAGGCGAACTCCAGTTTCCCTGGCTGCTTGTGGGATTTTGATGGTTGGAAACAAACCCACAAAGCAAAAAAAAAAAACTTAGGGAACTGGAAAAAATTGGACCTGGAGGGAGTGAAAATAGTATGGCGATGGAGGAAACTGAACCTCTATCTAATCACGAGAAACCACAAATAGTGAGCTGTAGCAGACTGGGTGGAAGTTAGACTGGCGTATCCAACCTGCAGAGAAAGAAATGAAAGATGGGAACAAACATCTCAAATCTGTAAAGCCGTCTAAAATATATCTGTTATTGCACCAAAATAAAAATCATGTATCATATTTTCTCTTTATTTTGATTTTAATTGCCATAATTTTTGTTTGAAAACACGACAAATTAACATAGCTAGTTTTTAATAACATAACCTGAAATGTATTACAGTCTATCAGCTGTGCAATGAAATCAGCTGATCAATGCGAATTAATATAAGCGACAAATTAACATTGCCAGTTTTTACAACATAACCTGAAACTTATTACAGTGTATCAGCTGAACAATGAAATCAGCTGATCGTTTCAAATATAAACGAGAAATTAACATATCTAGTTTTTAACAACATAACCTGAAACTTTATAGCCTATCAGCTGTTCAATGAAATCAGTTGATCGTTACGAATTAATATAAAACAACTGATTTTTAACGTAACTTCCAAAATTAACAATAAATTTCCTATACTTAAATCGGTCAAACAGCGTTGTACTTTTCATAGAGTTATTGTATATGCCTCACACGAGCAAGGTCCTCGTTTCGATCTCGGCGAAAACAGTTATTTTTAATTATAATTAATTTGATATTAGACTTGCAACTCACAAAATATATTGTTATATATTAACATAAACATGTTTCTCGCATCACGCGTCCCGCAAAATCCAACATCACAACCAGCCCTAAAACATGTTACATGTTAAAATATCTATCGGGAAATCAGAATTGTGTACTGAAAAGAAAGAATGCAAATGGGCTTGCAATTAAATCTAAAAACAGAAAATCTTCCAGTGGTGAAAACACAACATTCATAGGGTCTGACAGGAATCGTTCTCCAAGAATGTGGAAGGCTGTCAGCCAGGAACATTACATCAGAGGAACCATGCGTGGGACGGATATTGCCAGCAGATAGCAAAGGGTGTTCAGATTCCATGACTGGTTCATATGGAGAACCGTATGAATGAGATAACCAGTGAACTGAAGAACTTATTAAGGCAAAAGTCTACTGAAGGAGAATTTTGAAATTGATTCTTTGATCTGTGCGCCAGGATCACCTAGCTATATAACCTCTAAAGGATCAATCAGTGAATCAATTGTTAGACAAAATCTATCCGGAAAATAATTTACTTAGATAGTCCTATTGAAGAATTCTTATTTTTTAATGCTGCAGAAGCTGTAGATAAGATAATCTGTGGGAAATACGACTTTGTAAAAAATCGTTTCAAATAAAACGGTTTAAAATTTTTACACGAGTTAAATGTTTTTACGTATTATTTTATGTTGGTATTTGATGCATATTTACTACATTTACAAGTAATAAATAAAGTTCTTAATTGAAGAACTTTTATTTATATTAACGTATTCCGCACGTTACTTTAGACTGTTAAAATCCACAGTCTGAAAAATAACATATTTATAATGGCTGAAAAAGTCATAGCTTCCGATAGAATTTTCAGAGAACGTTAAGGAACGTTCTTGGTTCACTAGTTCTTGGAACTGTCTTCACGCCATCGTCCCTGATCTAGCGGCCGTTATTTATCTGTACGTCTCTCTTTTATCAGCGTATTTTCTTTGAAAAATAAACATCCTAGTTTCGGCAATTTAATTCAAAGTTGGTTTTGTAATTTGTTTGGGTAAGTTCGTTACCCAGTATAATCCGTTCGACTATTATAAAATGGCGGCCATTAAAAATCTGTAAAAACATTTTACAATTCGGTATTGAACCGCATTGAATGAGATATTCTCGCAGAATAAAATGCTAATTTATACAGTTTTTAACACTGATTACATTGGCGAAATTGAAATTTCAAAAAAGTGTAACGTTAAATAATTATCTTTAAAAATTTGCTTTTATCACGTCAACCAGAAAGGTGCCGATTTTTCACTTAATTTTTGACTGATTATTATTATTTCGATTGTTTCAAGTTGCTTTCAAAATTAAATAAAGAAAACTTTCTCGCTGTGTTTCAAAGGTGCAAAAAGCAGTAACATAAACAGAATTTATGTGCTTGCACTTGTTCAACTCACTTGTGTGGCTGAGACACTTTTATGACGACTAAACCCTCGAGGCCTCAGAGGTTTTAAAACTGGGTTTGTAGCTGCGAACTCCAACAAGGGTAGAAAATAAGGGTGATTATCCCCTTGTGTAAAACTTGGGAGAACTTTATAGTGTATTCGTCGCTTCTTGTCGTGCAAGTAGGGTGTCGTTACTCGTTATGGGGTTCACGTCAAGGTCACGTTTTGTATTTCTTCTGTATACACGCATTAAAGTCATTTTGTTAGAATATAGCGGCATTTGTGCGAACCAAACGTAATTGAATTTTGAACAGAAAACTGATTTCAACCGACAAATGCCTGGCGTAGAAACGATTGTTTCGCAGTCTTAGGAATAATTAATGCTTTAATTACGTGCAGAAGCCAAGTATCAGAAGTCCGGAGGCATATTTGTAAAGACTGTACAACTGGTATGTTTGTTTTAACATTGGGAATTTATAATCCAATTTGTAAATCGTTATTTGCAGGGCCGGCGTGATCGATTCGACTAAACTCCCATTAGTCTGTTCCATTTATGAATTGCACATCTCATGGTCATAGGCTCGAGACTGCAGTTACTACTGTTAGTTGTACTTACTCCCAATAAAACTAACGCCGACGTCATCATTAGTCTAACTGGCATAAAGTATAGAAGTTTAGAAAAAAAAGAACGTTAAGCAAAAATACGTTTTTTATTAAAGAACTCAGTTTTATAATTAGTTTTTAATGCATCTGGTGTGTGTGTGTGTGTGATAGAGTTCTAACTTTCACACTTATAATGTCCGATTTGATTCAATATTACAGTAGTAATAGCTTTGACAAGCTCGTTACCCAGTTCAGCCGTTTCAAAATGGCGGCCAAACCGAAGAATTTTTAAGAAAAACAGTCAAAAATAGTTATCTTACATATTTTTTTGGAGATTTCATCATCATTGTGAACGCTATTAGGTTTAAAAATTGTATAATTAACGTTTAAAGTTTTCGCGTTACATCAAAATAACCCTGGCCGCCGTTTTTATTACGGTTTTAACTGGATAAAGACTTTTCCAAGCTGTTACTGAAATAAACTTTTTGTGCCAAGTTTGAATCATATCCGGCGAAAACTGCTTTGTGCTAAAACTCATTTTCCTTTTTTTTATGTGTTAACGGAAAGACAAAGCTTATGGCAGTAACTGCCGTTTCGAAACTATAGTGCATAAGTGTAGACGAATATATATATATATATATATATATATATATATATATATATATATATATATATTGATAGTTTTAAAATAGGTCATTTTCCAATCTTAATAACATTTTGTTTAAAATTGGTTTTTGAAAGCTTCTACGCGCTTTACATTTATACTGTTTTAATTTGAGTATAAAACGCAGTGTGTTCTTTAATTAAAGGGTGGGCGCAGAGGGAGAAGAGTGGGTGGCAAGAAAGTAAGACAACAATCAAAGTTCAATAAGTCCTTTTGAAAGCCAAGATCTAAGATTGTCGCTAAAGGGTTGCTCTTGTCAGCTTTTACGAGAGAATTCACTTCCTCTTTACAGTTCCTGGCTTTTTATTGTCTCTTTGTTTCAATTTCCAACTCGTTTAGCAAATATTTTTAAAGTGCTTTTTCGTTAATAAACGGTAATTATAATTACGTTTAAAGTTCCGTAATTATATTTCGTCGACTTTCTGTATTCAAATTTGTCATTGTAATTTGCCCCGTAGTAACTGGTTACCGTATTTAGAACTTGTTAACTTACTCTTTTAACGAATTTAAATTGAAAAATGCGCTATTACAGGCCATTTTGGTAAGGCTCAGAACATGTACCCTTGAAATAAACGCTGATCGGAACTTCTAGATTATTTTTTAATAAGGCGTTAACAAATTTTTATATTTGTGTGTTTGTGTGTGTGTGTTTCACGTTTAGCGTTATAGTGTTTGAAGTAATTTTGGTTCTGTTAAAGTATAAAATTCGTCACCCAACAAAATACGTTCAACCGTTTAAAACTGGCGGCCATTTTAGATCTTTTAAAAGAAAAAAAATCATATCTTCTTATCTTACGTTGTTTTGAAAATCGTATTTCACCAGCGTTAAAACCATAATTAGCGTTAAAATTTCGAAATTGCATTAAAAATATTGAAATTTTTAAACGCTAATTTATGCAGATTTTAACGTTGATTATATTACGCTGAAATTAGATATTTACGAAAGTAAACGACGACAAATAATGCGGCGTGTTACAATCAGCTGTAAACAGCTCAACAATAAGCAATGTACTGACGTCCGCTCGTGCCAACACGAGTGGAGGGAAAGCAGCTGTTTAGGAATAACGTGTCCGCTCCCTCTCGAAATCTTAGCCTAGGATAATTAGTAACGCTGTCTTTTACTCGTTACAAATTTAAATTCTTTTTTTTAAGAGTACCCACTACTACATCACGTCCGTTTCTTTATGTTCAGTTATTTTCCTTTTATATACGTTATCGTGTAGGCCGAGGCACCTAGTTCCTACATTTATGTTTTAAGTTAGGCACTTGAGAGTTGTTCATTGCTCCTATATAAAGTGCACTTTGACTAATTAGAAGCTGTAAAGACTATCCGCAAACTAAAGACAACTTCGAATTAAAAAATATAAAAAAGTTGGCAAATACGAAAATCCAGAATAAGACAATTATTTTTAAACCACTTTTTTTTACTGAACACTTCGAAAGCACCGTACTGTAGAGTAGGCAAATGACTGACAGCACATATTGTGTAGGAAGTACTGGACAACCGATCGGAACAATAAGGAGAAAAGACGGAGCTGGGTTGTAGGGAATCTGCATAATGACCTCGACACATATGTGAGGTTTGATCGGTGGACGTGTTTTCTAGGTCAACGCACTGGCTTAGTCTTCCTTTCAAGGCCAAATGTCCCACCTCGGCCGTTTTAACAAAGCTAAAATTACTCGAATCGCATAAGATGGAATTAGTCGGAGGCCACTGTACACAAATGATGACAGATGTCCCGCATAAAAGAATATGAATGAACAACATCATCGTTAAGTTACAATTTTCACTAATGACAGAATGAAATGTTTTCTGTTTCAGGTACTTTTTAGACTCTAACGCAGTACTTAAAGTAGTGTAAGCTAGAATATTATGGTAAGTGTTTGCTTTTTTTAACTATACGCCATTTCACAAAATAATCGTGGCACGCAACTGTCTCGTCTATGCAATTGTATCTTACATTTCGAACATATTTCACCATAAAAATGTACACAAATCAGCATTTGTTTCGTTAGGTTCATTTTCGTATTTTCAGTAGGTTTTTTTTAGATTTAGAATTGTCGCCATTTTGAAACTGTAGAACAGGTATTGCTGAGTTCGAGCTATTACCAAAATATAATTTGTGCCAAATTTGAGCTGTACTTTATAGAGAAAGTGCATAGATTATTTTTATGTACGCTGCAAAGAATAAATTTCTTTTATTCCGAGTCTAGTATGCTGAGTTCATTTGTGAATTTGTACTCGAGTCCAAAGATTTGAGCAAATCCGATGTACTGATTTTTGAAGAGACTTTTTTTATTCGAATGCGTAAAAGTTTGTTATCTTTCATGCGATGCTTCCACACAATTTGAGTAGGTTTTTTTATTATGCTTTTATCAGTCAGATATATTGAATCATTTTATTATTCTCTATTCCCAATACTCTTTTCGTTTTGTGGTTCATAAATAAGTCCTTAAGGATACAAGATCGATAAAACAATTTTATTTTTATGAAAATGTCGGGGATAAAACTTGACCCTTCTGAACCTTTTCATATGAATAAAAATACCCAAGAATATTTATAGTTTTGTTTATGGTTAATTTTACAGTGTAATTTTAGACCGACTCGTTTTATATACAAGCCTAATATATTGTCGTATTATATTTAATAAGCCTGTTATAGGTTATTTTACTTTCGAATTGGTTAGGTTAGGTTTAATATTATCTTGTAGATGTCTGCAATATTCGGACTGTAATAACGTCCATAATAGATTGGTTTATGAATTTCCATTCGACATCTTGGTAGTTCGGACAAATTTGTTATCCGCTCAACCGTTTCAAAATGGCGGTCGTTTAAAATCATTAAAAAAGTAAACACTCGGGAATGAAACCGTTGTAAGTGCTGCATTACATTGATGGAGGACCTAGATTTGCCTAGGGCTGTGGTGTGGATCCCGACTTCTTGTGAATATCCTGGGTAAAGGGGAATTCAGGACACCTGGGACACATTATAGAACACTGTGATCTAAGGGTATACATGAACAGGGGTAATTGTTCTTAATTTTTTTTATACTTTCATTTTTTTTTTTTTTTTTTTTTTTTTTTTTTTTTTTTTTTTTTTTTTTTTTTTTAACGTCCGACTATTGTGCACACTTGGGCTAATGCAGACGGTGGGATGATTTATAGCGTATGAAAATGCCAAGGCCTCGCCGGGAATCGAACCCGGATCCTCGGGATGAAAGCCTAGTACGCTATCCACTAGACCACCGAGGCGACCAAAAATGGTCATTTTGCATGACGGCAATGATAACCTTAACGGTTTTTCACCGGAAAAAATACATGAACAGGATAAGAATATACCAAAGAGAAACGTTATACAGTAAGGAACAGGTAACTGTAGGACACGTAATCTATGTTTGTGAGGCTTTTGACAGCAGGAAACAAAGAGTGCTTGGCTTCCAGGAACCTGAGGACCTCCAGCAGTCAATGAACTGCTCAAACTCAGTAGCTGAACTAGAATGTAAGAGCTTAGTTGATCATGGACCCAAGACGCAGCAAACTTCGTGACATTTTTTTAAAAATATACAGTGCTGCATTCTGTGGTGAACCTAATGAACTACCTCGATTAATAAACATGTTTAAGTTATCAGCTGATCAAATACAATCTTCTCCATAAGGTTAATATGGGAACTTTGAAAGCCAGTGGCATGAAGCTTTAAGGCAAAACAAAAGTATAAATGTCTGATGACATATCTGGGCATAAGTAATTATCATTGAAAAAAAACTAATTGATAACATAGAACGGCAGGAATGATTTGTTTGAAAAGTATAAATTAACGTCATCGTGCTAACGAACCCAGTCCAGATAGCACAAAATATTTGAAACGTTTACAGTGATATATAATTGCACATTGTTTTTATAAATAAAATTAAAATAATATGAGTGAAAGATATTGTTGTCAAGAAAAGTTTTCACTTCTACTGCCTAAGGCGTCGGCACAGTATTAAGAATAAAATTAATTTATCTCCTTTAGAGGTTGTGTCCAGATGTATTTTTAAACAGACACGCGCGTGCGCATTGAGCTATATTTCAACGTTACCCTGACTGCAAAACATGAGTGTTAGCAGTAAAAGCTCATTCATGCATAAGTTAGCAGATTGTTATTAATACAAAGGTTGCCTCGGGAAGAAATGCCGTGTCTCATCGATCCGCCACTTTCCTGCAGTAAAAGTAAATTTGTCGAAACTTGTTCAATGAAACCGTGCGCAAATAAAAGAGACTCGATTTCACAAACAAAAATTTGAAAACAAAAATAATTATAAATAGTTCACGGCACGCATCTGTATCGCTAGTTGGAAGTGAACTCTTTGACCTGCTATCATGACTGACCACTTTGAAGTAATCGTCTTTCCTGACCTCTAGGTCATTTTTTGATGGATCGTTGAACATTATATATGTTATTATTAAGACAGGCGCGCATACAGGAGAAAGATGCTCGGTTGGAAGGTCCCAGAGAATGAAATCCCAAAGAGAGCAGGGGTAAAATGGACGGAGGAGCGAAAGAGGATCCATGGGGACAGGATGAGGGAGGTGTGGAGGATTAGAAGGAACAAGACATGAGTCGGAGTGCTTTGCGTGATCCAACAGGGTCTATGCGCAAATAATAATAATATATATATAATAACAATTCCTTAGTATCAAAGTTAGGTTTAGAAGAAATCTATCGAAAAATTTTCTGTGTTGTGCTTAGAAAGTTACTCTTAAATATTTTGTAAAATATTAGGGTGCGCCTAGAGAACTGGTGCGACTTGTAAATCAGTTATCGTATAATAGGAATAGAATGTACTAAAATTCGAGTTTTTGTCACGCAGAGAGCCTATGTAGTCACGAGCACTGCCAACTGCCAATCAGTAGAGCCATAAATTCAACCAGAAAGGTAGGAAATTAATAGTTTTCTTGCACTGTCGGTGACGGTTGTTTCAAAAAATCAGGAAGCTGCTTTCTGACTGGTGGTTTTGAACGACGCACTTGCTTCTGTTGGTCTTAACATGAAATAGGATCACTGAGAAATAAAAGGAAGTGACTCCAAAGATTCTGGATCTTCTGCACCAAGTAGTCAGCCGTGAGAGACTTTTTTGAAGTAAATATTTATTGTTATAGAGTAGGGTAGACATATACTGTATCGGAGTTACGAGTTTTATTAAAAATTTTTAATACGTAATAAGTAATTAATAATTGTATGTAATTTATTTTAGAGCTAAAGTGCCTGGTCTAGTTATGAATTAAACAAGGGGTTTCGTTATTGTTTTTTTGTTTTATATTAACTGACGCCATTGGAAGTATGTTTTTTGTTTTAATCATCGGTATCTTCTGTAGCATTGAGTATAAGCTACTGCATCTGCATCGCCATCAGTATTCCAGCACCTATAACACCAATCGCAGATCAACTCCAGCTTCCCGACTACAGATAAACACAATATTTTAATTGTAAAACAACTACCAGGAAAATTTGAAGAACCCTAATTGCCTTTTGATTATAATTAAAGATCCTGAGTATTAAAATCATTGAACAGATTTTATAAATTTAAAGAAATTACAGGTATCACATAAAATAAATTGTAAATTTTAAACAAGTTGGCAATTAAAACATCAAATTTATTTAGATAGTATTATAAACATTACAATTGGTATTAATATCATCATTCTTAGTGTGTACTGCATTAAAAGGTGTGTGTGTGTGTGTGTGTGTGTGTGTGTGTTTTAGTATGCACATGTTCGCAGTTTTAATCCGATTAAACTTTTAAAATGGCAGCAAATTTTAGGTTACAGTTTTTTGATAATCTTATTTCACTGTTAAAATCTACGTAAATCTGCTTAAATTGTCAAAATCTACTAAAATTCCGAAAAAAATTTTGCGGTGGTCAAGATTAATTTTTTAAAAATTTAAAATATTATGAAAGTTTAGAATGCTAATGTACACAGATTTTAATGTTGATTAAGATTGTGTAACCGGATTTTCATAAAAAAAGGTACGATAATGAAATACACTTCAATCACGTGAGCGAGACAGCTGCGTGAAACGATTGTTTTCATTTTATGTTCAACTGTTGCTCCTGGATCGAATCAAACTGATGATAAAATTTCCAGAAAATGTATCTCCACTTTACATAATTCATTCTTGCATTACGTTGATTCGAAATGCGTTTTACAAGTGGCAAGCTTTTATTGCTGGAGTCAGTATTTTATAGCTGTAATAAACAGAGTGCTCGCTTCGCTCTGGTGACCTTGACTCGATTAACTTACGTTTGGAAGCATTGTTTTATAGCTTTCTTGGTTTAAGGTCAAATACTTAAGGCTGTGTAGATTATTGTAATTGGTTTTTACTGACTATGAGGACGTAACTGTCCGCTTCGAATTTGATAATCAAACGGAAACTTGCTTTTAAATCTGAATTTTTAAGTAAAATGTTTTTAGGCACGCCTAGTATTTTTTTTTTTTTTTTTTTTTTTTTTTTTTTATATAAGGGAATAAGTAGAAACTTGTGATAGCGCGAATAACGTGTAAAAAAGCGTTGTTTATTGTTTTTGGAGTTTAACGTCCGACTATTGTGCACACTTGGGCTAATGCAGACGGTGGGGATGATTTATAGCGTATGAAAATGCCAAGCCCTCGCCGGGAATCGAACCCGGGTCCTCGGAGTGAAAGTCTAGTACGCTATCCACTAGACCACCGAGGCGGCTGTGTAAAAAAGCGTGATGCCTTACACAAATTATTAGTATTTTTGAAGTGCATTTGAGTCTACCAGTGAGCTCATTTTTTCCAGTGCTTTTGTGGCTCAGTACTATGATTTATGTTTATGAAACTGAAGCTCGTGAGTCAAAAACTTGTTGCTGACTGTAATATATATTTGTTTAAAATTATGTTTATAATACTTGTTAGTCGGTAATAAATAAATAAATTTATAATTTATTATTATTTTATTATCTGAAATAAATAATTTATTTATTATTATTATTTTATTACAATACTGGAAGCTGAGTTTGTATTGGCATATGTATTGAATATATGCGTTATAAATCGTTAACACCATTATACTATAGACGAAATTGTGCAGAACTTTTAACGTTAAATATATAAATATTTGTATATAAATATTGAAATTATTAACGAATGCCGTTATACTACATGCCCAGCCCAGCCAATACAATCATTACAGCATTCACAGTTGGATATATTGTACAAATTTTATATTTGTATATGATGTACACAAGTGTCCATTTTCTTTAAAGTCAGTTGTGTATGATTACAATTTAGCAATAAGATCAGTAAGATGTTATACAATCCAACAATGAACACTGATTGCTGAAGTTTTCACTTGCATCGTCGACTGCCATATTTTGAAGTTGAAATTATGCTTTCAAATAAACTGTTTGTTCAAAACGTAATATTTTTACTTTAAGTGGGATAATATTTGCAGACCCAGGACGTACAAATGAATACCAGTCCTAAACTCTAAATCAGATTTTGTGGGTTTCTTATAACCCTGTGTGTGCGCGCGCGCGCGTGTGTGTGTCCTCGTTTCCTTTCATAGACTGGTCGGGTAAGTTCATTTCGTAGCGAAATACTTTTCAATTTCGTAGCGCCAGTCTTTTCAAAATGACGGTCATTGCATATCATTAACTACTATTGAACGTAACTCGAAAATTTAAAATTTTATTTATGAAGATTTTAACAATAATTTTATCAATTTTTCAAGAAAAAATTTATAGGAATGTGTTGTAACTTTTTTGGAAAATTACAAATGTTTTACGTCAGCGAAACATTTGCGGTCGTTTTGTTCGTAAACTTTAAAACTTGTCTCATTAAAAATAACCCCCCAGTCACAGGATTAAACTTTCCCATTTGCACACATATTGTAATTCCAAACTAACAACTTGTAAAAAGTTTTTGTAAAAGGGAAGTGCGCGAGACGCTTCGTCAACCATTAATTAGTATAATCGGATTATACAACTCTGCTGTTCCAAAGTAAAATCATCCTCCCTTGAAATTTGTCTGAGCATGTTTCTTGTTTTTTTTTACATTCCGTCTGCGACCGACAAAAAGTGCTATTATTAAAATAATGTTGTAATCCTGAACGACTGGTAAAATCATCCTCCCTTGAAATTTGTCTGCGCATGTTTCTTGTTTTTTTTACATTCCGTCTGCGACCGACAAAAAGTGCTATTATTAAAATAATGTTGTAATCCTGAACGACTGGTAAAATCATCCTCCCTTGAAATTTGTCTGCGCATGTTTCTTGTTTTTTTTACATTCCGTCTGCGACCGACAAAAGTGCTATTATTAAAATAATGTTGTAATCCTGAACGACTGGTAAAATCATCCTCCCTTGAAATTTGTCTGCGCATGTTTCTTGTTTTTTTTACATTCCGTCTGCGACCGACAAAAAGTGCTATTATTAAAATAATGTTGTAATCCTGAACGACTGGTAAAATCATCCTCCCTTGAAATTTGTCTGCGCATGTTTCTTGTTTTTTTTACATTCCGTCTGCGACCGACAAAAAGTGCTATTATTAAAATAATGTTGTAATCCTGAACGACTGAATTCTGTTTTTTAACAGTTTTATCTAATTAATGATAGTACATTCAAGTTATTATTGTTGTTTATTCGAATATATCAAATTATATTGTTTCTGCAAAGATAAATTATGACAGATAAATTAGAGACAGTTGATCCATGCTCTCGAAATATCATGTATTGTTTCTACATAAATGGTAGCATTTGAGAATGAGAACAAGAGTTGATCTATGCTCTCTAAGCATCGTGTATTGTTTATATATAGATAAATGCTAACATTTCGGACCAACAGTTGATTTATGCTCTCTAAGCTACTTGTATTGTTTATATATAAATAAATTCTAACATTTCAGACCAACAGTTGATCTATTCTCTCGAAACGTCATGTATTGTTTATATATAGATAAATGCTAACATTTGAAACCAACAGTTGATCTATGTTCTCGAAAAGTCATGTATTGTTTATATATAGATAAATGCTAACATTTGAGACCAACAGTTGATCTACGTTCTCGAAACGTCGTTTATTGTTTATATATAAATAAATGCTCATATTTGTAACTAACAGTTGATATATTCTCTCGAAACGTCGTGTATTGTTTATATATAGATAAATGCTCACATTTGAGACTAACAGTTGATCTGTGTTCTCGAAACGTCGTTTATTGTTTATATATAGATAAATGCTAATATTTGAGACCAACAGTTAATCTGTGTTCTCAAAACGTCGTTTATTGTTTATATATAGATAAATGCTAACATTTGAGACTAACAGTTGATCTACGCTCTCGAAACGTCGTTTATTGTTTATTTAGAGATAAATGCTAACATTTGAGACTAACAGTTGATCTACGCTCTCGAAACGTCGTTTATTGTTTATATATAGATAAATGCTCACATTTGAGACTAACAGTTGATCTAAGCTCTCGAAACGTCGTTTATTGTTTATATATAGATAAATGCTAACATTTGAGACTAACAGTTGATTCACACTCTCTCGAAACGTTTATTGTTTATATATAGCTAAATGCTAACATTTGAGACTAACAGTTGATATATGCTCTCGAAACGTCATGTATTGTTATATATAGATAAATGCTAACATTTGAGACCAACAGTTGATATATGCTCTCGAAACGTCATGTATTGTTATATATAGATAAATGCTAACATTTGAGACCAACAGTTGATCTACACTCTCGAAACGTCGTTTATTGTTTATATATAGATAAATGCTAACATTTGAGACCAACAGTTGATCTACGCTCTCGAAACGTCGTTTATTGTTTATATATAGATAAATGCTAACATTTGAGACTAACAGTTGATCTACGCTCTCGAAACGTCGTTTATTGTTTATATATAGATAAATGTTCACATTTGAGACCAACAGTTGATATATGCTCTCGAAACGCCATGTATTGTTATATATAGATAAATGCTAACATTTGAGACCAACAGTTGATATATGCTCTCGAAACGTCATGTATTGTTATATATAGATAAATGCTAACATTTGAGTCCAACAGTTGATTTATGCTCTCGAAACGTCGTGTATTGTTTATATATAGATAAATGCTAACATTTGAGACCAACAGTTGATATATGCTCTCGAAACGTCGTTTATTGTTTATATAAAGATATATGCTCACATTTGAGACTAACAGTTTATCTACGCCCTCGGAACGTCGTGTATTTTTTCTATATACATAAGTGATAGCACTTGAAAATTAGAGTTAATCCATACCGTGATTAGGAGCGAATACTATACGTTGTCTCTGAGAGGCATCCAAGTGCTGAGTGGGGCTTATTCCACTATGTCTTGTATTTTAGTTCTTGTGTGTGTGTGTGTGTGTGTGTGTGTGTGTACGTATTAATCTACATATATCTTCTCGTCCAAGAATGAAAAAAATAGGGCAGGGATACTGAAGATATTAGAAAAAAGTTTGTGAAAGACGTAATGATAACGTAACTATGAACATTTTAGTAAATATCTTCACAGAATTGGTAAAGCTGGTGATGCAGAGGAAACTCTATGTTTTATTGCCTGAGGTGGAAGGAGGAATGACATTACTGATAGTGCTGCTCAGGTGAACTGCTAGGCATGATAATGATTGGAAATAAAACGTGATGGGAAGTAGTAGGGAAAATATCGATAGGAAAATGTTGAAAGCGAATAAAAATAAAACAGAAGGAAGTACATTATTTAGATTGTTATTTCTTTGGAGGATATTGGCAGCTTTACAATTTCATTTTACTGACTTCTCCTGTCTAAAATACGCTTTAGGAATATTTAGGTGGAAGTGGCCCTAAGGGTCCTAGATGATGTGAAGAATAAACTGCGATAAAGCTATCAGTAGTGTATTTTTTCTGCGGCCTTACAACATTGTCAGCAGTAAATAATATGCATAGGCGTATCTAGGATGGCCAAATGGGAGGGGTTATCAGTACCGGGATTCCTCTACTGGAAACTTATCCAAAAAGTTACGGTTTTTCAACAAGGCTTGCAAAGAAAAAGCCTAGTACACATCATTAAGGATTTACAATCCAAACTTTAATAATATTTAATGCTTTAATAGTGTAACCATTCAGTGGCTTTGAGGTTTGTTGCGAGACAAATAATGACGTAAATATTTAATTGAACTATAGTTGGAATATTAGAAAATGTGTTAGAAATCTTCGAGTGTTTTTATCAATGGAGCCGGCGGAGGCAGCTGAAGTGAGCAGCTGATGGGCTTAGCGAACCCACCATACCTCTAGCTCATTATACTCTTTCTCATTTACTCCACATACACAAAAAACAAACACACACACTCTCTCTCTCTCTCTCTCTCTCTCTCTCTCTCTCTCTCTCTCTCTCTCTCTCTCTCTCTCTCTCTCTCTCTCTCTCTGTCACACACAAACACATACACACCCGCAGGGGGGTGCAGACTAGCTGCACCTAGTGAGAGGACCTAGACGAACCTCGCGGCACCCGAGTCTAACACACACTTACACTTAAAGCACTACACTTACGATTTAAACACCTTATACACACACACACACACACACACACACACACACACACACACACACACACACACACACACACACACACACGTACATTTAGGGATTTGCTATACTTGTTTCGTTATGTCTGGGAGTGGCGATACTGCTTGGTTTCGTTTGGCGGGGTCAAGTATGTGGAACCTGATGTGTGCCTAGCACTGTCGAGGACCTCTGATGGGATAAGTTCTGGGACCGAGCAGCCTATAGGCGCCTGGCAAGCACATGAATGTTGAGTTATGGGTGTCGGAGCCCATAGCTGAGTCTATCGAAACAAGTGGTTGCATTCTGTGAGTTCATAGAGGGCGGCTGTCAGTGGTACTTGGGTTTGGGGAACCGTAACCGTGTGCCGGAACCCATTCCTAAAATATTCTGGAGTGCTAACAGACCATGTATTTCGGCTCCAGGATATCTGGAGGTCCCCCCAATTTATTGGGGATTCTCGCTTTAGTTCGGGGTGGTCGTCTGGGTGCACCCTGTGCCAGTTGTTCGAAACATCTTCGTTCATGAATCGCTCGGTAAAACGAACTATGGAAATCATAAACAAAATCGCCAAAGTTCCGTTCAAGAGGCCTCGTTCGACTTTGTCAAACGGGTCTGTTGGTTTAGTGGAGAAGGATGAAAATGTGGGAGGCAAGGAGATGAGTACTGAAGCACTTAATTTTTAATTTTTAAGAACTCGTTGGAAGGGGCGGACTTATCTAAAGTATCGCCCTTTTTGATTAATAAGGCAATTGTTGGAAGAGCAGGTCCCGTAGCTTCAATTAAAAAGCTGCAGAACGGGACCTTACTGGTTCAGACTAACAGCGATAAGCAGAGCCTATTGCTGTTAAATATGACATCCTTTTTTGATAGCGTCAAGGTTTCTGTGGAACCCCACAGAACATTAAATTCTGCTAAGGGAGTGGTGACTTGCAGAGATCTCCTCCATGTTGACCTAGAGGAGATTAAACAAGAGTTGGCAAAGCAATCAGTTGTAGACGTGTGCCGTATTTTTCGTAACGAGAAGGGGCAAAAAGTAGCTACTGCCTCTTTGATCTTGACTTTTGGTAAACCTACCGTACCAGACCACATCTATGCCGGATACCAGCGCCTTTCGGTGAGGCCATACGTTCCAAACCCGAGACGGTGTTTTAAATGCCAGGGTTTTGGACACGTTAGCTCCACATGCCGGAAGGATCAGGTATGCGGTAATTGTAGTGGTAATGGTCATGATAGTGAGCAATGTAAAGATGATCCGAAGTGTTGCAATTGTGGTGGAAACCATCCCGCTCGTTCCTTTGACTGCCCTAAGTTTAAGGACGAGAAAGCGATTCTCACTATCATGGCCAAGGATAAGATATCTTTTTCGGAAGCAAGGAAGGTGTTCAAAAGCTCAAAGTCAATAATTGAAGGCAAATCGTTTGCTGCTGCCACGTCGAATAATAAAACATCGTGTGCTAAGAGCTAACTAAAACGGTAAAAGCATTATCGGAACAGGTAGCTCAATTGCTAACTCTGATTTCTGCCGGTTCCATTCCCGATTCGCTGTCTAAATCGTCTGAAATGTCTTCCTCTCAAGTGTCTTCAAAAGGAAAGGATACTCACCTTTCGAAAGTCGCTAGTAAAACCCTTGTGACCAAGAATCCAAGGCCTGTAATTCCGGAAGCAAATGCATCTTCTTCCAATCTAGGCGTAAGAACTAAGTCGCAAGTGTTAAAGTCTTCGTCTAAAAACGTTCCTTCTGGACTAGCCCATTTTCTTAAAAAATCAAACACATACCTACCAGTGGTTGTGTCAAAAAAAGAAAAAATACAGACAAAGAAGGAAAAAAATCAAAGGAAGGAGTTGCTTCCAAGGTGCCTCCTTCCAAAACTACTATTTCTACAGAGTCGGACATCAATCACAGTAGTGATTCGATGTCCATTGATTCTGATAAATCAATGAATCAAAAGTGTGAATCCGAAAAGAATCCAGTTGTATATTAAACCTAAGAATTCAATGTCTGCATGTTCCAAAAATAATGTGATATAATGGAATTTTAATGGGGTAAGAAGCCATATTGAAGATCTGAAGGTTCTTGTACGAGATATGTCGCCTTTAATACTATGCCTTCAGGAGACTCACTTGTGTGAATCTCACATTTTCAGTATCAGGGGTTATTCTGTTTTCAGAGCAGATTTCATCGCTGAGGAAAGAGCCAGAGGTGGTGTAGCTATTCTGGTTCACAACTCAGTCGAGTCGGTTCTTGTGAATAAAGTAACTCCTTTACAAGCTGTTGCCGTTCAAATAACCGTACCATTCAAACTTACAATCTGCAGCCTATATTTGCCGCCTAATTACAATTTCCAAAACCATGAAGTACGTGATTTAATATGCCAGTTGCCACCGCCGATATTATTATTAGGCGATTTTAACGCTCACCATACTGCATGGGGTTCATCAACCTGTAACTCTAGAGGAATACGCATTGAGAGGATAAGGTCCGAATTGAATTTATGTCTTCTTAATAACGGTTCCCATACGCATTTAGCGGCATCTACTGGCAATTGGACCGTTGTTGACTTGTCATTCTGTAATCCAATTCCGACAACGAAGTTTGAATGGTCGGTATTACCTGATCTTTACGGCAATGATCATACTCCCATTAATATTTCATTTTGTAATTTCCCTCGTACGGATCAGCGCCTGCCGCGCTGGATTCTGAAAAAAGCAAATTGGGAGGAATTTATGATGAAATTTGTATCACCAGACATTGAATCACCAGACTGTATAAACACTGTAGTGTCCAAATTTACTCAGAACATTTTACAAACAGCAGAGAAAACTATTCCAAAAACTTCAGTACGCCCTTCACGTCCCTTGGTGGAACGAGGAGTGTAGGAAGGCGTTACGTCTACGTAGAAAAGCTCTGAGGAGATTCAACAGAAACCCGACAAGTGAAAACCTTGAGCAATATAAAATTCTTCGTGCAAAAGCTCGTAGAATATTCAGGCAAAGCAGAAAGGATTCTTGGACCCAATACATCGGATCAATATGTAGAACAACACCTACATCTGTTGTGTGGAAGAAATTACGTTCCATTTGTGGTCCGCCTCCATCTGTAGGACTGATGGGACTTCAACAGGCGAACGGATTATTGGTTTCTGACGGTTCCGACATTGTAAACCTTTTAGGGTCATCCTTTGCCAGCTTTTCCTCTTCTGCAGCCTATAACACTGCCTTTTGTAAATACAAAAGCGCATCAGAAAAATTGCCTTTCACTGTCGGTACTTCTGATGATTCTCCTCTGAACAGTCTGTTTACTCTACGTGAGCTAGAATCTGCATTGCTATCCACCAAGGATTCAGCTCCAGGTCCTGACAACCTTGTTTACTCCATGATTAAAAATCTTCCACCGTCAGGTAAGCTATTTCTTCTCGAAATATACAATCGTATGTACGAGGAGCGTACATTCCCTAGCGATTGGTTGGAAGCAACAGTAATTCCCGTTCTTAAACCAGGCAAAGAGAAAACTGATCCAAGTAGCTATCGTCCTATTTCTCTCACCAGCGTGATATGCAAGCTGGTAGAAAAAATGGTAAATCGTCGCCTTGTTTGGTATTTAGAAACTAATAAATTACTATCCAAAGAACAGTGCGGTTTCAGACAAGGACGATCTTCGATTGATCAGTTGGTTTTGTTAGAATCTGCAATTCAAAATGCTTTCCTCTTGCGTCAAACACTTGTTGCAGTATTTTTTTACCTAGAGAAGGCATACGACACGGCCTGGAGAAGAGGAATACTGAACATTTTAAAATCATGGGGTATACAAGGTAGAATTCTAGCTTTTATTACAAATTTCCTGTCTAATAGGTACTTTAGGGTACGTCTTAGAGCTACAGTTTCAGATCGATTCCACTTAGAGAATGGTGTTCCACAGGGGAGTGTACTTAGTGTTACCTTGTTTGCAATTGCAATCAATGGAATTACCGCTAATGTACAGTCCCCTGTCCGATGTTCTTTCTTCGTGGACGATTTTGCTATTTATGTAAGCACAAGAAATATAGCAACAGCTGAAAGAACTCTTCAGCTGGTAATAAATAGGTTGCAGACATGGACGAGATCTACTGGCTTTAAAGTCTCTGCTGCTAAAACTCTTCAGTCGCCGTCGACAGGTCCAAGCTCCTTCGTTATATCTTGATGGTATACAGCTCCGGACTTTTCCATCCGTTCGATTTTTGGGTCTAATATTTGACGAAAGGCTCTCCTGGAGCCCTCACGTGCGTGATTTAAAGTCACGATGTAACAAAATTCTCGATATGTTGAGGGTTCTTAGTAGTTCTCGATGGGGCGCTGATAGGACCAGTATGTTGATGTTTTATCGTGCTGTAATTCGTTCGCGAATTGATTACGGTAGCATTGTATATTCATCTGCTAGACCATCGATTTTAAAGAAACTAGATCCCGTTCATAACTCTGCAATCCGTCTTGTTTCTGGTGCTTTTCGTTCAAGTCCCGTCGTGAGTGTTCTTACCGATGCTGGCGAACCATCACTCTCTCGTCGGAGACAGCAGTTACAATTAAGTTACGTAAGTAATATATTATGTAAACCATGGCATCCTGCTCATAATACCGTTTTCCATAATCAGTTGTACCAACATTATTAATCCCGACCGCACGCTACAGCCCCTGTTGGCATTAGAATAACCCGTGTTTTTGAAGACTTTCGTATTGAACTACCCCCAATGTTTGAAAGGTCCTTTTGTCATGTCCCACCATGGATAATCAATATGCCGACCTTTGATTTCTCCTTGTGTACATACCTGAAAGACAACACTTCTAACATTGTGTATCAACGTGAGTTTTTTCGACTGATGAATTCATATCCATCTGCTAAATTTATTTTCACAGATGGTTCTAAGATGAATAATAATGTTGGGTGTGCATTTTATTCACTGGACGAAACGTATAAATATGGATTACCCTCAATTTGTAGTGTCTTTACAGCCGAACTCTTTGCCATCTTAAAGGCTCTGAACACTATTGAATTTGTTAGTTTGCATTACGTAGTTTGTTCTGATTCAGAAAGTGCCCTCCAGGCAATCCGGGATATGTATTCGGTAAACCCTCTGGTTCAAGATATTCTGTGCTCTGTCCATAGGCTTGAACTACGAGGTGCAAGAATTTATCTGGATTCCTGGTCACTGTGGAATATTTGGAAACACTGCAGCGGATAATGCGGCAAAGGAAGCAACTTTTCTGCCGCCATGCACTTCACGTGTAATAGTGTCTGACTTTCTTTGTCACGTAAAACATTTAATTCTTCTGCAGTGGGAAAATGAATGGGCAGCTACAAGCAGTAACAAATTGAGGGTAATTAAAAATACTGTTCGTCCTTGGGGGGTCGTCAATACGTGCAAGTCGTAGAGAAGAGGTGGTGATCACCCGCCTTCGCATTGGTCACTCCATGTTAACGCATAGATTTCTGATGGAACGCGGGGACCCACCTGAATGCGAGTTATGTAGGGAAACCATCACAATTAAACATATATTGCTCGATTGTGATGGTTTCCAAAATATGCCTGTTATGTGTGGTCTGAGCAACTGTTTGCAGACGATGTTGGGAGATAGTGCCTCGGCCGTTGACCGGGTTCTAGACTTTCTTCATCGTCTGAATGTTTTAAATAAAATTTAATTTAATATATTTGTAATTTCTTGTGTTTATTTATTTTATCTAAAAACTTTATTTATGTTATGTTTATGCATACTTTTACGTATTGTTATTAAATTTTATTCATTATTTATTGTTATTTAGTTCTTAAGTGTAATATAGCTATACCTGTTATTTAAATTTTTAATGTATTTTTACTGTTATAGTTTGTTGTTGTTGTTTTTGTTGTTGTTTTCTTCTTAAGTAAAATTTTGTTTAATTTTTTTTTATATATACTTTCATTTTTCGTGACGGCGATGATAACCTGAACGGTTTTTCGCCGGAAAAAAAAATTATCAATGGATGGAGGTTACAACCCCCAAACCCCCCTCCCCCGGATACGTCTATGATAATATGTAAAAGAATAACAACATAATAACTTAATAATAATGATGTGGATCAAAATAAACAGTAACAGCAATATTTTCATATTTTGTTAAGAATATTTAGGCGATATAGGAACTGCATTAATTGATCAATTGCCGAGGCACTATCTCCCAACAGCTGAGGCACTATCTCCTAACAGTTGAGGCACTATCTACCAACAGCGTAGGCACCATCTCCTAGCAGCCTAGGCACTATCTCCAAACAACCGAAGCACTATCTCCTAACAACCGAAGCACTATCTCCCAACAGCCGAAGATCTATCTCCCAACAGCCGAAGCACTATCTCTCAACAACGTCTGCAAACAATTACTTAAACACATAGTGTAGGCTACTTTAAAAACCACCACTGTCTATCAAAGATGCGCTACTGCGATGGTTTCACCACAAATCTCGCATTGTGGTTGTTCCTCGCTTCCCAACAGAAATACATGCGTCAACAACGAGTGACCAAAGTCGAAGACGGCTAACCACCACTTCTTCCTTACGACTTGCACGTAGTGACGACACCCCTCCAAGGACAAACAGTATTTTTTTTTCATTTCCTTCGATTTGTTACTGCTTACAGCTGCCCATTCATTTTCGTAATGTAAGAGAATCACACTGTTTGCTTGGACTAGGAAATCTAATAAAATCACACTTTGCGTGCATATTGTGTAGTGTTTTGACCAGCAGTGTAAAACGTTATCACTTAAAGAAAACACTTACAGGAGTGTACTTATCAATCACTTTGTAGCAGCCAACGAGCTGTGTCCGTGCGTTGCGAAGCCACTTGTGATGGATTATTTCTGTCTTGACGGCTATAACTTATGTGCAAGAATATAAAACGGCCTCACTGGTTCTGCTTGGAGGGCTCTCAGGAAGAAGGGTTGTATCACAACCTTTCTTTTACAAAACATTATAATGTTTACTTACCATAAAGAATGCGTATCTTGTACTGAATCTATTAATCTAAAAGCTAACTTCTTTGTGTGTGCGCTTGTGATAATAATAAGCCTTTTTACATAATACCAGTAGGTCTCCATTAACTGTCATTCTCGGGACGGTTGAGGTGACGGGTAACAGAAATATACTGTCCATACTTCGGAGATCGATAAAAATAACATATATCCTGCATATACCACCGAATTTTTTATTATTATTATTTTGAAAAATGTAGTAAATCTCTTAATTTTCTTATTTAAATCTCTAATTATGTATTGTACAAATTTTACATTCGTAGGTCTTTATTGAAGAAAATTATTCGTACTTAACCTTGACTCACGTGATTGTTAAGTGATCGACTTATACGCTGAATGGTATTATCGTGATTAGTGTAAGATTGTTTATCTTTCAATAGAAACATTCATGCACTATTTCGGTATTTCTTGACACTATTTGAAGTGCTTCTATCTCATTCCACTAGATGATATAATCGCTACTTTACGATTATCAGTTTAGGGTATCAGTTAGTGTCAGCTGCCGTCACCTGTGCTGTAAGTCATGTTTAGTTACAGTGTTTTTTGCTTTTTCTAGAAGGTTACTTTTATTACTGATTACAAATTATTTACTGTGGAAGACTGTTTAAAGATGTCAGATAACAGAATTAACCTGACGGTTAATCGATACTACCTCGTTTTACAAATTTACTTTGTCAGAATATGGTTTTCACCCCGTCTCTATTAATTTTGGTCTGAATACCCAAAATTATTACAATTATTACAAATTACAAAATTATTACAAAAAAAATTACAATGTACACTTTCTGTTCACCTTTTTATGAAAACTATAAGAGATAGAAATGTTATAAAGTTGAGAAAATTTAATCTCTAGCTATTTTCATCAACTCGTTGGTCGGAGCAACTGTTTGGCCTGTATGGATAAATAAACAGCGCAGTGTCCAATTCGGACTAATACGATACAAGCTATGTCGGTTTTGTTAATTTATTTGAAACAATCTCACCGTGCCGATTAACTCGAGTTTATGGTTCATGGTTGTTCGATATTTGTACGTTGCTAAATATTTCGGACAACCAAACATACGGATTCTCCGCTTTGTATATTGGGACAGGTAATCGCGGGAACGCAGGTCTCTAGCTGGTTTATTAATAACACACAAACAAACAGTAACTTGCAAATTGCAAAAATAACTTAAACATTCTGTACCATCAGATTCAATTTCTTAAACTGGAAAGATTTTTAAAATTTAATTTGCTAAGGTGTTTAGATTTTAACACTGATTATTGCTGCTGAAATTAAAGTTTCAAAAAAAAGAGTAACGTCAAAAAGTAGAGGATGTTTTGATATTTAAAACTACCACCATTTTGAAACTGTTATTGGACTTTACTGGGTAACCAAAGTCGATTTTTGTGCCAAGTTTGAATCAGATCGGACCAAGATTGCGTACATAAATAGTTCTAAACGCACGCACAAATTTTTTAAAACTAACCTAAAACAAAACGGATATTATTTGTTTATATTAATTATAATTTATTAATCAACCACCGATAGTTGATTCTTTAAAGAACCCCAGTTATGAAAGATTTCAAATTCCTAATAATTACTATTATATAATTAATAATAACAATAATTAATTCCGACCAACATGGTTCACCGATTTCAACCATGGTTCAGATGGTTGTCGCAATCGTTCAAAACAGCGTGCACAGAAATAACATAAGTACATTGAAGAAGAAATTAAAAGTATTTCTAAGAATTATCAACAGCAATACATTAAATTTCAGAACTTTTGAATAGAAATTTAGTATTCGCCGTTATTTTCAAATGAATAAATTTAAATGTTTAAAGTTATTAATTAAATATTCATGAAATTAGTTACAGGGCTTCGGAAGCGCTTAAACACATTCCAAATCCATTAAAACTTTGCAATTTTTACGTAAAGTTTCTACTGCCAATTTTTCATTTCAGTTAATCACAGATTGTAAAGTTTCAAGTTCTTCCACCAAAGTCTATTTTTTAATGAATTTTAATGAATTCGCAATTACGTTAGCGTTTTAATTTTAAATCTACTTAAATTACGAATGAAGACTGTATAAACAGCAATTTATTAACTAACACCGCAGTGCTGGCGAATCTGTGACCCACGTGTTGATTGTAACTTTCTTTATATTGTAAAATAAAACAGACAATCGAAAGTATAAAAATAAATTACTCTGTACATACCTTGTGTCGATTTTATAAAAAGAAAAAATATTTCCAAACGTGTTTCATAATTTATATAATTATTTAAATGTGTTTAATAATTCAGCGTTATTATTATTTTTTTATACTTAAATTGTTTCATTTGCATTCTGTGTGAGTAGGCCTACATATCAAGTATGTTTGTTCTTACAAACATTTCTCCTAAAATTATTGTACCATTTTAGTAGTTTCAGTTGTAGCCCTTTACAGTTTCGGTACTTACAAAAAAACAAACAAGTCCAGACCGTATCAAACAGAATGAATTGATAAATTAATATAACGACTGTGTGTAATTTTTAACGAAAAAGTCACTGCATATACTTATAATGTACAAAAACATTTTTTAATGGTGGAAAAACATTGCTTTAAATTCAGCAGCTTAAGCTTTATTCCGTGTTCGTTCAGATAATCGGGGCAGAAGCGCCCCTAGATATGGTATCACTTCATAGATATCAATTTTTGACATTGGCCTTCACTTTTTTACTCTTTAATTTCAAAAGTAAACGTTATAAAACTTAACCATTTTTAAGGTTTTTAAAAGTGAGAAAAAATTGGTCAGCTATCAAGTATAGTGATCCACGGGCTAGTATTTAAAAAAAATAATTGACAAAATTTCACCCTCATTTTTAAATAATTAGGATTACGGCCTATTTTTCATCTAGTGGTCTATTTACTCACCTCGTAAAAGGCTACTGTGGTTTCGAAACCTTTCTGTTTCATCTTCATGCCAAACGTTACGTGCAACTCGTATGTCGTTACATTCCCGACTGCCACCTGATATTGCTGGACTGGCGTTACATTTCGAGGCAGTCCAGAATGTAACGACATACGAGTTGCAAGTTCGTTTAGCCAAACCAAATTGTATCGTGTGTATTTTAATTGTGTTCAGTGTTTGTGACGTGTGTTTTCAGTGTTTTGTTTAACTTTGTGACGTCCTCGACAGAGGGATTTGACATTTTGTATGACGACCTGAAGATGAAACAGTAAGGTTTCGAAACCACGGTAGTCTTTACGAGGTGAGTAAATAGACCACTAGACGGGAAAATAGGTCATAATCCTAATTATTTAAAAATATTCGTCATCGTTGGGGTAGAGGATATTAGTGCTTGCCAAGCATACACTTGTAGAATGCCCACCACTATGCTTTTCTGAAACTGTAGTAATATAACGAAATAACACTCAATTATTATTAATAATCAGCTGTTTTGTGAAATATATAAAACTAAGTCAGCTGTGTTGTCATCTCCTATACACCGTAGTCACACGACTTGTTCCGTTAACCTTAACACTTCTCTCCCTTTTTTTTTTTTTTTTTTTTTAAGGCGAAAAGCACATTGAGGCTATTATAGCTTCCCTAAGTGTAAGTGTGAGTGTAAAGTGTTAAAGTCTTAAGTGTAGTAAGTGTAAGTGTATGTTAAACTCTAGTACCGCGAGGGACGTCTAAATCTTCTCAATAGGTGCAGCTAGTCCTGCGGTGTCCCGGCTTTCAAGAATCTTGACTTGGTCTGCTAACCAGGTCAACAGCACTCCCGTAACAAGTACTCTTCTGATCGGTTCACAATGTACGCGTATCGGTTTTATAGTATCTAGACTATCACATTTCTACCCAAACAGTTCTTGCCGACGACCATCTCAAATTTCCCGTAAACATAGTCTCACTCCAATTGGCGCGTTTTTCGCTAGTTTTATCACAGACCTCTGACATAAATCCCAATGCATGTCCGAAATAGTTGTTCAACGGAATCCCTAACAAGTAAGGACACCAGCTTGCCTTGTAGGTGAGCCACTACAAATTAAACCTAACTTATTTCAAACACTCCGCACTAGAACAGCATCTCATTTAGTTATACGACGTATATATCGGAACAGATATTTCCACTAGGTATTTTTCAGCCCTAGTATATGTACCTAGTACGGATATTTGAAAAACTAGAAAAATTGAATAGATGCTATGCGCATGCGTCCTGATGATTATGCTTTGCTTGCTACGTAACGATATTTCGTACTTGATATTTCCCCAACCTTTCTGCTTAATATTCTGACAATATTAGCAACAAGTTGTCTGCCTTTTTTGTTCTCTGATTACAATAGGTTAGACTATATTTGCTTTAATTCAGACTGGCATATCGTTTTTTGTTTTATCCTTTCTGCTTAATATTCTGACAGTACTAGCAAGAAGTGTTCTGCCTTGTTTTATCTGGTTACGATAGGTTAGGCTATATTCGAATTAATTCAGACTGGCATATCTTCTTTTATTTTATTTTTATTAACGCATAATAATACGAAGGCTATTATTTCATTGAAAAATAATATAAAAGTACACATATTTTATCTCTTTTTATCAATGAACTGTCAGTAAACTTTAAACTATATTATTGAAGTATAATTAGAAATTCAAATAATATATCTCACTAGCAACTTAATTTAAAGAATTAAAATTGAACAGACCGTATATATTTAATTTATTTTTTTCATTGTAATACTAAATAACTGAAAATTAAACCAATACTCAAAATGAAATGTGTAGTTTAGATTCTTCAGTGCAATTAGTACAGAGTTATATCGATATTTTATTTAGTATTTTCAACAATACTGACTACGTAGCGTAAGTACTAGGTGTTATCTGTGGAACGGGTCTACGTACTTAGAACTGGTTTACCTAGTATCGAAAACGACCCATGACTCTCACTGTCCCATTGCCCTTCATACGTCTACCAAGCCGCCTAGACTATACACCCCGCCCCAGATCTTTCTAATCGCCAGGGCTACGACAGTTGTATTAACAAGCAGTTATTGTGTGTCAGTACATTTCCCATCACGTCTTCCATATGCGATGTTATTACATTTTTCTTTAAATATATTTTGACCAAGGGACAAATAAATTTTCAAAAGTCAGATAAATATGAATACCCTAAAATCAGGAGGGTTCATTTCTCAGTAGTTTGTAATATTATTCTTTATTGTCAGTTTTTGGAAATTCGCTTCTATCACGTTAGCCAGACGAGGTAAATTTCTCTTAATTTAAAATTTGATACATTGATTTATTTTATGAAACATTAACATCGTATAATATGAATATAAATTGCAATGAAACGTCTATGCAAAGTTTATATACCATATTTTATTTCGTAGTATATATACAACACACAAAATAGGCCACAAATTGTTGTGGGCTAGTTAAAATGCACACCCCTTTACAATGGGCAGACAATTAGAGGTTTTGCTGCGCTCGAATGAAGCTAAGGGTTGAAACCACCCTATCTGAAACTAATTACATCAACCTAGTCTCCTGTTTTCGATCGAGAGATGGCAATTTGACTTCCGTTCACCAGAATTACACCAGGTGATTTTACCTTCAAGAGTATTGTCTGCCCAGATTGTACTGTGGTATATTTAAAGGTTTTTAAATTACTTTAAACTGCAGTTTAAAAGTATTAAAGAGGAACGTGTACAGAATGAAACAGTTTTCTTTCTAATTAGAAATATCATCGTGTATTGTTTCTCTGTACACATGTGAGAACCAGAGTTGACCCATAATAACTCAAAATTTCGTGTGTTTTTTTATATATAAATTATAATTTTGTGTATTGTTTATATATATACACACAAATTATCTCTCAAAACGTAGTGTGTAGCCTATGTAGTACCATTGCATACTATTGTTATATATAGGCATACAGAAATTATACCTTAAACACTTTTTATATTATTTCTGTATACATAAATTACACTTTTAAAAAGTCGTATTTTTTCTATATGCACAAGTTATAGCATTTGAGAACGAGAGTTGATCCATACTATCTCAAAACTTCGTGTATTGTTTCTGTATACACAAGTTATAGCTTTCAAAACTCCATGTATTGTTTCTATATACACAAATTATACCTCTCAAAACTCAGCGTATTGTTTCTGCATACACAAATTATCCCTCTCAAAAAGCCATGTATTCTTTCTATATATACAAATTTACCTCTCAATACTCCATTTATTGTTTCTGTATACACAAATTATACCTCTCAAAACTGCATCTATTGTTTCTATATACACAAATTATAACTCTCAAAACTCACGTGTATTCTTTCTATATATATATATATATATATATATATATATATATATATATATATATATATATGACTGAATAAGCTCAGTAACTTTTAAGTATATATATATATATATACATGTACAATGTATAACTCTCATAACTCCATGTATTGTTTCTGTATACAAATTATACCTGTCAAAACTTCGTATATTGTTTCTCTATACACAAATTATACCTCTCAAAACTTTGTATATTGTTTTTATATACACAAATTATACCTCTCAAAACCTCGTGTATTGTTTCTACATACATAAATTATATCCCTCAAAGCTCCGTGTATTGTTTCTGTATACACAGAGTATAAAAAATCACGTTATGAGGAATCGATAAAAATTATGTATATATAAATACAACACAACACATTTACATAATGTTTCAAAGCTTTGCAGTCGTATACAAAACATGCTTGTATAAATTATTTCACTCCACTACTTTTTATTTTGTCCTCTTTCTGTTCTTAGCACCTGAATTCAAAATATCCAGATTTTATGCAACGGAAGCAGTAGTGAGATGTCTAATTAATTACACCCGAGTACAGAATTCATGCCTTGGTATCAACAAAGGAAATTTATATAATTAATGTTTACAGCGATTATAAATTAATGCTTTGAATTAAGGTGGATTAAGTTTACAAAAGATGTAGGCGTAATTAAGTGTATACAACTCACGTGGAACTTGAAACGTACGAAGTGAAAATGAGGTTGTGGTACAAAAATGAAAAGTGTATACACAGTTGGTTTTGATAGTTTGTAGCCTGCTTGTAATTTCTAAAATAAACTAATTGGAACATGTTAGGGTTATGCACGGTTTTAATATTTTTTTAAAATAAGATTTTACATTTTCGAGCCTCTTTTTCTAATAAATTAATCTTTTGAAAAAACATTGTACGAATTTTCCTCTGTGTGTGTGTGTGTGTGTGTGTGTGAAATTTGAAAACAATATTTTAAAAGATTGGTAAGTCATAGAAAGATGGTTTAAGGCAAATTTTTAAGAAATTGGTTTCAGATTTGAGGGGAAATTTTACATTTTTCTTAATTAAGCTCTTAGGAAGATCTGTAAAAGTTAAAAATTCAAAAGAAATGAGTGGTAGTGATAAGCTGTAAGTAGTAATTAAGTCCTAACGAAAGTGTAATTTTCATACAGCTGTTGAATAACAACAAAATTATAAATAGTTCTAATGTTAGCTTCTATGGTAACAATTAAAAAAAATTATTAACTTTAAATAAACCGATATTTCATGAGATTGGCTCACATAGTATGTAGGAGTTTCCCTAATTCTTTTATATAATTCCGTAAAGTCATATAAGGTTTTGTGTGTGTGTGTGTGTATGTATGTATATATATTATTCGGGGTTTTTCACGAAATTTTCAACTTTTGAACCATTTCAACATCATTTATAAAAACGAAATGACTGGAAATAACAGCTGTTGCAATGGAGCACCATTGTTACATTTGCAACTACAAAGACAATATCGAAGTACTCAAAATAATTAGTTTATAAGTTTTAATTTAATTTGACTTGAACAGCTGTGTCAGCAATTATTTGATCTGCAAAACTAAATTGCATAGAAGCATAGAAGTTGCTCTTTTTGTTGCCGCCATTTTCTTTTTTTTTATAAATAACATGTTGAAATTTACCATGGTAGCTGCTGCAATAATTTATTTTCCAATTGAAATTCGTCAAAAACTATTATTGACTGTATGAATCAAGATGTACTGAAGTGACTTTGAAACAACATTAAGAAAAGTTAATGCAGTAACAACATCAAGGTTATTGATGGAACTGAAAGTAAAGGCAATCTACCAAAAGTGCTACAATACTTACTTGTGATAACTGTTGTGGGGGGTAGAATTTCAAAAAAAGTTATATCTTAACAGTAAAAACAGATGGGAAATAACTGAAAATATGAAGTATGTTTTAATTTAATACTTTAAGCAGCTTTACTTTCCCAAAGAACTAGTGGTTTTCATAGATTAGACAGAAACCTTCAGATCGTTTAGCAGGTCTATGGCAGGCAAAAGTGGTATTCACATGACAACAGGGTCATTACAAGTCTGTACACATCGTAGAAGACTGAAATAATGGACAGATTTTGATGAAATTGAACAAGGTCTGTTTTTCCCATTTCTCAGGACCATTTAAAAAAAGTTTTTAAATGTGTACAAATGTTTTTTAGTGAGCATAGTAAAGAATTGGATTTTCCAACAACAAATTTTTGTTCAGCAATTGTTGCTATTGCTATATCCCCAAAAATACTGATTCGAGGTCAATCAAAACAACTGAAAAATCTTCCTCATTCATCTGATTTTTGCCACAATATGGGTCATACATAAGTAAAATCAATGTAGGAATTTTGAAATAAAATAGATCCTGACAGACATCACATTTTACCTGGATTTTATCTCAAATAATAAATTATTTTTGTTTCAAATTTGCTACTCTGAGTTGAATGATGGTTCTTTATGTATCCAAATTTTGAGCAAAATCTGACGAATCGGTTTTTTGCCTGCCTTATCAGGTTCTTTATGGAAATAATTGAAAATGAGAAAATTTGTATTTTGTGTCATTTGTTTTAAAACTACTAATGGTGCTAATGACAATATTTTAATACTGATCACGATGGGGAAATTAGATTTTCAAAAAAAAATCAAAGATAAAAATGTTATGAATCTTGTAATATTTGAAATTGCTCTCATTTTTAAGCTAACTGTTGAATGGACTTTGCTAGGTATCAGGCTTTTCCCAGTTATTACCAAAATTGATTTCGGTGCCAAGCTCGAATCAAATCAGACCAAATTAGAAACGTGAACATTGTAAAACACACACATACACATATACGTAATATTAACGATCCCTCATGGAAATTCAATAAAAAGGTTAAAATTTGTATGATGAACGTCTCTACCACACCGTATAATATTAAATTAGTGTAGTACTCGACAGTAAATGCAGTTTATTAAACAGATATTACTTAGTCTTAGATGTGGGAACTGTCTTGATGTAACTTCAAAGGTCAGACTGTGTTCTGAGACTTCATAGCAGAGTGCTTCTATTGTAAGGAAATATAAAAAATCTTGACATCAATATCTGTGAGCGACGACTTTAAGTTTTCATTTTTTTATTATAACTTCATGCTTAGTCTTGCCTTGAAAGGTCAAATGTCATGCTCTCATTATTCTTCACTTATATCTTAAAGAATTTCCACTGGAAAATGAGCTGTTGTAGTGGTCATCATGGTTAGACCCAGACCCAAGATGTGTGTGTGTGTGTGTGTGTGTGTGTTAGCGCGCTCTCTTGTTTATAATTTTTGGTCTCATTCAATTCAAATCAGCCTTAAAAATCAATTTCGGCATGTTAATAAATAGCTTGGACAAAAATCTGTAAAAAATCTATAAAAAAATCTTTAAACAGATTCAAAGGAGCAGACATTTCGAATCTTAAAATTCATAACTTTTTTATCTTCCACTTTTTCAACATTGATTTCACCATCGTAATCTGCATTAAAATCTGCTAAAAAATGCTAATATAAGCAGATTATGATCGGTTTATATGGTTTTCAAAGAAGTGTAAAATATTAAAAATAATTGTTGGAAATGTGCTTCCATGAGATCAGTTAGACAGATATATGCCACAGTTATTTTTTCTAAAACAAGTACAAAATTGTACTTGGTTCTATTCAAAATGTTAGGCTTGTTCTTATTATGAATGCTAAAGTACTTACAGTAGTTCCTCTATAAATATAATAATCTTGGCACGCAACAGTTTCACTGACATGATGGTAGTGAATTTATAAAAAGTAACAATATTACAATAATGTCTATTTTATTTTAGAATGACATCCATTTTGAAAAAAATTGAATTAGTTTTTCTGGGTAACACACTTGTTTAAGATATTGTGAAAATTGATTTCCATGCCAGCTTTGAATTAAATCAGACCAAAATTAAACACACACATACGTACATACAATTTGACAAAAATCATCATTAGTACCATGATGACACTCCAATACCTTGTAATACAAAGGAAAGTCACATAGTAAAATATCTTTTTCCAGTGGCCTCTCCAATACAGATCTATTTTGAATGAAAATTTGCTGGTCCAAAGTGTCACGGAAATTTTTCCCCTTTTTGTATTTCTATATCACGCCACAGTACCCTTTGCATATGTGTAACACAGTTCCTTTATAAATTCACTAATACACATTGGTGTTAATTTTTTTCTTACAAAAATAACCAAGTTAAAAAGATTTCAGCTTGAACTATATCTGATTAAATATCTGTAATTATTTAATAATTTAACTGAAAAACAGTAAGTTCAGTAACATTTAAGTATATTGTAATAAGATGTTGGCCTGCGATTTCTTTGTAGTGCTTTTGAGTCACTCTCTGATGCGCATTGGCTAAACATACTAAACTAGTTTGTTAAAATGTGCTGGGAGCACTGTCTCATTCTTCACAGTCTCTCTCTCTCTGTCTGTCACACACAATCCTTCAATCACTATTCTTTATTAATGTAACTACTTTGTTCACAGGCTGATCATGGACGACACCTGGACCAGATATCAGATAAAGTAGAGCGACTTCTCCTCGTCAATGTACAAGAATGTTTCCTCAGTTCCAATGACAGCAAAGCAATCTGCTTACTCAGAAGTTGGGAACAGTATCGAGCACTTTCACAGCAAGGTAAAATAATATCCTAAATAGTTTGTTTAAAAATTTTAAGAAAACATTATTCTGGAGTGGTGAGAAGATGCAGACTTAATCGGTGATAATTTGGTACAGTTAGGCCTGTCTACTGCAGTTGAATTGGTTTCAAACTTTAGGAATTTTCTTAATTCCCATCTTGAATTTTGCTTAATCTCACAAAGCATGCTCCTGAAGTATTTTCCTGCGTCCTCAGGTGACATGTCTTGTGAAAGGAAGCGCAGTTACTGTTGAGGCAATTAGTTTAGACCTGTGATCTTGGACAGCTGGAACTAGGCCAGGGGAGGAGAGGAGAGTGGTCTATCATCTTTCCTAAAAATATTTGCCTGCTTTAATAAATCTGATCATTTCCTGTGATAGCTCACTCTAAAATGGCTAGCAGGAGTGTAGCCTTCAATTATTGTGAGCCAACATTTGTACCAACAGTACCATGTGAGTATTGTTCCACTAACATCTTTTCTCAGTGAATCCACGACCCTGCCAGGCTTGCCAGGTAGCTTCTGCAATGTTTTCTGGACACCGTTGCTGCACCACACTTTGTTATTTGTACTTGCCCTTCTAATACCCTTTCACTATTTTCCTTCTCTTAACCCTTATTACGAAGATTGTACTCCATTCGGCTAGGTTTTTGTTCAGCAGTAAGATCCCACTCATTCATTTTGATTTTTACCTTCTTGCTGATGTTGTTCACACGAGTAGCTAAGGAAATGAGTTTTGTATAAATATGATGGCATATGTACTTCACACCTGATTATGGGACATCCATAAATCATTTTTCATGAAAATCCCCTAATAAATTATTTAACAATAACTGTTTGACATTAATTTGGAACAGAAATTCACCACATTGTCATTTCCACTTCATGGATGTTTTGTTAAACAATAAGCGAAGTTGTTTTATAATTTTGCACAAACAGATAAGCCAGTGTTGTGTTATGGGCCCAGTGGGATAGACGTTTCTTCTGTACACTGGTTCTGTCTCGAGGGACTGGTTGCAAACTGAACACAACTCATAAAACACTGTCAGAAAGAAAACAGTAATAATGTCTCTGACCAATTTTAACATTATATATATATATATATATATATATATATATATATATATATATATATATAGGCTTACTTTGTGTATGTGTATGTGTTAGCTCACAATTTTGGTCCAATTTTATTTAAACTTATTACAAAAATTATTTTGGTAGTAACTTGGCTTGGACAAGTTTGTTACACAGTAAAATCCATGTAGCAGCTTCAAAATATGGTCATTACAAATCGTTAAAAAACTCATAGCTTTTTTTTATCCTATACTTTTAAAAAAATGTAATTTCACTATCATAATGAACTTTAAAATTTGCATAAAATAATATTTAAAACATTGTAAAGAAATTACAAATACAGCCTGTTGTAAATTTAAAAAAACAAAAAAATACCTTTTCTCGTGTCAGCAAGAATACTACATGCTGCAATTATTTTATTTTTATCCAATTGTTGACCTTCCAGTTTTACTTCACAACTATTTTCATTTTTAAAATAGCGTACATACACACATTTATAAATTTACATTCTAGTTTAGTTTGTGAATATATTGAAAGTAAAAAGAAAACTTTTTATGTTAAAAATAATAGGGTTATTAAAGGTTTTACACCAGTTTAATGTTTTTTTCATGTAAAAAGGGAAGTTTCGTGATAGGTGGTAAGTGCTGAGAGTCGTTTACGATATTTTTATTGGTCTTTTCATTATTATTTTAAAAGTTCTTAAAAGTTTTAAAAATTATTATCCTAAATAACAATAGCCGCATGCGTCTGCCTCCTGATGTGTTGGATGCGAATTTCCTAAAATATTTTTGTTGTCATAGCAATTTAAATCTTTAAATTTTCATTGAAAATACAGAAATTGAACCTGACCAAAATTCATTTTCTTCAACAAATTTCAAACTGATGCTTATTTGAATAGTTTTTCAACACTGATTGGAATGGTGAAATCAGATTTTCAAAAAAGTGCAAATAATTTTTGAAACACCTGTTATTTTGTAAGTGTTAAACCGATTCGCTGGTTAACGAACTTGCCTATTATTTTTTGTCAAATTGTAATGAGAGTGCTAACACATATGTAAGGTGCCCTCTAAAGGTGATTGATGCTCATTTCAAGGTCTTATCTTGATGGCCACTCCAATAATTCATTTTCCATTAGAAATTTGCAAATAATATATCACAAGATCTGTTGATTTGATTTTTAAATTTCATTACTTTAGGCATTTTTAGTTACAATTGTTATCATATTGTTGAAATGAAAATATTTTGTCATGTAAGATATGGAAAGTCATGAAAGAGGAAATATTGTAGTTATTTGTGCAACTAGTGAAGCATAGTAGCACATTTTTAAATACGAGTTTTGAGACCCTCTGAGGGTGGAAATTTTTCTGAGTTTAAAATAGACAGACAATTTACATGTAAAATTTAACCTACAGTAGTATTTACTAATTCAACAATATAAATTTACTATTCAAAAACAGTGTAAGGTTATGCTATTTTATTCAAACTTCTTAAAATATATTAAGAACAAAAATACAGGAACATTGAGGTTTCCATGTAAGAAAGTTAAAATAAATTGTTGCCAACTGAAATAGTAAAAACAAAAAATTACCCTCAGTTCTAACAATCGTGCACACATACTTTAATTATTATGTACAGTGTTTATTTAAATTTATTTTTGATGCATAAACATTGTAATTTACTAATACTGTTTACGCGGAATGATATTTAACAAGAAAATCCTATTAGATGTTAAGTCAAACTTGTCAAATAAATTGTATTATTAAAACTTAAATTATATTTAGCTGTCTTTGAAGAGTGAGGGAAAATAAAAACAATGAACGAAGTTCAACAGTTTGCTCACTGTTTTGGAATAGTGAAACAGTCACTTTGCTTACCACTGTAGCACATGGTTTTACACTTTGTTGAAAGTAATGTGAACTAAAAATCATTAATTGTAATGAAAAAAACTATTATCTTCTTCACTTCTGCAGAGCGAAGGAAGACAATAATTATTATTAATTTTAAGTATAAACATTAACACCTTCTTCAGTATTCTGAACACATTAAAAAATAAAATATTGTGTGAATTCAGAAATGTGTTTTGTGTGTGTGTGTGTGTGTGTGTGTGTGTGTTTTTTTTGCAAAACCTAAAAAGGTGAAAAAATCTACTGGAGAATACCTGGAGTAGTACTTTCACTCTCCAGTGTGTAGGACTCAAGTTCAAGATATTGGTACCCACTAAAAAAACACCAAAACCATTCTTCTTCAGCAAACCATCCCTTTGGAACTGCTGCCAGGCATTACTTCACGGGGAGATGGACTGGCTGTCCACGTGTCCATCTACAGGGTTAGCTCTCCTTTCTTGATCTTCAAACTTCAGCCTATTTATGACCCCAAGTTGGAATCAAACTGAATCAGCCAAATATAGTTTGCCTTCTTGTAAACTTCAATTGATGCAAATAGAAAGTGGGCTGACTTGAAGTTGATATAGTTTGACTCACATCAATGCAGTTTGGTCCAGCTGATTAGGTCCAGTGAAGTCTTCATTGTACTCAGTGTAAATCGTGGCAGAAATAGTCAAACAGCAGGTAAATTACAGCTGTTGTCCCTGCTATTAAAGTTAACTTTTTCACAATTTAAAACAAAGTACCCTAAGCAGTAGGTAATCTGAAACTGCTTTGGTAATATTATGTTAAAAATACTGCTCATGTTATGTTTTAGGGTTGGAGGATTTTGAAAATCAAAATCTTACTTTCGCTCGAGACCTACTTCTTAAAAGATCAGCTGCCCTACAAGGCATCTTACAACAGCTGGATGTCTGTGAGGCAGTCACTGCTTTATGTAATCAGTTATCACCTCTAGAAGAAACGATAAAGACAGATTCACTCGATGCTGGAGGAACTTTCGAGTGGGTTGATAGTGTGCTAGTCAAAGTAAGTACACAAATAAAGTTGTTTTTTTTATTTTCGTTTTTATTTTGCAATGTTGGTAGTCAGTTTTTGAAATATTTTTAGTTCAGTTTCATGCATCATCATTGAATTATGATATTGGATGAAGGTCTAATATTCACTGTTAAATAAAAGGTAAATGAACATTTTCATAGCAAAACATCATCACAGAAGTCATTAATAGAGTTCAAATTTTATCAAATAAATTTTTATTTTGGAATATTGTGTTCATTTGTTCTATTAAGTATAATTTTTCAGAAGTGTAATTCAAAATAGTGTCAGATTAATGAAAATGAAAGACATTAATTTAACATTACACATTTTTAGCCAATTTTCATTTAAAAATGAGCTATTACAGCGGCTAACATGGTAAGACTTAAATTCAGGACCTTGAAGTAAGCATCAATATCACCTTCTAAATAAGGACCTTTTAGATCACTTTTTGATGGGGTTATTAAAGGTTATGTAAATTTAGATTTTACTCATACGTCACACAAAAATTGATTTTGTTAATAGTTTGGACAAGTTCGTTACCCTTTAAAATCAGTTAGTTTCAAAATGGTAGCTATTTCAAATATATGTTGAAATTATGAAATGTTTTTGTATTTCTAATGTAATTTGGAAGTTTAAAATTCTGATGTATGCATATTTTAATGATATTTATATAACTGTTAAATCATATTTTCAAAAAGTTTGTGTGTGTGTGAGAGAGAGAGAGAGAGGGAGAGGAATTCGCAAAATTGGTCCGAATTGATTTAAACTTAGCACAAAAATTAATTTTAACAGCTTGTATAAGTTCATTACCAAAAAATGCATTCACAGTTTCAATATTGTAGCCATTCCAAATCTTGTAAAATTTATATTTCACACTTTTTTGAAAATATGATTTTGTTTTGTTAACATTCTTAATCAGCCTTAAAATCTTCAAAAATTAGCATTTATATTTTCAAAAACTTTTGATATTGATACAATAAATTTCATGACAGTCAGGATTCGTTTTCATTCAGAGTAATTTTAAGTTTAATACTAATTTATGCAGATTGATAAACTGATTATATTGTTGAAATAAGAGAAATTTGCTTTCATCGTATCTGAGAGATTGCTTTATACAGCAATTATTAAAATATTTATTTCCAAACTTTTTAACTTCATTTTGAAAGTAATACATTGATAGTAGTTGTGCCTCTAAAAACTAAATTAGTTTTAAGAATAGAAATTATAAATATCATTGATATAGCCTACATACAGCTTTTAAGGCTGTTGTAATCATGACAAAATGTAAATTGCTCATAATAATTTAGTAAAATAATGATTGATTCTTCCTATTCTACAAAATATAGCAAAAACAGATGGAAGTCAAAACCTCACCTAAAAAGTAATTGCTTTTATCATCTGTTCTTATTGGTGGATGATTTATAGCCGGAGATTTCTGACAGGGCATTGTTCTTCGCACAATTAGTGTGTGATTTGATTAATTCACCAAAGCTCAGTATTGCAACTTTCTTTCTTATTTGAGTTGAATACACAAATAGCAGTTTCTTTATAATATTATGCAATCAAAATTTCTTTCCTGCAATTTTTTTTAAATAACACTTGGTAGGTTTGTTTATAAATTAATAAAATTGTTCACAATATTTTTTTATTATTATTATTTGTTACATTACCTTGTTTAACTGACTATTCCATTTCCTATATTAAATCTTTTTAAAGAAAATTACCAAAAAAAAGCATTGAAATGTTTTTTACTAAAATGACGAAAAAAACATTTTAAGGCTAAATTAGTGAATGTCATCAATGAACTATGATGATTAAATACAGATAAATATTCTGAAAATAATGTTGAAAATAATAATAATAATAATGTTGTTGAAAATAATAAAAATCTATAGAACACCTATTTGGCAAGATGTCCGGTCTGTCCTCACCAACTGTACAGTAACAGGCAATCACAGGAGTCAGAAACGTCATTGCCCACTAAAAACTACAGACTTTGACAGTATTTACTCTTATTAAATGGACAGGCAAAACAGAAAAGTGTTTTAGCATTAGCATCAAACTGGTTGTTGGATTTAGAAGATGTAGAGGAAAAAACTGTCACTTTGGAACAGTGCGGACTTCAACTACATGTAGATGTATATGTAATAATGTAGATGCATATTTCCACTTGTGGCCACTGGTGATATTAGTTGAAAAAAGTGAGCCAGGCAGTCCATACAGGTAGGCCCTTAAGACCGACCTGGCTACATTTATTTGTTTAAATAAGTAATGCTGATAATTGGATTTTAATGTAGATGGTTTTTGATAGGACTGAAGTTACTTTACGTAACAGTCCACTGAGGCTCTTAAGTAGACTGGTACTCAGTGAGTTTTACCAGTCCACTGAGTAGCTCATTCAGTTTCAGGTCTTCAGTGTCCTGAGAGCCAAACACTCTTTGCCTCCTGCTGGCATTTGTACAGTATTAAGGTGTGGTTCCCATCAGACCTGTCATCTCAGCTCTATCTATGTCAAGGGTTGTGTCTCTCACCCCATGATTTATCCCTAAGAGATTCTTTGCTTCTTTAATTGGAAGCCCCTTTACTACTGCCTCTTCTCTTCTTACTTGTGATTTCATGCTCTCGATAGATGTTTGACCCCATTTTTCATTTCTTTTATTGCAAATTGGGGAGTACTGGCTAGCATCCCCACTGTCTGCTTCATTCACTGCTTGTGGGTTCCATGGGTTAGATACAGCCCCAGTTTTTTCCATCTGTGTACTATTTTCACATCCTAAGACCACTTTTGCCAGTTCCAAATGTTTTTTTGGGCTTTATGGGTGTTGATGGTTTATTTACAGCCATCAAAAAAATCCAAAAGTAGTGAGGGAAATATAATGTTCTCATACAGACCCTCATGTGCATAGATAAGACAAGATTAAAACTGGAGGTTGTCTGATATACAGATTCCATATTCTTAAGCTAAGCTCCCTTTTAGCCATGCAGCTCCCTTTCAGCATATACTATTCCATCTTGGCTTCATCTAAGAGCAAATAGATGAAGAAAGATTAGATCTAGCCATAGGACCTTGGGATTGCAAACCCCTTACACACAATCTGTAAGCGCCTGAGGGGTTTAAAATACCTCCTTACTGTAAATGAGGGCAAAACATTTAAAAACTTGACATGTGTTTCTTGTTATCTATCAAAATATATAAACAGATTCAGAACTTTTTTTAATTTTGTATGTTTACCATTGTTATCAGTGTCTACAAGAAGGATCGTGGCTTCTGATCGACAACGTCAACCTGTGCAGTCCAGCTGTTTTGGACAGGTTGAATGGTCTACTGGAACCTAATGGAGAGCTGATCCTTGGAGAGAGAGGAGTCGATTCATCAGGCCAGCTTGTCACCATCAAACCTCATCCTGACTTTAGACTGTTCCTTGCGATGAATCCTCAGCATGGAGAAATATCCAGGTAAAGCATATTAATTTCTTTTAAGAGTCCGTAAACACTTTTGCCAGTTATATTGAATCTATTCCACATGAGGGTAATGTTAACGATAACAGATTACTGCGCTATTTGTAAAGATAAAATTATGTTTGATATCTTATTTTAAAAGTCTTGTGTATGTGAGAATAAGGAATGTGATCCATTTTATATATATATATATATAAGCCGCCTCGGTGGCCTAGTGGATAGCGTACTAGGCGGCGAGGGCCTGGCATTTTCATACGCTATAAATCATCCCATCGTCTGCATTAGCCCAAGTGTGCACAATAGTCAGGACGTTAAACACCAAAAAAACAAAAATATATATATAAAAGATACAGCAAGGATTGTATGCAGTTGTGGCACTTCCTTGTGAGTTCATCCTGTTGTTTTTGTTTGTTTGTTTTTTAATTCTATGCGTTCCTGTATACAGCATTCTTTTTTACTTTCTGTTGCTAATAATTTAGGAAACATTGTTTATGCTATTCCTGCTGCTTCATCAGAGCTCTCATTCCTCTTAATACTAACATATATTGGTATCCAGTGAAATGAAATTTCCTTGTTTCATCTCACAAAAGATACTATAAAAGTGTGGTGTAAGCTTATACTTTATACTAATGCTGCCAGGGAGGCTTAGCTTATTTTTATTGGAGATTTCTGCACTGTTCCAGTTCCATGCTGGAAATGGCCAACAGTGACAAGTAGTATTCCAAATACAACTCTAGAACAAAATCACCCAAGCCAAACCATTTGTTTGAAAAATTTAAGGATCCGTCAGCATGTGTGTGTGTGTGTGTGTGTGTGTGTGTAATCTTGAAAGAGTGCTAAAAGCGCTTTGAGGAATCTGGGCAAATGGTCTTTATTTAGAGTAGCATTTCAGTGTGACAGCAATTTTGTATGTCCAATGGACATTTTAAATTTTCAATGTTAAACTTCACTTGCATAGCTTATATGTAGGGAAGGGTGGTTCTTGGACACTCCATTTGGGGAACTCTGCACCACCCTAAACCTCACATTCATTAGTGAGTTACTTGACAATATATCAGTACTTTGGCCTTACATAATGCTGATCATCATTTAAAAATATTTAAGCTTTTTTGTTTAAAAATTAAATTGTAATTAAATAATTATAAAAGACTATTTTGTATGCTACCTTGACACGGTCAGTTTACCATCATCATTCAAGTAATTGTTTCCATACAGGAACTACTTCATTACCCTTCGCACAGTCCCAATCTAGCACCCAGTAATTTTCAATGGTTCCTGCATTTAAAAAAAAAAACCTGTTGGTCAGCACCACAACGATGATGATGACAAGCCATTCTTGTACAATTATCAAATAGCTGCTAGGTATTTTTGTATAAATTTCCCTTTGCATTATCACAAAAATTTGAAATTATTAACATTTTGTTTGTTAAACCCAAACAGACTGTATTTATAAAATTCTAAAATATAATGTTTTTAAAAAACTGTCCTTAAAATTTAAACAGCATATAAATATAATTTGTAATTCTTTAGTAGTAATATGTAGATGCTTACATTTAACTTTTTTAACATGATCTGTGTTCAGAGCAATGCGTAATCGAGGAGTCGAGATCTGCATGCTGAGTCCAGAGGAGAGTAGCTTGCATTCGTTGGATATGAGTGCTGTAATGTGCAAGTTAGGCCTGACACTAACCAATCATCAGCAAGCATTCATCAACACACATAAAGCTATGGTGGACTTGGTTGTAGGTAGGTGCTTACTGCTTTGTTTATTTACTACCATTACAGCATGTTGCGTTTGAAAATACAACGCTGTCTAGAAAAATGCAGTAAACGTTTCATCTAATTTATCAACTAGACCTGCAGCCTATTCCTTATTGGAGATGATTTCGTTTTTTTTTTTTTTTATACAACTGAAAAACATAAAAAGGATGAAATAATAAAGCCCATACAATTTTCTACAGAATACTACTGAGCATTTAGAAAAATAATAATAATAATAAAACATCTATATGTAGGACAGAAGTGAAATGTTTTCAGAACAATGCATTTTTAATGTTATTATATGTTTTTATTAAACATATTATTTTTTTATTTATATTATGTTTTTAATAAATTATTAAAAATGTTCCTCATAATTATTTGCAAATCACCACAGTTTGTGGTTTCCAGTGACTCATCAGATATTAAAATCTGTTCAGTAGGACTCTAGATTTGGTTGTATTCTTACTTAATAATTATTATTAGTGTAGAAGTATACAATTTTTAAATTCTATTGAAATATGACAATGAATTTGCTAGTGATCATGTTATATTTTTGTATCTTTAAGGTAATTTAATTGTTTAAAATACTCATTTATGCAGATTTTAATAGTGATAATGATGGAAAAATCAAATTTTCAAAAAAGTGTGATTACAAAATTGTTGTGATAATGTTACTATTTGGAAACTCGCTTCTATCACATCAGTAAAAACACTTAGAGTGCAACAAAAATGTGCTTCAGTTCTTTAGTGTAAATTTTCAGTTAGTTATTTATGTGTAACTGGCCTCTAAAACCTTTGGCTGCTGGCCTGCCCAGTACGATGCCCTTCCTACTTTACTGCTGTAAACTGCTGGGCTATTTTAGTGGATAAGTTCTTATATAACTATATATTTAATATATCATTTTAAAAATTTGAAAGAATTCACACTTATTGTAGATATTGTTTAGGATTTATTTGAATAGTAATTTTTTGATTTAATCAATTTTTTGTTTAAAAAGTTTAAGTTTATAATTGCTGATTGAAGAAGTAAATTTTAAAACATTAGGTTTGAACAGTAAACCACTTTATATTATTGAATATCCGAATTTGAATTGTATAGTTATATTCTGAGGTAAATCCTGAACAATTTCATTGCAACAATATCACATAATTTAAATGAAATATGACATCAACACAACATGAACACATCACAATTGCCAGTCATTTTGACTATTTAGTAAACAAAAGTCCAAGACAAAAGTACCAAAGACAATAATTTCAAGCTCTTATAATTTCATTTCTGTAAGTCAGAAAAACATGAAAGTGGCAGAAAAGTGAACTAAAACTGATCAATTAATTGAAAAATGTAGATTTAGACACTACCTATTGGATTTATTTGAACTATTCACAATATTATAGCAATGACAGATTGTTGTGGCACATTTTTTGAAAGTAAAGTACAACACCGATAGATCTTTGCATAGCAGCTAAAGTGTTAAAGTATACAGAATTATTGACTATTCCCTAGATGATGAAACATTTTAGGTGTAATTTTTAGAGTAAAGGCATTTCACTAGGTTTTGTCAAGCAGTTAGTCTATTATTGTACTATCTGTTTAAATTATGAGGCTCTGCCGTTGCATTTGTACATATTTTATAAAAATTCAGTGTCTACTGACTTGTACTCAATGCTGGATAAAAAATATGAGACATTTTTTAAAGAATGGTTTTGAAATTTGGCACCTGAGTACCATTGAGCATCTGTAGTTGTTGGCTAGCCACGGACACCATTACAGACATATTCAACCTTTTATGTATGTTTGTGAATATTTAACATTTCTCAATTTCAATTGATCCTGCCAAATCAAAAACATGTGATTTATTTTTTTAATGCAAAATACATAAAATTCATTGACCAATCAGTGAAGTCTATGGAGGAATCTCTACGAGAGATGAGATGTAAGGAAATGAGTTAGAGCTTTTAAATATGGCCACACGAATGTTCATGACGAGGACTGGAGTGGGCAACTTTCTATTACTGTGGAAGGATTAATGCGGAAAGTTGATGAAAAAGTTGAAGAGAACAGATGCTTTATTTCATCTTTATCTAATAAATTTTTTCTCAATATTAAACATCACCAAAAAAACTTAAGTTCAAGAAAAAAATTATAATCCAGAAAATCATGTCTACTGTGTTTTTGGATAGGAAGACTCCCTTCCTTATTGCTTGTTTATTTTTTGTCTTGTGGTGACACATTAAATTCTGTGATCTATTTTGAGACTTTAATGAAACTGTGTCATGCAATCCAGAATAAAAGACATGCTGAATGAGAGGATTGTTTTGCTTCATGACAATATCCTTCCACAAGCGGTTAATCAAACTCATAATCTCATCACATCATTTGACCGGGGAGTCTCAATCTAGCGCCCATTGACTATCACAGGTTCCTATATTTAAAAGAATCATCTTGTTGGTCAACATCACGATGATGACGATGAGGTCAAAATGTCTGTGTTGTTGCAGTCGTTATCAAATTAAATGTCATATTTGTATGAGGATAGAATTCAAAAGCTAGTTTTACAATACAGGTGCCTTAATAAAGTAAAATTATTAAAAAAATATACTTGTGTTTTAATTTCAAAAAAGTATTTTAAAAAACATACCTCTTAATAAGATGAACCATCAGAATAAATTTTCCATAATGGTCTGTTACAGGATTAAATTAAAATTTTATATCATAAATAAAAATATAATGTTTATTACTCGTAACTATTTTATAACACTATAAAACTAAAAATAATAAAGCACACCATCACAATAGTGCATAGTTTATAGTTTATATTTTTCCAAGCAGTTACATAAACTTCTCAGTTTATATTATACCATGCAAAAGATAAAATCAGCTGTAAAACAGCGTTCGTTATTGTTATTAAATTTTAATTATATAAACTTATAACACGATATGGTTCAAACACTTTAACTTTATCATTTTATATGTGGAAAAGTTGTAAATTAAGGAGGCCGGTAATGTTTGTTTTTTATTACAGTTTTGAAGAGCTGGATGTAATTCAGCATAACCTAAAACCTGTCATAACCAGACTAGAATTTCTTTTTATTGTATGGTAGTTATGAATAAATGAAACAACTTTATAACCTAGAATAAAGTGTGAACTCATTCTATTAATATCGTTTCATTGCTCGTATCATTGTATTTATTATTTTGATATACGACGGCAAATTTAATGAGATAATTGTTATAGATTTCTCACGATTAATGCAGCAGTAAAATATTTGGCTTGATTCAAATTTATCATTTACTATTTTCTGTAGTTGATGGTTTTTTTCGTAATTACTTGTGAACCAAAATTTTAAATGGTAAAAATACACAGTGTTTCATGAATTAACTATCGTTCTCAAATGTCTAAATAAAATATTAGCCTAGATGCCTAGCCTATGTAAAATATTAAAAACTAAAAATAAATGTTGACATACTAAATGGTCAAAAATAAGAACCAAGTGACGGAAGTCAACAGAAGAACTACAAGTCACCCAGGAAACAAAAAGTCTTACAATAGGTGACAAATACTGTACCAAAATAAGAATGTGTGCTTGTCAGAAGTAAGCAACTTACTTTTGTTGACTACATAATAGTTAAATGATTGAGAAGAGAGTTGATTCATACTCTTAAAGTGTTATATATACTTTCCATAAACATAAATAATAGCAAATGTCTGAATAAACAATAATAATAATATATGTATGTCTTCAAGTAACAATTTTTAACAGAATATCTCTATTATTTCAAATTTTCTACACTCTTATGATTCTTTTTATATGAGAAAAATTGAGTGTGCCTCTTTTCCAAATTTTTCTACTGCATTTTTTAATGGAAGTAATTAAATGTGAATAACTTTATGATTGTTTCTATTCCATGTATTTATTTAAAAGTTTTGCTTTTGCAGTCATAAAATATTTTATCTATATAGCAGAGTTCACTCTATTATAATAAATCAATATCCTTCATTTCAGGTTTGGACCAACCAACCACAAGTCACCTCCTGCATGCTGTGTCATTAACCGTTCAACATTGGTTGCGAGGACAGCCGCTTGTCCACGCTTTCACATCCTGCTGTACCGATGTTTATCTTAAATCTCGACAACTTACTTCCGAACAAAAAGAAAGAGTCAGCTTCGTTCTGACAGATGTTCTTAAAGAGCAGACTATGTTGTTGCAATGTAACAAACCAACTCTACAAGACCAGATTGATCTGAACATTGCGACCATGAATACAATGTCTCTCCAAGAATGCTCCGCTTTAACTGTGGTCAAACAACAAGGTGTTATTCTGTTGGCTGTACTGAAAGCTTCATTGTTCGATCAACAAAACGACAATCCTTTGACCCTGCAAAGTATTTTTGGTGAAAACTTTACAAACCTTGATGGAGTCGAACTTGGTAGAAATTTAAATGTAAAATTGGAGCACATCTTGCCATATATTGTAGTATCATTTTATTCATTTTCTAATGACAGCGATCTGATTGTACGACAAACATGGGTTCAGCAGGTAATTGATTATTACGGCCTAAATAAGATGGGGGACAGAGTTTGCAAACTGTCATTGGCATTTTTTGATATTTTGAATCGTATTAATTGCAAGAAAACTGTAAAATCTACTTCTAAAGTAACATCTCGCCAGGAACTGCCGTGGGATCTTAGAAGAGTATCCAATTGGATCGTCGAGCCAGCTTACAATTGGTCTACAGAAAATAAAATGGTTGCTCTGCTTTACTTTATTGCTCAAAGCAAAAGGGACTGGTCACTAAAAAATGAGACAAAGAAATCAATGAAAAGGAAAAATCTGTCTGTTCTAGAATTTTCAGAAGCTTTCAACAGTGGTAATACTAATAATTATTTTTTACATTTTAATTTTTTATTGCTTTTTATTTCTCTAAAAGCTATGTATAAAAAATCAAAATTTATACAACAGTAATATTTAATTACTGTAATTAACTTTCAATAATATTGTATTAATGGTGATTAATACAGTGACGGTAGATCAAAGTTTCACTTTAGTTCACATGCTAACTTTCAGTGACAACGCATTAGAAACTAAAAACCGCCTGCAGTATGTGCCTCAAATATTAATGTCAGAACATTTTGTGAACAAAACATAAAACTGTGAAACAAAGCTATAGTATATTTCAAACATTATTTTATTTACATCATAATATAAGTAAGTAATAAAAACTAATCAAAGATAATTATTATAATAGCTATTAATTAATAAACTGTCCTTTAGGCATAAAGCTCACAAAACACATATATGATCATCCTTGATAACTGATATTTTGAATATTAGTTCCTTGATAATTTTTAATTTGAGGTTATGATTATTTTTAATCTTTGAGTGTTACATAGCAGGGAAAATTTATAGATACTCTATAGCAAGTAGTTAGAAAAACTCAGTGCTATGCAAGAGAAGAGTTTCCCTTGGTTATTATGAAATAATTGGACAGATTTTATGCTTATCTTGAAAATAATCATATCTACAAGGTGTGTTTAGAAAGTAACGAGAATTTAAATTTTTTGAACAAAATATTTATTTATTCTTCTACATTGATGTTGTCGCCTTCGAAATAGTACCCATTGGAGATTATGTACTTGTGCCAGCGCTTCTTCCAATCCTCGAAACACTTTTCAAACTGGATCTTTGAGATATCCTTTAGTTCTTTCAGCGATATGCTTTTAATGTCATCTACGTCTGTAAAAAAATGGCCCTTTAAGGTTCTCTTTCTTTTTGGAAAGAGGAAAAAATCACATGGAGCCATGTTTGGCGAATATGAAGGCTAGGGCATCGTTACAGTACTGTTCTTGGCCAAAAATTCACAAACAAGCAATGAAGTGTGAGCTGGTGCATTATCGTGGTGCAAAACCATGCATTTTTTCCATCGGGCTTTTTCGTGCAAAAAATGCCATGCATTGTTTTTCCACAGATCCAGGCGTTTTCGAAAAACAGTTTGCTTTGATGCAAATGGCATTTTCTTGGCGCTAGAATGCCTTTTGATTAAGCAGTAATTCTGCATCGTCGTTGACTTCATTTAGTGACTCGAACAACTTCCATTCGCCGCTGTTTTTGTTCAAAATTCAACAATTTTGGAACGAATTTTCTGCATTTCATATACACAAAATTGGAAACAATGTCATGACGTGATCCAATCGATATGCCAACATCATCAGCGATCTCTCTAATTGTGATTCGGCGATTGTTCATAACCATTTGTTTCACTTTTTCCATGTTTTCATCGGTTGTTGATGTCATCAGGCGTCCTGGGCATTCATCATCTTCAAGGACTTCTTGGAAACGCTTATACCACTCGTAAACTCTTGCTTTACTCATAGCAGACTCACCATAGGCCTTTGTTAACATTTCACACACTTTGTTACACTTTATTGCATTTTTTACGCAAAATTTGATCCATTTCTTCTAGCAAACGAAAATCGCTGAGCTCATAAAAACATGTTTAACCTTAGTGGCTGTCACAGACAAAGTCAACAATGAAAACAGCTGAATGTTTTATCATACTTCAAGGGAATGTATACCAACATAATAAAAAAATGTTTGACAATCAGACTTTCCAAACCCGCGAAATTTGAAAATTCTCGTTACTTTCTGAACACACCTCGTATTTATTGCCTGTAAAAAACGTTAGTCAAGAGATGTTTTGGTGGATATCTGTTTATTGTGCTTTTGTGACTTATAACAGTATGTTTGACTTTCACACAGTTTTAGTACCTCCAATTTAAAAGTAATGTTTATGAAAAAATAAAAAACTTTTCTTATAACCTATGATTTTGGATAGCATGAAGCTTATTTGTTAAACAATTTTTTTTAGTTTCTAATATCCAAAATTGATCTTTATACAAGTAAACAAATTTTTTGATGCAGGTGATATATCTGAGCTGACCGTACAACACCCGGTCATCACACAATTAATTCCATTGATCTCGGCTCTGGACGAAAGTGTTTTGCATGTACTTTGCTCAGACAAAGTAGAGTCCTTCAATACATCTTCATTCAATCAGCTGTTGTCAGTTCTGCGATGGAAAAACAGATTACAAGCAGTCGGTATGCTTGATGTGTTTTCCAAAACTGGATCCGGGTCACTTCCTGAAGTGTCGGACAATACTTTGTCTTCATTAACAGTTCATTATAAATGGCTCAGAAAGTGGCTATTTCCAGAAATTATGAAGCTTGCAGAAACAAACCAAATTGTGTAAGTATATTTTTGCTTTTGTGTGTCTTATCACACAAATATACTCATATTTATAAGTAGATACAAAACTTGTATCACAAAAACCTTTAATTTACTTAAGAACTTGTAGAAAATATGATTAAATTAGGTTTTATATGAAACTTTGGGCTTATTTTCTAAAAGAAATTCGCTGATAATGAGGAATGAAAGAAATGTTTCAATAAGTAATGAATCTACCAATTGTGCAATCTAGTAGTTTATTATTCCAAGTAAGTCTTACACAAATGGGTCTGTAATAACGACCTCGGTTTATCTGTTAGACATATGATAAACTTCACAGTTTTATTCATTGCAATATTTTATTTATAATATTTTAATATGTAAGATAATAATATTTTACTTACAAATAGTGTGAAATTTAAAATTATTTGTGTTTTATTTTCAGGCTTCAAAATAAAACAATTTCATACTTGAAGAAAGTTATCTCTATTATAGATACTTCATTATTAGAAGCTAGATCTCCTCTGCTCTCGCTGTCAAAGATGGTGTCTGTTGGAATGGGACAGCCGCTACCATTAGCTGACATGAACCAGGCTGGCATAGCCTTAAAAATTACAGAGTGAGTTAGAAATGTACAGGATATCTGACAGGGAAACAATTTTTTTAATGTTCTATCAAAGAAAACACAGAAAGCATGTGAACACAGCTTATTCACTTGTTCGGCATGTTTATATAGAAGACTCACCTGTATTTGAGAGTAGCCAACTGGGCTTGTAGTTCAGATTTAGAAGACGGTGGCGGTGTTGCCAGTTGTGCAGTTGGTGCATTATCTTTTCTCCTGAATCTGCTGCACTGTTACAGATAGAGACTAGGTGACTTAGCAATACTGGCCAGTGTGTTGGCAAAGCCTAGAGTTGGAAGTGAAAAGCTTCACTAGTTTGATTTCATTATTATTGTTCTTTGAAAAAAAGAAGAAATTTATTTTCTTCAAACTGTTGTTATTATTGTACAAACTAAATAAAATAATTGTTACCACAAATACATTTTCCAGTTTTATACTTAGTCATTTTAAAATAAGATAGATTCTCCTATTCAATAAAATGTGAGAATAATCGACAAACTATTAAAAGTTTGCAAAAGATATTTCACTTTGATTTTAACATTTTAGGTTCCACAATGTCTTAAACGTTATTGAAGATATTCCAAAACTGTGTCATTTGAAAAAGAAAATTCAAACTTTGGTTTCCAAAGACGGTAAATACTGCAGACTTTTGTTAGCAAATGCAGAAAAACATTTCCAAATCGGAAACTTCACTGAAGGTCAGTAAATTTAAATGAATTAGTCTTTAATTAAATTTTGTAATATTTATTCATTGTGATCACATTTCTTATTTTACAACTAACTAAAAATGTTTAATTCAAACATTTTCACTGGGAATGTTCTAGGTAAATAGGTGTTAGGTAATTACAAAAAAGTCTAACTTAAAATTTTAAAATCCAGCTTCAAGATATTGTCCTCCAACATTCTTCTGTCTACCTACATTAAAAATTTCAGATCTCTGTGTGTCATAGATTTGGCTGTACATTGTGTACACATACACACACACACACACACAAACACACAAAAATATTTTTTTAAATAATATAGAAGGTAATAAATGCAACTTTAAATTTTATCTGAACTAACAAAATATATACATACACCTTGTAGTACAATTGCTGGACTTCTTAAAATTTAGATTTTTGTCCATTACAACAAGAAGTGTAAATTATAGAAAATCTATAATGTCTAATTGCAATACTTGGTTTCATGTATGTATTACTTGTTTAACTTCTACAGAAAATCATATAGTTCTAACCCTTTTTAAATAAATCAAATCTTAGCATTCATTGGGGCTGATAACTTTTAAAAACATAAATTTTAAAAAATAAGTAGTTTAAGGTTACAAAATTCTGATAATGCAACAATCACTTGATTATAGTTTATGGGACTCGGTAAAGTGTAAATTTTATAAACTTAAAAGCACTTAGATTCTACACTACACCTTAGATACATTATGCCTGGCCAGTATAATATCGACATGAGCATGTTTGAATCCCACATAAGGCAATGATTTTTTGTACAACTTGCATAGAGTTAATCTACCTGTGGACGGTTTGGATAGAAGGTGACAGGTGTGGGTGAATTCTTTGGAAGTTACAAATATGACCAACAGTTTTGTTACTACGAGGGCTATCCAGAAAGTTGGTTATGTTTTGGTATAAAAAAAAAATTAAGTACGAGAACAAATTTTTATTATATACATTTGAAAGTAGCACTAAAAGACTATAAAGACTATAGTCGCCATATAAATTTAGACATTTATCATAGCGGTGAACCTGTTTTGAAATTCCAGTATTGTAGAATTCTGCCGCCTGAGACTTCAGCCAGGTTATCACAACCTCCCACAGTTCCACCTCATCATCAAAACGCTGGGTCGCAGCGAGGTCTTTATTGCAGGAAACCGGTGATAATCGCTGGGAGCAAGATCCAGACTGTAAGGTGGATGTGGAAAGACCTCCCACTTGAAAATATTCAGGGCTTTTTCGAGTTCGATTGGCTGTATGTGGTCAGGCGTTGTCATGCAGAAACAGAATTTTTGAACTCAACTTTCCTCTGTGCTTGTTTTGAATTGATCTACTTAAATTTTCCAAGGTTTCACAATACCTTGCAGAGTTTATTGTCATGCTACGTTTTAAGAAATCAACAAGAAGGACTCCTTTCCTGTCTCAAAAAACAGTTGCCATGATCTTCCTTGCAGACAATGTTTGCATGCATTTCCTTGTTTTTGGGGGAATTTGTGTGCCTCCATTCCATAGACTGCAATTTGTTTTCACAGTTGTCATGTTTCACCCAAGTCTCATCATCTGTAACGATTCGTTCAAGTAGTGAGTCACCATACTTTTCGTAACTATTCAAAAATGTCAATGAAGCAACCATATGTTGATTTTTATGGGTTTCAGTCAAGATTTTTGGTACCCATCTTGTACAAAATTTGTGGTAACCTAACTTTTGTATAACAATTTCATGCAACAAACTTCTTGAAATTTGTGGAAAACTAAGCGATAGCTCAGTTCTTGTGAACCCACAGTCTTCTTTAATTTTCTCATCAACTTTAGAAACAAATTCATTGGTCACAATGCTTGGCCATCCACTTCGTTCTTCGTAGTGCACATTAGTTCGACCATTTTAAATCTAATGCACGATTGATGCACTCCATCTTCAGTGATCACATCATTCCCATAAACTTCACAGAGTTGGCGATAAATCTAAATTGGTTTATTGTTCTTAGCCAACAAAAACCATATCACTGACTGCACTTTACAGGTCGTGGGATTTTCAATAGTGGTGCAAATTTCAAACTAGTATTGTACGGGAACGAGCAGCAACAGTAACCTCTCATTAGCATGGCTAGATAGCCACTGAACAAATGAACGCTCTGAGACCAAGATTGCCATGATATCCCTGCCCCTAGCGTCTATAGAGCAAAACGTAACCAACTTTCTGGATAGGCCTCATATGTCCGTTTTAACCCAGTTGAAAATATGTCCATTACATATAAAATGTGCCCAGAAATACAAATGTTACTTTTTTGTTCAATTAAAAAGAAGTGTTTTACTAAAATGTGTAAAAAAATGACATATTTACAATTCTGATTTAATGATGGTTTACTGTATTCTCCCATAGCATGTAAAATTTGAAAGTTTTTATCAAATATCTTTCTGGAAGTTGAAAATAATTTTTTGATAAGTTATTGATGTAAAGTAAATGTAATTGTAACTGATATGTCATATTTATTTTTTTATTTTAGTAAACAAATTTGGGGAATGTTAGTTTCACATAGTTAATAGTTAATTTGTTGTTTGAAAGATAAAATAGGTAAATTTATGTTTTGGTGGAATAGTTATGTCAAAGTTTTTTTATAAAATTGACTCAATATGTAAATAAGAGTGAAATAACTAGAGGAGATATTACTTTGATTATGTTTTTTTTTTTTTGTTATTTTAAGGTGAAAACCACATTGAGGCTATTATCGCATCCCTAAATGCAAGTGTGAGTGTAAAGTGTTAAAGTAGTAAGTGTAGTGTTGTAAGTGTAAGTGTTTGTTAGACTCGGGTACCGCGAGGGATGTCTAAATCCTCTCAATAGTGCAGTTAGTTTGCAACCCCCCTGTGGGGGCTTTGATTATGCGAAGTACTTCATCTTAACACTGAATATAAACTTATTGGAATTATAACCCTTATGAAAGATGTGAGAACTTGCTGCTGGTGGGACCTAGCGGCAGATGAGTGTTCAACTACTGTTAGATAGATAATAGTACTGTCTACTTTCTCAAATGTCACCACCTCTTGTAGCTTGCAGCATTCTTATCGGCATATAGTCCAATTACTTGGATTTTAGTCACTGATATCGAGCACGCTTTTTATAATGGTGGCTGTACTTCTAGTACGTTATATTCAATGGTATTCTAAGAACCAAAGGAAACTTACTATTATAATAACATTCATTTATATCTGTAATTTTACATTGTTATTTTTTTTTATTTTATTTTAGCTTCCGCATTTATAGCAGAAATGGAGGAAATTTTCTGTCGCTTACTTCAAGAACAGAAAACAAATCAAAATCAAAGCGTTGAATTAATATCTAATTCAGAAATCAACTTGTGGCCTTTAAAAAGCGTTATCTCACTGCAACTAAATGCAGCTTGCCTCGGTGTCGTAACAGCTGACACAGTTTTGCCTGATGATCAACAAACAATTCTAAATCTATTGCACTGGTCTCATCATTTACCGTGTGTTCCTTCGAACACAGCAGGATGGTTAGATGCAGCTCTAGTTGCAAACAAGCCAGGAGAACTTGCTTCGTGTCGCTTAAAGCTGGCAACTGAACTAATGCAAGAATTTGACTCTTTACCTGCCGTAAAGAACCCAAGAATGTGGCTCAACTGGCAGTGGCAGCGAATAAAGGAACAGGATGAGGATAAGATGTGTGTTGACAGTACTGAGGCAGTTGTAAGTATTGCTGAACTTTATTTCAGTAAGTTTTGTACTAACTAAAACCTTTGAGTATAAGCTACGGATGTACTTTGATTTTTGGCAATTTTCTCATTGCCTCCATTAATTTGCCATGCACAATAACAAATTTATTTTACTGCAGCTGCAGCTGTAAACTATATTTTTTTGAATTAAACTTTATTCAAACTGTGTTACTGTTAAAATCAGCGTGTTGCATTGTTTTACAAAAACTTTAAATGTAAGTCTACATTCCCTACTCTAATGACTGTAGATCATTTAAAGTATTATTTGCGAATCTCCATTGGAAAATGGAGATGGAACCATTGGAGTTACCATCATGGTAAGACCCAGACCCAGGGCTTTGAAATGAGCACCGATCAAGACCTCTAGATAACTTTTTGAGGGGTTGTTAACTTTGAGTGTGTGTGGGGGGTGCTACACAAATAAAACACTACCTTAGGTAGCATTCAAATTTCACCATCATGCGTGTTAAAAACTGCACATGATTAGCATTTTTAATTTTCAAAATCCATTAAAATTAAAAAATTTATTACAAGAAATTTGAAATTTGCTAGTATGTACAGATTTTGATGCTTTTCATTGATGGTGAAATCACATTAAACTGTGATGATAAGATTTTAAAAAGATAAGATTTTTTTATAATTTTGAAATTTGCTTCCATCATATCAACAAAGACTTGCCAAAATTGTTTTTTTTTTCAAATATAACTTTTATAGTTGTACTTTTCTTAAATAACAGTTGGCTTGTTTTGTAATGTTGGTATTAAGTGAACAGGTAGCTAAAACATAGCAGACTAATTAACCACCCATGCTTCTCTACAGAATTTTTCTCTAACGTTATATTCATAGAATATCAGACAATTTTTTTTAAACTTATTAAAAATGTTGAAACTTCAAAGTGGATTTATTTCTCAGTACATAAGAACACATATGAAGAATTTAATTGATTATGGAAATTACTTGAAAATGTACACACTTACAGGATGGTTTAGATAAAATTTAGTTATCATGTATCATTTTTTTAAAATAAATAAGTTTTTCTCCTAAATACAAGAAATAATAATTTTTATATTTTTCAGGAAACATTTTCTCTACAAAGCCCATTAATTGCTACATTTGTAGCATGCCTAGTTGCCCCAGAAAATCAAAATGCTGAAGTCGTAGCACTTCCTTCTCTTCGGTCATACAAAGACAGAACTAATCTACTTAATGAACTGAAGGAAATTGTTTGGAGAAATAGTCCGGCTCTGTCAACAAACAAACTGGATTATTGGTTAGCTTGTGTTAATTATCAAACCATAATTATTAAAAATTATTTTTCAATTTTCATCTTTAACAATCATGGAAACATTAGCAAGATTCCTTTTTTTTATATTTTTAAAAATATAATGGTCCCTACAAAAATAGTATGAATATTTCATCTGATTTTTCAAGTAGGCCTACAGTCTATTCCTTATAATAGTGAAACACATCAACTTACAAAAGAACAAATCAACACACTTTACAATATAGAAAAAATGCTACATACATTATATAGGTTAAGTTGTACAAAGAAGTACAACAAAACTTTCATTGGTTTCATTGTTCATATGATAAAACTATCATAGAAATGTACTAACTTAATATGAAAGATAGGAACTATGAAGCTTTTAGGTTTTTTATATAATTCAGAGATAAGGATGAAATATTCTTAAAGCTCATAAAATTTCCTACATAGTTGTACTATTCATTTCTTAAAAAAATAAAATATACAGTAAAATGTTTTCAGAACAATGCATTTCTAATTGTTGTTTCTTATGATGTACATTTTTTGCATCCATAAATCATTAAATACATTTCACTTTCTTAATTAATTGCAAATTTGCACAGTAAAAGCTCTTTCCAGTCAAATATTAAAATTGATTCGGTGGAACTCTGGATTTATTTGTATGAAGAAATCTCTTACTAAGTTATTATATTAATGTGTATTATGTCATATCCTCAAATAGTTATTCTATAAATCTTTTATAATTACTCATTGAAAAATTGTCCATTGTGATATAATTTTTTTATTGCTTCTTTACAGTCTTAATGAAGAAAAATACATTACAAACATGTACAAGAATTTTGTAGCGATCTTAGCGAAATCCTTAATGTCTAAGAACTTATTAAAGATATCAGATTTGGATCTAAATGCTGAAAACGTTGACATCACCTTAGTATTATCGGCTTTGAAATCGTTTGTTGAAGAAAAACGATCAAAACAAATGTACAATACTAACGCTGCTGCTGAAGATAGTATCGCTGACAGTTTGCTGCAGCAAATCAATGATTTGAACATTATATTGAACCAACTGAAAAAAGTGAAAAACAAAAATGAACGTTTGGTTATTGTTGCTCAGTCTTTGGTCTTTTTGGGATTAATTTTACTTACATTTTTCACCTGTGTTGATCTTATCGATCCAGTTCATAAGAATGCTCTTAAACTAGAGTATACTACAGAAGAGGTAAAATATTTTATAATCATTGCCTAGAATATACAACTAGAATTTGATTTTGTATTAATTCTTACAAATTGTATTATCAGTAGGGGTCTGCGGGCCGAGTTTTTTAGACTTCGGGTCAGGCCAATTCGGGTTTTTTTTGTGCTCAAGCTTTTCAGGTCGGGTTGGACCAAACGGTTAAATGGTGAACCCATTACATTTTTAGCTAGGCCAAAGTCAAAAAAAAAAAATTGAATTAAAATTTTCTTCATTTTATATTTAATCCTCTGATGTAATATGGGCTCCGTTGGTCTCACTGAATACTACCACGAACTGATTACAGCGGTACGCAAAAGTTGTTTAAATACTGCCACGGACTGATTACATCGGCATACAAAAAATGTGTGAATACCGCCATGGGTCGATTATATCGGCGAGCAAAGTTGTGAAAATACTACCACAGACTAATTACATTGGCGTACTAAAATGTGTGAATATCGCCATGGGTCGATATATCAGCACACAAAAATTGTTGTGAATGCCGCCACAGGCCAATTATATCGGCGCGCAAAAATTGTGTGAATACTGCCACGGACTGATTACATCGTCATGTAAAAAATGTGTGAATACTGCCACAGGCCGATTGTATCAGCAAGCAAAAGTTATGTGAATACCGCAACTAACCAATGTAATAGGGACTCATTGTGTTCAATATTATCATTTGATTGTTGTCTTTGAAAAAATTACATCTTTTAATTTAGTGACATAATCATGAAACAATATACATTAGGAAAAAGAATATCTGCAGATTCTCTGAACTGATTGTGTACTGTTGTCAATCACAGACATATTTATTTGACAAGGCAGTGTGTTGACCCAGCCCAGGAGGAAACTATATTTGTAAACATTCACAGTCCACTTGGTCCCTTCTCATTGTAGCATCACAATAAATAAAATTACTAACAGATAATGATACACCCACTGACAGGTCAACAATTGTTTTGTCCAGTAAAACAAATAGAATGATTATAAGTGGTTAGACATGACTTTCGATGATTAATTCAATTGTTCTTTGTTTATATTATTTGTATATTACGAATTTTGGTAGTTAAAATATGTATGCGTATTGCGTACATTATTGCCTAAAAATAAAAGTTAATATTTACTTGGCCCGACTTGTCTTTGACCCGAATTGTATGCTTGGCCCGAACCAAAGTTGGGCTTTTCAGTTGACTCGACTCGACCTGTAAAATTTGGGGCCCCGCATACCCCTAATTTTCAGTGTCTAGAATGCACAACTAGAATTTTATTGTGTATTAATTTTTACAAATTGTATTATCAGTGCCTAGAATATGCAATTAAAATTTGATTAAGTATATTAAATTTTACAAATTTTATGTGTAATGTATATAATTACTGTATAATCATTTCTCTGTGCAAAGTATGAAGATTTGGAACACATCCTGGTTGTGGAAGAGGTGCAAGGCATTGTATTGGGAAGCAACCATTTCCCTTACAAACAGGTGTTTACTGAAAGGGTCAAGTCATTGAAATCACAAGAGGAAAAGTTAAAGAAATATGTCGCCGTTAGACCCGACACGACAACATACTCTCAGCTATCAAAAGTAAAGCATTTCATTCCATTTGAATCTTTAAAATATATATTTTTGTGTAGATGGTTTAAAATTATTTCATTATTATCTCTACTTCACAGTGTAGGCAAAATACCTGTTCCTACTTCACTGTACCATCTCTTCCTCCATCTGACATCTCTATTGTCTTTGGGTCTTTAACTGCATATTATTTTTCACACTCTATGTTCATCTATTTTGTCAGTATGTTCTTTTCAGCCTTGTCTAAAGTTTACTATTCTTTCCTACTTTTATATGCATTTGGAAATCTAAAACTACTTTTTTTAATTTTTAAAAAGAAAATAATATTTTTTGTCATTTACTTAATTACAAAAGTAGGCTTATTGTACATAATTTTACTGCGGTTTATTTCATAAGAATATTTCCGAATTGTAAAGAAATTTAACAGGCATTGTTTGCTAATACCACTATCATTATGTCATGCCAACTAACCAAGTAGGTGTATTAATCATAACCAATAAGCAGCGTAGTGTCAGTAATGTTGCTATACGAGCTTGATAGCTAGGCATAGCATTGTATTGTAAAGTTATTTATGTATTGTCACTTTTAGTAAGTATCCAAAAACTACCACTGACATAGTCCTTACTGTCGCCTTTCTTACGATAAACAGCAAGGGTGTTTGGCCTATTAATTATGCTCATCCAGAGCACACATTAATCTGAGTTGTGTGGCTGCATGGCAATGATAAAGTATCTTTGTCCTGTTAAGTTCATACAGTTAAATCCTTATTGTACTTAATTCTTCCTATATCTGCATTTCTTGCAGTCAGTTATTGAGTATCCTGTAACATTTCTTAAAAATTTCTGTTACTGAATCAAAAATAAAAATCATTGATCATGTTTTCTCTTCCTTTTTTATCTTAATTATAATAATTTGTTCAAAAGCACGACGAATTAGCATGGCTAGTTTTTAACAACATAACCTGAAACATGTTATATAGTCTATCAGCTGTTAAATGAAATCAGATGATCTTTAGTAATTGATATAAAACAACATCTTGTAATATAAATACCAAAATGAAATTAATAATTAATGTCACATTCTTAAATCGGTCCAATTTCTTTGTAGTTTCTATAGTGTAGTGGTGGTAGTGTACCTTACATACACAAGGTCCTCAGTTTGATCCTGGCGGAAACACAGAAATTTTTAATGACAATTAATTTAATATGAGACTTGCCATGTGTAAAATATACTGTTATATATAAATATAAACATGTTCCTCTCATCACGCAAAATCCAATGTTATAACCAGTCCTAAAACATGATACATGTTAAAAACCTCAACTCAGCCACTTGAATCATACTTGTATCTTGATTTGAAGGAACCAATGTTTCACTATCATAAAGTAAAATTGGTGTTGCTGTTACTACAAACAATTTCACTCTGCTTTTTTACTCAGTGCACAGCATACATATTCTCAGTGCTGAGTTCTTATCTCTCAGTATCACAATATCTTTCTTTTTTTTACATTTTGATATCTTCACAAAAGGAAAAGCCAAACAGATTCAAAATATTTATAATAGAATAATCGTTATTAAAGAGTACATATTTTAAATAATGCTTCTATTAACCTTTTTGTGATTAAGTTACCATGAAACCGAATAACACAAATTTTAAAAGCAATAAAAGTACTAAAACTATTCGCAGAAATGTGCGTATGATCATTAATAGATGACCATACATCTTGGTTGACCATCTTACCAACCAACATTGAAAAGATTGTTTTACAATCTTCATTTAATATTATTTCCCTTATTTGAGTCGGCTTGTGAAAATTCTGTATTTTGTCTATCAAGAAGTAGTAAATCCCGAGATGACTACAGTGAATTTGCCCTGTTTACTAACTGGTTTAAGATCACTGGTAACATGATCCTACTCATTGTACCATTAGATATTAGATTGTTGTATCATTGTACTCATCATGTATCATTAGATGTTAGATCATTGTACTCATTCAGCTATTAGATACAACCTATCAATAGTTCATTCAAAAGACAGTAGAGTGCAACACTTGCTTGTGAAAGAATTGTATTGGTTGCACTATGATAGTCCTCAGACTCTAAACTTTGGAAACGAGTTAACACGACCATAGTCTGCGGACATTTTAATGCTGCCTTGTAAACACTACACCAGTTCCAAAAAAATGGGACTAAGACATATAATCTTGTTATAAAGAAATGTTACCCAATCCTATGTTTTGTTTTTATCTTCAATAAATATTCCAGCTTCAATAAAATGATTTGAGGTCACATAAAGAAACTGAAATAGACAATTGTTCCTGTTTATGTAACAGTGATGGTAAATTTCTAATAAATACAAATTCCAAATGAATACTTACAAAATATCTTGATAAGGTGACAAAATATTTTTTTATTTGAGTGCTAAAAACTTCACTCTGTATTACTGTAAATCATTTTTTATTTGCAAAAACAGTGTTTGTTTTAACGTGAAATTATTTTTGCCAAATATTGAATAATGCACAATGTACATGTGTGTGTTAATACGTTTTGATTTTGTTTAGACTCTGTTACGTTTAACAACAAACATTTGTTCTCCTGCAACAGTTGTAAGTCTGGTGGCTTACTTGGAGAACAGTTTGGAAGACTTCGAAGTAGAAGAAGCCAACAAATGCTTGAAGGAAGTTGACGGGTGGCTGAACTCTGCAAGATTTATTTATTACTCTACGAAAAAATATGTCACATGGTTTCCTGACATTGTCAGTCCAGTGCTACTCGCTCTCACTCAGGTAATTTTGTAGATACATCCATTCTCACTTTACGAAATTTGAAGGAAGGGTGATTGTGAAAAAATTCAGTTTTGATGATTCAGTAGTTCAAATTACATTTTACAATTTATTATATCCGTTTTGTGACTTCTACACATGGTTACAACCCAAGAGGGAACACTATTATATTACCAAGACTAAAGGTTTTCTGAAAAATATTCTGATACCCTTACCCAAAACTCATACCTCAAATATATTCAAAGAAAAGGGAAGAAGGGTATGCAGAAACTGTCTGCTCACTCAACACTGCCTTCATATTGTTCCTCAACACTGCTTGGCTAACATGTCTCCCCAGTGTACCAGTTGGCCACCAAATGGCCTGCTTGGACAGGAGTCCAAATCTCTGGTTTTTGACTTACTTCTTCCCGAGTATTTATCCAAAATGTTGTCCTATATGCTGTGTTGTTTATCACAACAGACTTTATGTCAACAGTTCCATCATTTTTGTGTTTATCAGTAATGTTTACTCTTTGGCTGTACGGTTTACAATCCTTCAAATGAACAAAATTTTGATCCCTAAAAGTGTTCAAACGCACACTCATCTATTTAACTACCCTTCAAAATGTGATCTAGGGGTCAAAATCAGTGTTTGTTTTTAGGTTTACATAAGCCTTACTGTCAGAGACCTTACAACCCAATTTACAAAACTGAATATTTTACAAACTACTAACTTAACAAATTACAGAGTTTATAAGGAACCGTTGAATCTTAATTGTATCATTGAAAATTTTATAAGTTTATAGAAGAAAAGTGCCTTTTTTCATTTTCAGATGATCCATGGAGTTAAACTATTGTGTAACAGCCTTAAAAAGCAGCTGCTTATTCATGAATTACAATTAACTAACGATTCATTACAAGATATGGCCACTTCGCTTGGTTATTTCATTGTACCTGAAATAACGCAAACTCTCAAGTTAGTGGATGTTTGTACATCTGAAGTAATATTGCTCTTTGTTGAAAAAGCATGGAAACAAAAATATCCTGAGCGAAATGATACACATATTGAAATATTTAGGTAAGTTTTTCTATTTTGTTTCAAATGATTTATTATATCTGTAAATGATATCAAGAAATTGAGCTAGTAAGTTTTTTTTAAGATTGCAATAAGCACAATCTGATATGCTGCAATATATTTTTATTTACAAACATGTTTTAACTGCCAGACAATAGGTTTTTATTAAAATTGTATTTATAGAACTTTATATTTGCAGGTTATCTAAATGTTGTTTACAAGAACTCCATAACATCGTCACTGTTCGACAAACGCTACAAGATGGCGCTGAATGGAAAGGAGTTTGCCAGATTTTGGATCATGTTGTGTTGGCATGGCAACGTCAAGAGGAAGTCAAGAAAGACAAAGAAAAACAAGAGGAAAGCCTTTACATCAACAAGTAAGAATAAATTACATTTTCATAAAACAGATTGCAGACATGATAGTATTAAAATGTTAACTTGAAATAGCATAAACAACTACTGCACTTTCAGAGTAGAGTTTATTAAGTCATTGTGTACAATCTTTTTGAATGTATGAAGTATTTTTTTTTTTTAACATTAAGACTGATGAAGTTATACAAACATTAATAATTATTTAACATAAAATATTTTCTGTATGTCACATTAAGGTTTTTGCACTTATAAGTACATCAAGTTCTGTTCCAAATTTCTAAATTATATTTATTTATTTATCTGCTGTAACTTTCTAATGAATTTCAATTTAAGTTAATCGTTAATTGCAAATAGAATTTATAAATTAAAAATAAGTAGTATAGTAAACATTTTCAAGAACTTCGACAAGTAGATCTACAAGGTGTGAGTTATTGATACATAGGCTGTTAATCGTTAAAATTTGCTTAATTTGCTCTTTAAAACAGTAATTATTATTTTTTATGAAAATCAAATTAAAGACAGTTGTATATATTACTGATATTAAAAAATAAAACAAGTAAAGCTAAAATTATCAATTCTGAATTGTAACAGAGTTATTAATAATGAATACTAATAATGTAAAAAAAAGACATTAACTGTGACCACTATCAATTAAAAACGCAAAATTAATTAATTCAAAAGTATAATTTAATTACACTTTTATTGGTTTCAATGTTTCCTGGTTGTACAGTCACTCACAATCTCACCACAATGCACATTATACTTGAAAGTCTGACTTAATGGCTGAAAGTTGTTTTTATTCAAATGCAGTGTACTCAATTAATCCAAATTATTCTTGCATTCTAGTGGTCGCAAATCATTATTTCATAGGTGATACATTAATACATATATTAATACCTTTATATATGTTATTAATATTTTAAGTTCTATTAATATTTGTAACTATGTATGTTGAACATTTTGAACACACAACTAACTTAAATAAATATAAAACTATTTTCTGTGTTTGTTTATCTTTTAGGCCCAGACCAATCGAAAATTTAACAGAAGAAGAAGAAATTGACAAAGAAGTATCTACCCTGTTTCCAACTTATCGAGACAAAGACTTCAGTGATATAGAAGTGACAACGTTGGATGATACAAAAAAGAATGTACAAGATACCAAAGAGGATGTTAACTATTCGCTCACTATTGCTGACATTAAGGAAATCCACCGAATTCATTCTGAAATAGTTACATCAAACACAACCGCTCACTGGCTAACTGCTGATAAGAATAAGAATAGTCTTGATTTTGTTTCGCCATTTGCGGAGAGGTTTAGTGTGTTCGGAAAATTGTTGGATAGTTTCCATGAAGTTTTTGATAGCTCTGTAGATGCTGACACTGGACCTGGGTTGTGTTTAGCAGTAGACCTTGCGCTTCAAACAGGTTACTGTAACAGGGAAACAGAAGTTGTTCAACAAAGAAAAGATTATGATTTCTACCGCGATGCCAATATCTCAGAAGTGAAGCAATGTGTTGTAATATTTGAGGCCGTTAGTAAACGAGTGGGAGAACTGCTTGATGAGTGGCCAGACCATCCAACACTAAATCAGGTAATGATGCAATTTTAATGTTATAACAGTTTTAAAATGGAGAGTTGAATAAAAGCTGAAACATTTCTATTCAAATTTTGATGCCATGATTTCATAGTCTCAGGCTCATTAAAACATCTTAATTCAACTTTTATTAGAAGCTGGTATAAAAATTATAAATTTACTTTCACAATTTTGTTCAAACTTGACTCGTGGCTAACTGAGATCGGTTGCTTGTTTAATAAGTAAGAGATCCCAGGTTCCATCCTGCTGAGGGCAGCAATAATGACAAACTATTACATATATATACTTTAAAAGAAATAAAAATTAGTTATGTTAGATTTTTCTACTTGTCTATAATTGGTGCTCAGTTATGTGGATATATACCGATTTGTTTCCTTTGTATGGTTATTTATTTATTTATTGCCAAATTTTCCTTCATACAAACAATTTAATTACATAAGAAGGACCTACAGGGGGCATAGAATGCCCTTGCATAGATACACACACTTACAAAGTATTAATATATTATATTTCTTAAAATCAAAATCATCAGAGTTATTTGTTAATTTTTGTGTAAAAATGGAAATTAAATATGGTAGGTCATAAAACTTTAGGTTAATTTCATAATCTTTAAAAGTTTTTTTCCAATTATTAAGTCAGTATAAATGCATCGGTGAAGTATCATTAATCATCATCATCTTCATGTGTCATTGTTAATCAAAGATTATGTATTTTATTGAAATTATTCATGTCTTTAGATTATGTATGTTGTTTGTATTATTAATTCTGTCATTTATTATTTGTTGTAAATATAGATCATGACAATTATCGAAAGAATACTTAGTTTTGAAGCCACAAGTCCTGTTTCACGCTTTTTGACTGGCCTTGAACTTTTACTAACAAAAATGAAGGAGTGGGAAGAAAATGCACACGCTGGGGTTTCGTTAGCCACTTACTCTGCTACAATTACACATCAGATTATTGCATGGAGGAAACTAGAGTTAGCCTGTTGGAAGGCTTGTTTGAATTCATCTGCTCAGAGGTAAAAATACCTTTTTTATTTTTATTTATGGTCTAAGTTCTTTTAGTTCCAGTAAAAAAAGACATACAAAAGGAATACCATCACTATAAAAATGCAGGTTGCAAGTGGTTTTGAAAAGTTTTGTAAAAGTAATAATTGGAAAATTAGCTATTGTAAGAGTCATACCTGGGATCTTGAAGTGAAACTGATCCTGACCTTTAGATCATTTTGTGAGGGGTGATTTGGTTCAAACTTAGCGCAAAAATCAATTTTAGCAATAGCTTGAACAAGTTTGTTACCCAGCAAAATCCGTTCAACAGTTTGAATATTTTCAATGTCAAAGAAGATTTTAACAATTATAATGGTCAAATCAGAATTTCAAAGAAGTGTAAAGATAAAAAAGTTATTGTTCAAAATTTGCTTCCATCCTGTCAGCAAGCTGCAATGGTTTTTTATAATAATAGTTTGTAATGGAAACTCAACAGCACTCTAGCATCAAAGTATAACTGTAATATTTTCCACTCATCTATTACTATTAAGAATGTTCCTCTTAGGTCATGTGGCCATTGTGAGTGGCTGCTGCCACTCTACATCAGCTTGAATTAATTGTAGAAGTTGCATTCCTCATAGCTTACAAAGTCACTTCTAGTGACCAACACTCAAAATCCCTTGGACACTCACATGGCTAAGTAAGGCATTGTTTGTTGAAATGATTTTTTTTTTTTAATCAGTGCTGCAATCTAGAGGTGAACTAAACAACAAAACACTTTACATTATACTGTTCTGCCTTTGCAAACATGATTATATTTTTCCTGTGCTATTTCTGAAGTGTTCTAAAGGAGCTCAAACATAACCTGTCAGTATGGTACAGAGCATGCAACATGTTCGCTATAATATAAAGGTTCATAAAACAACGTATTATAACAAATTTCAAATTAAAAACTTACAACAGCATGAGGATAAATCAAAAATAAAATCCAATGGTAGTCAGGGGATTTTTAAAGATTTTTCAATTGGAAAAGTATCTACTGGAACCATTGTAGTAAAAAGTTTTTAACTTAATAAATTGACATGTTTTAGTTAGACCTAAAAGAATACTGTAAAAAAACATTATTTATATTTTCAGTAAAAAAGTTTACTTAAGTGATTCATTGTGTATGTATATTACTTGACTTTAAATGTCTAACCATTGTTGGGTTGGCATAAACAAAATAATCCCAAGTAAAACTTGTGCTGCAACCACTTATAGTGGCCATTCAAGAGGATTAAGCAAGCAGAAATTAATACAAGTTGCTTGGGAGTGGTCTTTGGAGTGCAGAGAGTTAAATAATGCAATTCTTAGAAAATATTTTTTTTTATTTTTAAAATGATTTGTCAAATTCATATAGTTTGGACTATAACAATTTGTGATAAATCAAGGTACCATTACTCAAAAGCACAACATCAACAAAATACATTTATTAATACAAGCTACACTTTGCCTATTATCTATTAAATCTATCTCCGTGCGTAAATCTCTGAAAAACCGATTATTGTGATCTTTTCAAATTATTTAACTTTTATATAGCAAAGTTATAAATAATATTTATTTATGTGTTCACATGTTAGTACTCCAGCATCCATAAATTTGTTCTGGTTTGATTTAATTTAAAAATAAAAATTCATACGAGTAATTTCAATTTGTTTCCACAATATCAAGACATTTGCTTGTCTTTCAGTTATTTTATATTAAACTTTAAACCTTTATTTAAAAAAATCGTATGTAATGTTACATTTGAAAATATGTTTTCCATAATCAGGCCGACACACTGTAGAACCATTATGTTGCACTTTTGAGCTTATTATTTTGTTATTAGGCTTGGATCTATTTTTCACCATCTAGTGAACCTTACCTAACCTGATGGTGACCTACATCACCTTTTCAGGTTTAACTGACCTTGAAAATGCTACTGCGGTTTTGAAACACTATAGTGTCACCTTCAGGCCATTCGATTTGTCTAATCACGCTGGTGAGGTCATCACAAAGTACCAAAACAATGGATCTCGTATCACGACCAGGCACAGTTTTATTAAAATAGCAGTCTGGACTGTAAGTCACATGTTAGTAATGTTTGGCCAAACTAAATGTTATTATCCTTTTCTGTTTTAATATAAATGTGTAATTATGTGATTTGTGTTTCAATATTTCTTTAACTTTGGGATGACCCTGCCAGAGCGATTTGATATATTGTACTGTCTAAACATGAAACTGTAATGTTTCAAAACAGCGATAGCCTTTACAAGGTGAGTTAAAAACCACTAGACGATGGAAACTAAGTTCAAGCTTAAAAAATTAAACATGTGATCCAGTGGCTGAAATACAACAATATTATTTTATATTTATAGATTTTATTTCATTTTTACTTAAAACAAAACATTTTGTAAAATAATGTTAAATATTTCAGAATATGTAATGATGCTAGCAAATGGTGGTTTCATCTATACTGCATGATAACTTCATATTTACGTGAAGACGATCCTGATAATATGTTGACAGACAAACAGCTGATCTCATCTCTGGAAAACTTTATGGAATCGAGTAATGTTGGAGAATTCCATGTACGGCTTGGTTTATTATTTACATTTCACTGTCATGCAATAAACTTGTCAGGGCTTAGACAAGGTGAGTATTTATCTTAAGTCTTGATTGATTTTTACAGTTTAAAGGGTTTGGTATATGCATTGTGATCAAAGGAGCTGTTATGCAACTAAGCCTCTTGGATTCTAGTTCAGTAGACTAATGAGTTTAGTCTAATTCTACTGACTAGCTAATTCTGTTGGAGATCTTCAAGGTTCTGGAAAACAAACATCCTTTACCTCCTGCTGGTATTTGCAGTTTCCTTATCTATACCACATAGCCTATGCACAATTTCCCTGTGGCATAATGTTCCTAATTGATAGCCCTCCAGTTACAGGCGAACTGACAATTTCTCTCAGCCCTGTAAGGCTTATTTTTCCCACCCCATGCTTTCATCCCTGGAAGATCGTCTGCTTCTAGGTTTAATTGGATGTCCTTTTGTCTCCTCTATTCTCATATTGTTATTTTGCGCTCCTGATGGTTGTTTGTAGACAGCCTTTCTGATTTGAGATGTTCAGCCCTATTTCTCATGTGGGATAGGTCTACCTAAGTTTCCCACAGTCTGCTGTAATTTACTGCTTGTGGGTTCATTGTAGGAGTTTGTAGGACCCGAATTTATGGGTCAGGTCGGGTCAATTGAAAACCCGACTTCGGTTTGGGCCAAGCATACAATTCGGGTCAAAGACGGGTCGGGCCAAGTAAATATTAACTTTTATTTTTAGGCAATATTGTATGCAATTCGCATAAATATTTTCACTACCAAAATTCTTAATACACAAATAATATAAAGAAAATACAATTTAAATAATCATCGAAGGTGTCTAACCACTTATAATCATTCTATTTTTTTTACTCGACAAAACCAATTGTTGACCTGTCAGTGGGTGCAGTATTATCAGTTAGTAGTTTTATTTATTGTGATGCTGCAATGAGAAGGGACCAAGTGGACTGTACATGTTTACTAACATAGTTTCCTCTTTGGGCTGGGTCAACACACTGTCTTGTCAAATAAATATGTCTGTGATTGACAACAGTACACAATCAGTTCAGAGAATCTGCAGATATCTTTTTTCCCGAATGTATATCGTTTCATGATTATGTCACTAAATTAAAAGATGTAATTTTTTCAAAAACAAAAATCAAATGAAAATATTGAACACAATGAGCCCATAATACATCGGTTTGTTATGGTATTCACATAACTTTTGCGCACCGATATAATCGTCCTGTGGTAGTATTCAGACATTTTTTGTGAGCTGATGTAATCGGTCCATGGCAGTAATCAGTCAGACCGACGGCTTCCGTATTACATCAGCCCTTGGTGGTATTCACACAACTTTTGCGCGCCAATGTAATAGGTCCGTGGCGGTATTCAGTCAGACCAACTGAGCCCGTATTACATCGGCCCGTGGCGGTCAGAGGATTAATTATAAAATGAAGAAAATTTTAATTCAATTTTTTTTTTTTTTTGACTTAGGCCTAGCTAAAAATTTGATGGGTTCCCCATTTAACCGTTTGGCCTGACCCGAGCCGAAAAGCTCGAGCACTGAAAAAAAAACCTAACCCGACCCAGCCCAAACTAAAAAACTCGGCTCGCAGAACCCTAGTTCATTGGGGTTAAGTATAGCCTTATTTTCCTTCATTTTTCATGCTATTTTAACTTTTAGTGTAAGTGTATATTAATATTAATTCATTAAATTTACAGTTAATTTTTTTTAGTAAAGTGGTCAGTACTATTATTTTGTGAAATCTATTCTTTTTCTTCCTATAGAATGCATTTATTGGGATTCAAACAGTAAGTACAACATGCTGTAATAAATTGCAACTAAGACATTGTAGAATATAACATAATTTTAAATTTCAGTTTTTGTAACAATTAACTTCTATAATTTATGTTGATGACAAGAATATTTTTATTGAATTTTCATTGGAAAATTAGTTATTGGAAAGGCAATCAGATCTGGGACCTTGAAATGAGCACAAATTCTGACTTCTAAATCATTTTTTGGTGTGTCGCTAAATGTTGTATACCCACATGAGGACTTGTATATAAAAAATCAACTTGGTTAATAGCTTGTGGACAAGTTTATTTTCTAGTAAAATTTTTACCAACTGAAGAATCACTCATTGGGTGATGATTTTTCTATAAAACTTGCTTTGAGTTCACCATTTATATTTGAGTGGAGAATGAACATGCTCGAAAATACCACAATTGTGTCATGTAATGTGGGTCCATTTTATCTTTGCCAATGTGTAAATACAGTGCAATAGTAAACTAGAAATTCACTCATCCGTTCAACAACAGTAATTACAAGTATATGTTATGATTTGATTGTAAGAAGTAAATTTGTTTGAAAATTGTATGATTCCTTAAAAATTTCCCATATAATCAGATTCAAATTTACGTATTTTTAACAGCCCAAGCTTGTAACAATAGAAACATATAAACCATAATTGTATAACTTTAAGCAAAATACAATCTAACTTGACACTTCTTTTTTTAGTAATTTAAACTTAAACTGAAATCATTTTTCAGTTTTCTGGGTCTGTTTAGCGGACTGAAGAAATAATTAACACTTTACAAATTGTTTATGTATGAAAAACATGTATTTTTCTTAAACTGGATTGTATTATAATTATAGAAAGATTAGTGAGCATTCTTTGGAACCTCCATCAGTATTATCAACAGTTTAGCAGAACTGTCTCACAGCGGCTCAAAGAATGCACTGCTCCAGTGGAAAAGAAACTCAAAGATTTTGTAAAAATCGCTAGATGGAATGACATAAATTACTGGGCTGTGAAAACGACTGTTGAACAAACTCATCGTACGCTACACAAGTACATCAAGGAGTATGAGGTAATAACTCAAATACAAGGAAATATAATAAGTCATGTTATTCAAGTTTTTATAACAGATATTCTTCTTCAGTGTGTTAAGATATAAGTCTGCTATTAGCTGTGCACAAAGAGTTGATCTAATGGTTAACAACAGTGTAGTGGGTCTTTTTATCAACCGGAAGACATTCTACATCTAGTCGTAGAACATGCCAAAACCATATAACTGACTTTGCAATTTTTAAGTCTCAATGCAATTAAGCTTTGGGTCATTGTAGTATATGTATCCTATTAGGCAGACACAACTAGTGTTGCGACTAATTGTAAAACTGACTGAATGCACATGCATTCAAAGGTTCAACATTACAAAAACAAACCGATTCAGTTTCATTTTTAATATGAGTTATGATGCAGTGACGTGCTGTCAATCACAAATGAGGATATTGAAAGGACAAATAATGAAGAGATTACAGAAACCATTATTAATGCCATTGCAGAGAAGGCGATAGCTACTGGAAAATGAAAGAAGCTACTGTAAAGAGACAAGAGGAGTAGTTGAAGAATTTATCAGATGTATGAAGTCTTTTTAATTAAAAAGAAGAAGAATGAGCTCTGTACTAGTCAACACTCTCTCGGATACTTATTGAGAAAGCATGCGAACAATGCAGAATTAAATGTTTGTACAGTTGATGAACTAGTTGTATGGGCTGAAGCTTGCTGAGCGGCCAGTTGGTCAACTAGTTGTGAATGGGTAATAGCAGTCTAAGTGTTATCATCTTTATTGATCAGCTGTTATAATGTTGATTGTAACCAAGATTAGAATAACTTAACAAAACATGACAGATTTGGTAAAAAACTAATTTCGAAAATGTACTGTCCATAACAAATATTCAAGCCTAGATTTGTTTTTGATTTTGTTATTAAAATGAAAATGTCTTTAGGCATGCCTTGCTCTTTTGCATGGAGAAAAAGCTGTGATATGGTAAGATTCTGATCTTTTTTTTAGAGTCGTAGCATGCCTTCCATATTGTTGGCATCTCATAGATGTCTCAATTTTTTCCCTTAACAAATCATCACCCCAGATACATTTAAGATGTATGTGCTTAAGGTTTTCATTCATCTGTCCACATCTAATGCACAGAAAAACATCGGTCATGTTAAAAAAATTGTATAAATATTTGTGAACAAAAGTCTTTCCAATTGTGGAGTGGAAAATGAAAGTGATTTTGGGGCTTGTGGTTTTTCTGTCTTTCCAGATCGTTTCAATATTTTAATTGAGAATATGTTTCTGCGAGTTTTTTCTTTGATTCAATTACTGATCTATTTCAGTTTAAACAAATGTAGTTCAGATTTTATGAAATATTAATTATTTCATGTATCCACGAAACGTTCAATATTACATTGTCATTTTAACTTTATAGTCAGTGAAAGTAAACCCTAACTCTTGTTGTCTTAATTGCAGAACATACTAAAACAACCAGCAAGAAATGCAATGACCAGACTAGACCAGTTGCAAACAAGCCAAACTCCTCTGCAGTCTGTTGAAGTAGATTTGTACCTTGCATCTTTAAAATTAAAGGTAAGACATTTAACGCACACTGAGTCAGAAATATCAGTAATATTTATTGTTTGTGTTTATATTATTTGATTACTGTAATACTCATTCAACCAGTGAAATCCCCGCAGGGGGTGCAGACTAGCTGCACCTATTGAGAGGATCTAGACGTCCCTCGTGGTACCTGAGTCTAATACACACTTACACTTACAACACAACACTTACATTTAGGGAGGTGATAGTAGCCTCAATGTGCTTTTCACCTTAAAATAACAACAACAAAAATCAATGGAAGAAAAAAAAGTTAATTTAAACATTTAATGCAACATGCATCTGTTTTGTTGACAAACTTGAAGCAAATTTTCAAAAAATAATTCAATAACAATATTTTTTTTATCTTACACTTTTTGAAAATATGAAAATTAACCTTAACTGCCATTAAGATTCATTTTCATACTTTGAATAGAATTACTTGAACTAAATATGATTTAATCAAAACCAATTTCCAAAATTATGAATGCTAGATAATGTGGTATCTGTTACAAAGGAAATATTAACTATAACTGTAATCTTACTGCAACAAATATTGGAAATAGTTGCCATTGTGAAACTATTCAGTGTGTGTGGGTGTGTGTGTGTGTGAGAGAGAGAGAGAGAGACACACACACACACACACACACACACACACACACACACACACACACACACACACACACACACACACACACACACACACACACACACAATGATACACGGTTATACCGCAGTATGAAATATAATGTGAATCTGTCATATTCCCTCCTTCTCAGCATATTATAACACACAGATATAAATAGTCTGAAAATTAACATCTGAACAATATGTGATTTTGATATTATAGCGTTTGTATATTGCAGAATTTATGAGAAAAGGTCTGTTTTCTGTTTTTATAGTGTTCTAATTATTTGTGCATTACTAAGCAAAGACAGGTTCTTTATTACTGCTGATAACAAAAGTTGCCTTTCCCTATCCCATTCTAATAATATAAACACACATTTTAATAAGTCACCCACCCTGTTATCATGTAAACATGCCAGGTTGCATCTATTGTCTCATGAACAGTACTTCTGTTCTTAATTCCATAACATTACTTCAGGAGTTAAGTAGATACACTATATCTATTTATATAGATTTTATATAGATATTTATATATAATTTGCTACAGTAGTAGCAAACATATTGAAATTAAGATTGGCATGCCTGCATAGCATTACAAGCTTACCTATAGAATGTTTTTTCATGTGTTATACTGCAGTTAACATTATAACGCAAGTCTGCTTTGTCTCTGAAAATGTGTGTGTGTGTGTGTGTGTGTGTGTGTGTGTGTGTGTGTGTGTGTGTGTGTGTGTGTGTGTGTGTGTGTGTATACAGCGGTCCCCATTTACACCGGCGGTATCACATGCCATGCGGTCTCAACGTGTGACATCAGAAAGTTAGTAAATATGTATTAACATCTACATTTTAACCCAGTTAGACTAATGGCCCTCCCTTCTCAACGTGTGACATCAGAAGGTTAGTAAATATGTATTAACATCTACATTTTAACCCAGTTAGACTAATGGCCCTCCCTTCTCAACGTGTGACATCAGAAGGTTAGTAAATATGTACTAACATCTACATTTTAACCCAGTTAGACTAATGAGGATAAGGGATGTCAAGAGTAAAGCCTACTGAGGTAACTAGTCTCAAACCTTAATATCTTGAAGTGTGCAAGTTCACAGGTGCAGCAGACTGGCCATTGCTTTATCACTTCAGAGACTGGTCCTATAAATTATCTCTCTATAAAGTTGTGTTACTTTTTCTCACTATGTATTTAGAAAATAAATATTTTTTCCAGAACATGTTGAAGGATAAAGAACCAGGAAAACCAACTCCTACAACTGAGAGCCTCCTTGCTCGTGAGCTCTCTTTGTTTAGTAAAGCTCGTAAATTGTGTCGAGACACAATCACTTCTTGCAACATTCCTCGGCTACTTCATGCTTTGAACACATTCTGTGATGATGTAAAGGAAACATCAGTTGAGCTTAATACTACTGAAGTAAGTTTGCAGTAAATATTAAAATTTTGGATATAGAAAAATCATCTAAAATTGTTTTAAAACTTTTAAATTTAATTTGCTGTTACTTTTTTTATTTTTAAATTTTGCACATTAATTTTTAGGTGGATGAAACACTGCCGAAAGATAAGCAAAAATCGCATGCAAAAAATTTACTTCAACGAAAGCGCAAAGCATTATCAGACTTGTTCCGCACATTAGCTGATTTAGGTTTGTCTTACCGAGCTGGCCTTGTTGTGTATGGAGACGAATTGAATTCATCAACAATCCAGTTTGCAACTTTACCACCTCTTGATGTATCTGCGGCTTTGAAACAAATTGAAACCAGGTATGAATTTGTTTTAATTTAATAATACATCAACATGGATAATTGTATACTTACGTTGTCATGTTGCATTGAAAAACTATTTTATTATATTTCTTCATTAACAATGACAGACACACCCTAGTGACTATAAATTTATGGAACAAATTATTATTCTTTTTGTTAGAGATAAACAATTGTTAGAGATAAGATAAACTTTGTTAGAGAGGGCATCATAGAGATGTGTAATTCCAGCAGGTTGTACCTACATACAAGTGATTCACTGTGATCCAATGACCTTCAGGTATCTTGTAAGGCAGACATTCTATATCTCTCTAACATCACCTGATTCGTACATACAGAATATTTTGGAAAAGCTATTAATATATAGCAGCTACCAGCAATAATTGGTGAGCTGCATAAGAAAATTATGCCAGTCTGTGTAATGGCTTAGTTCCTTTTCAGCAAGTACTACAACTACTGTTTCAACCATAGTGAAAGTTAAATTACAGTACCTTTATTTTATTTGCCTCATGATATTTCATTAACGTTTTTTCTGTGTATTAATATCTGAGTAGTTCTCCGAGTTTTCCAATGTTGGATTTTGCGTCATGCGAGTATACAAATTTATATTGATACATATATATATATATATATATATATATATATTTTGTACGTCACAAGTCTCATATTAAATTACAATTAAAATTTCCTGTATTTGCTCCCGGAGTTGAACTGGAGACCATGTCCTTAAGACACTTGTGATGACCGTACTACGGAAACTTTGAAAAGTTTGACTGATGTAAATATAAGAAATGAATCATGAATTTAATTTTGATAAATATGTAATAGTGAAAGATCAGTTGTTTTATAATAATTTGTAAAGATCAGCTGATTTCATTGAACAGCTGACAGGCTATAATAAGTTTCAGTTTATGTTGTTATGTTAATTGTTGTTGTTGTTTTCCAATGGCTTCCGCTGGCTCACGCCATCTTTGATCTTGCTTCCCAGTAGAGGCCAGGGAGGTCTCCTCTTCTCTACTTCTCTTCATCTAATTTTCTGCAGACCAGGAGATGGTCCTTGTTCATGATGGTGTCTGGGCATTCACACAATGTGCAGTTCTCATAGTTTATTATCTTAATTTTCTTCAGGTGTTCATTCAGACTGTCGTGTCCAGTTGTCAGCCGAAAGACCGCAACAAATGTCCTCCTCGCTATGTTAATTTGTTGTGTTTAAAAACAAATTATCGTAATTAAAATAAAATGGAAGAGAAAACTTGATACATGCTTTTATTTTCCTTCAATAACAGAAATTGTTTATAAGAAACGAAATATTAGTCAACTTTTTCCTGGGCTAATTTTGTCTTTTTTTATTAACTTCAGCAAAACATTGTACCTCTAATAGTTTATTGTAATTAGAACGCTGTTATTGTAAAAATTATAACATTTTTAAAATAATTTTAAAAAATTTTAATCAAAACTTTATGAAATCTGTACATTTTGAACAAATTGATGTTAGAATTATTTCCAGTATAGTATTTACGATACATCAATACAGACAAGACACTAAGCCTATAGTAAATCACATTAAAACTGAAATTATGTTAAAGAAATATTATCTGAAATAAATATTAGCTCAAACAAGTTAAAATAAACAAGGAAACATTTAGGTGCTTGGTAGGCACCAACTTCCTTCCTACCCCTACATATTTCGCACCTTCATTTCCAAAATTTAAAAAAATTTCGTTATTCATTAATACTCTGTACAAATTTCTAGAGACATAAATTGACAATGCAGTGTGAAATCAGTAATCAAAGTAAGAATTTGTAAACCTAAAATAAGAGGTTTTTTTTAATTATGCTTCTATTTCAGGTAAATCAATAATACTTATCTGTTTGCTCGTATTTTCCCCCAAGTTTTTTTTTAACTTTTTATACTTATTTTCTTTGTTCTTTAATGACTGTTTTCCTGCTGATACCTCTGAAACTTTTACGCTCTATGCATGAGCCGGCAGTCTAATAGCTTATACTGCCTAAACAAATAAAGTTTTAGAATCACAGAAAACATAAAAACCATGTTATAACCTTGATCTTAACTGAACACATGCTGACTTGTCAACAAATAACATCTAACAAAGCAAAGTTCTAAGGGCTACCAACAGGTAGCAGCACATACTAAGGCTAAAATACTATAATTTTTAAATGTTTGGGATTATATATTTGATCTACACAATGGAGAAGTTTTTCTAACATTGTGAACTAAAGTTGATTTATGCTGTGAACAATAAAACTGCTGAATCGACTGTAGTCTATTTATGCAGTGAAAGTTTAAAATACAATGTATGTCAAAATTATTGTTAACACAATTAATCTGTGGTCAGCTGGAACTAGGCCAGGATAGGATATATTAGTTCCTATATCCCAATTTCCAATAGGCACTCTTCTCTTCAGTTGGCCTAGTTCCAGCTGACCATGGATTAATTGCGTTAACAGTAATTTTGACATATCTATGTATTTTATCGTATCTATGTATTTTATCATAAGGAAGATGACATGATGTTGATAAAGGCAACTCAACAAGAGAGTCAGATAACTTTGGTCTTTTAAAACAATTTTTTTTGCACTTGACAGCAATTTTCTCACAGAACATTTATTTTCTTTATTTAGCATGTGTAATTTAACTTAATTTTTTTTAATATTTATATTTATTAAATGCATTGTTACAAGTTAAAGTTTTTATCCATTTATTTATTTATGGTCCATTTATTTCGGTGGTTCCCACCTCTTAGGAACTATTTTATAGTGTTTTGAATTTTTTTTCTTTTCAAAACGTCAAAAATTCCTGATTTTAACAAAAATCAGATTTCTTCAAACTTTATGTGTTGAAAGTTTTGCCAAATGTAGTCCTTAAGTACTAAAACAAAATGTACACATACAGATCTCATAAAAAACCAGTTTTGGAACTATCGACAAAAAATTAAAAATTCTGCCTAATTTTTCAAAATCAGGTAATCAGAATTTGCTCAAGAATTGATATGTGAAGAAATTTACAGTTTAGGAACAATTGTCGACCGCAGTCAGTTTTTTATTTACTTTCAAAATACATATTTCTTTCATTTTGTATTTAATACACTAATAGCTGCCTCGTTGGCCTAGTTGATAGCATAAGTGGGCTTTCACCCCGAGGACCCAGGTTTGATTCCCGGCCAGGGCTTGGCATTTTCATACACTATAAATCATCCCATCATCTGCATTAGCCCAAGTGTGCACAATAGTCAAACGTTAAACACAAAAAAAATAATACACTAATTTCAGTTGTAAATATTTATTTATAAACAAAATCTAATGAAGCGATTTTGCAAAAGTAGACTGATTCTCTATAATTTTTTCCGATAGCTTAAGAACCAGATGGTTTGTAGAATAATTTCGAAAAAATCATGACAGATACTAAACAGTTATGTTAACCTAGCAACCTTAGAAATATTATCAACTTGTTGCCATTTATTTGTGTGTGCAGGAGTACTGATAAAGAGTTAACAGCAGCTTGGTCTGGCTGTGACGAATACTTCCTTCAGTCCGTTGCTTTTCTTGTACAACTAGACAAAGCTCTTGGTAAACCTCACAAAGATGTAGGACCGCCAATCATTGATCGGTGCAAAGGATTCACCAATCACCTTATGGTAAATATTTATTACATCATAAAGGAAACACTGTGCTTGCTGAATTCCTGTGGAGGCAGCTGAAGGGTTTAGCGATCTCAACGTTCCTTTAGCTCATACTGTTTTCACTTATCTTCTCAAGACACACATATTCACTACTCTACATAGCTTGGCTAACTCTAAAGTGTAAAGGGTTCTGTGTGGGTAGACCTAATTTCCTTGGTTACTCATGAGAACAACATAAATAAGTTAAAATATTGTAGAATGAGTGGAATCTCAACGCACAATAAAAAGCTGACCAAATGGAGCATAATGACATGTTTGCAGATGATTGCTCTGCTAATTCTCTTTCAGTTTTCCTTTCTCTTGACCTTTCTCACAGTGATTGTACTCTATTTGGCCAGCTATTTGTTATACGGTGTAATCCTATTCATATTACATGGGTAATATAATATGGGTAATACATTATTACTCACATTCCCACTAGTAACTATGAAAAGAGGTCCACACATACAGCATCCTGTGTGCCATGGTTAAGGCTAGGTTACACTGAGAGGTCACCAGATATCCCAAGGCTCAGTTTGATAGACCATTGTATTTTACTCCATCAGAACTAGTCACTTCACACTTTAAAGTTAGTCAGGATGAGCTAGAGGTATGGTAGCTTCATGAAGTCCGTCAGCTGCTCACTTTAGCTACCTCGCCCATCACTATCACTTGACTACCATTTTAGCTAAGAGCTAAGTGTTTTGTTTGTTTTTTTACAGAAATTTTGCCAAGACCAAAAGCTGCACACTGCAGATTCTGTTGAGAAGCTGTACCTGTTGCGATGCCAAACGACTGAATTATCAAATGCGTTACCTTCTAACACCGAACTTCCAAAACATTCTGCCCAACTAGACGCCCTCAAAGTAAGTTAACAGGAAATAGTTAATCCTGACAATAAAACAAGCTCATAAACCAGACAGACAGGAAACAATTGGTTCAGATTCAAGTGTTTTAATTTGTAAAGACTATGGTGTTATCACTACTTATTCCAGTGTTATTTATATTCAATACAAATGATTTAATTTTTTGTCTAAATAATAGTATTCTGATTTAATGTACTGATGATGTAACAAATCAGTTTGAAATATCATCAACTTTCAAACTCAGAAATCCTTTATGATATGGTATTTTTAGTTCTATCAATTTTACTTTTGGACATATGTTAAACATAGTGAACTTACTGAATGATATGTAATTTTCAGCTGGACATACAGTACATAGTAAGACAAAAATATCATAACTTCTGGGCATGTATGCATATGGATGTTCTGATATTTTTCTTTTGCTATTGGCAGTATCATATCGATATTAGAGTTTCGATAATATCAAGATATCGATACCAGCAATTAAATATCATAGGGTGACAGCAGTCAAAATTGTGTTACATTTTGTGTATTTATTACTTTTATAAACAAAAAAAAGGTTATTCAGCAAGCAGGGAATAAACAATTGACTATTTATGCAGCAAAGTGTTTCCTGGCTGTCTATGTTATTCTTATCGCCTTATTTTGTTATCTTTATGTAATATCAATAACCATTTGATGTTGTTATCCAAGCAGGAGTATATTTTTGCTTTTTTAGTATACTTTGTTTTATTTTTACATTACAGTAATAATAAAGTGCATATTTAGTTTTTTCTCAGTAGTAAAGTTTAATAATTTTCATGAATTAGGTTCACACTGTAGTGCTTTTAAATATATTTTTTTGGGGGGGGTTTAACGTTCGACTATTGTGCACACTTGGGCTAATGCAGACGATGGGATGATTTATAGCGTATGAAAATGCCAAGCCCTCGCTGGGAATCAAACCCGGGTCCTCGGTGTGAAAGCCTAGTACGCTAGGCCACTAGGGGTGGCTCCTTTTTAAATATATTTTGTTATTTTTGTACATTATCATATATATTATTTCTCGAGTCAACATCCTTTTTTCTCAGCACATACTATTCTTAGATGCATAAATGAGGTATCTTTAGAAAAATTTTTTAACCTGCTTCTGACATTGCAAAACTATTTTGTGCTAAAACTTACTGTTTGTTGAAAATTTTAACATAAAAGATACTTCTAACTGCCATAGGCAAACGGCATTACATCGTGGATGCGCTTTACTGAAGCTAACTTAATAATCACAAATAGACAATCACATTACAAATCAAATAATATTTTGTATACTTTCAATATTTACTTAAAAGACTTTAACTTAATAATCACAAATAGACAATCACATTACAAATGTCACTTTTGTGAGCAATTTTTCTTATGATTAAAGTGGAATTTTCAAGAATTTTATGTTAAAACTCCTAAACTATTTTTTCTTATTAAAATTGCACAGTTATCAACTGAAATTATAAATAATAAAACAAAGTTAATGATTTGATTTGAAAGTTGAGAAGAAGTATGTGTTGTGTAATGTGAGGATGTAAGAAAGGTGTGATTGGAATGGGAAAGTGATTGAAAAGGAAGGAAGAATGGCAGAGGAGGTAGGAGGAGTCAAGTAAGAGTAGAGAGACTTGTGAGTGGTGGATGGACATGGGAAAAAGAATGAAAGTGGTGTAGTGACACTGAGTTGCTTTTCAAAATAATTTGTATCAGTTTGTGTTTTTACAAATTTGTAGTCATCATGCTCCCTAATTCTTCTGTGCAAATTTCTGATTCTCGTTATACTTAAAATTTGTTTAATTTTATTTTAGGAAAACCTTCATGCAGTAGTAGATGACACAGTCTTCTGCTTAGAACAGTTTCAAATATTCCTGGATACAGCTCCCAGACAAGTCACTCAACTTGATGAACAACAGCTTGTCATAAAAACTGGCACAGTTCTATCAGAATCAGTTATGGGCCCGTTATTGCGAGGATTTAAAGGAGATTCTGACTGGCAGTTGGCAAGAAATGAACTTAACTTATCAATTGGACTGGCTAAGAAAGTCAAAGCAAATTTACAAGAATCAGAAAAAAGCTGTGCTTTTATAAATCAGCTGTTAAAAACTAATCAGAATTTGATTCAACATCATGTTAATTTTGATATAACAATTGGACAATTTAAAGCAATCAAGGACGGTTACAACTATCTGGAAGAAATCAGAAGCAAAATCATTGATGTCAAAAATCTGTTTGTTCTAAAAGTAGACGGTGGACATATCAATCCTTTCAACAAATCATTAGCTCACATAGAAAGTAAAATAGACGGATGCCTTAAAGAATTCAATAAAACAAATTTATTCGCTGAAGAACTAGGTGAGGAATGGATGCACGTTATGACTCGATCACAAACAGCGAAACTTACCACTGAAGTTATACATGCTTTTGAAAATGACGTTGAAAATTTGCTGAACACAATGTTAATAGTAATTCAAGAAATGTACAAAAGGAATACCGAAATGGTTCAATCGGATGAAGATAAATGTGAAGGTGGTGTAGAACTTGTGATAGGGCATTTGAAAGAAAAAATTGTAAACAATTTATCCAGTGAAGTTAGGAATCTAAAGTTGAATGAAGTTACAGAAACTTTGTGGAAGTTGATTGGCAAACTGTCAGCTATGCAGAACTCAAACAACAGGCAAGCATGTAAAAGGTATGCCATATCTTAAGTATTTTCTCTTTATTCTGTTATCACAAAGTGAAATCTGTTTAAAGTATGCTATATCCTGTTATATGTGTATTATGAAGTTTAGTTGTAACAAATTTCGATATTAATTTTGTAAATCTGTTGAGTAAGGGAAAGCCAGTAAATTGTTGACTTGAAGTTAATTGACCCAGCAAAGTAAAGTCTCTGTTTTAACTTGACCATTTGACATGTGGTTTTTGAGTTGTTTGGTAAACAATGTTGGCCAAATGCACTGACTAATTGTTTTGAAATTGTGTAAAAAAATCCTTTTGATTGTTTAATCTTGGATGTTTGTTTAACAGACAATTAAGTTACTTTTCAACAATTAAGAAACTATTGAAATGCAGTTTCGACAGGAAGTAATTGTGAAAATGTAGGAAAGGGGCCAGGATCACGCTATAGGATCAGGTGAAGAGTCACCACTGAAGTCGAAGGGTTAGAAGGTTAAAGAAGACATAAGGATAAAAAAAAATAACATGGATGTAAAAAAAATAACATCTAATTTTCAAATTTCCAGATTTCAAAACAATTTGTCAATATTTTTTTTCCAAAACTGTAACAAAAAACATGCCTAACAGTGTGTTAAAACTGATACCTCATTTCACTCAGTCAATTAAGAATATACAGAAAGGTCTACTATTTTTGAAATGCTAGTAGTAATTGTAATAACAAATGTATTTTTACAAGTTCTAACTAAAATTAAAACAGGGTTTTAAAAAATATAATAAAGAAACATTGAACGGTGATTTGTGAATTGTTTATTCAGTATAAACACATTTTTCGTAGTAAATAATTGGTTTTCATTTCACCATTTCTTGTTTAATGTTTCTACTGTAGCATGTCATCTGGCTTTCATTTCTTCCTTGCTTTTAGCCTATCTATATAATGGTCTCCCTTTCTTTTTAAAACCATGAAAAGAACTAGACTTTTACAAAGATTCTGCAGGTGGAAGAAATATGTATGGATATATAGAAATATATATGAATCTTTAAAATGTTTTCAATAATAAAAACAATATTGGAAAGGAAGGATTTAAAACTAACAGGATTTAGTAAGAGAATGGACCAAGAATTTGTTTTTAAAATTAATTTTTAAAATAATAAGATCAAAATCATATTTGTTTAACTTTTACCATAATTTGCTATTCTCTTGTCCAACATTTTTAAAATCCAGATTAAAATTATGATTAACACATCTTAAAGTTCATGTTTAATAAAAGTGTTACAAGCGTAGAAATCTTTACTTTGGTAGTTCTTGTTGAATTTAATGTTTAGTAGAAAGTTAATATCCCATAACATTATCTATTGTAAAGCAGTGAAGTATCAGCACTTTCTGAATTGATTTGCCAACATTATTTCAAGTGTCATTAAAGCTTTTTTTGGCCAGTGTATCATACTATCTTTGATCCATACTTCCCAGGCAGGTCCTTTCTCTTCTGCTTCTGCCTTTTCCAACTCCTTGCAGAGTAAAAGCGTGTTCATAATAGAGTGAGTGTATTCATTTTGCGAGCGCATAGTTGGCGTATATTCATCAGCCAACATTTTTTATCATTTAGCCCTTACACAGAGGACTCAACTTACAACTTAAAGACTGCTGTGAACACAATCGGTTCTGTCCCACACACACACACACACACAAATTGTTACAGTTATGGTAAGGGATCTTCCATTTAAACTACAAATGGCCAAAACGTGAACATATTTTTTGCTAATCGAAAATACGATAGATTGTTAATGTAATATTTTTATAGGAACGTGTCTATCTACAAGAATGCATGAGTAAATTAGTCATTTTTAATAGGTTATAAATGTTTGCTCAAAAGTAACATATTAAAAATTATGAAAAAATCACATTTTCATTGATCTTACAGAATGACATAGATTAACAGTAATTATTTAGATATTAGCATCTTCCAATTTAAATAGGCTTATATTAGAATGCAGAAACATGGTAGATTGCAAGTAAGTTTATCAACATTAGACCACCCCTAATTTAAACCATTATACTGCTTTATTCATGAAAGTGTTTGGTTAGGGCAGAGAAAGTCAGTGAGTTTTGTGGTGTATTTCAAGGCCTTTTTTATAGACAACCTTTTGTTTATTGTTAAGGCAATCTGACTAATTGTGTGAGAGCAGTCAAGGAAGAGTTGTGACCACATAAAAAAATTTGACCTCAGTTGGAATTCTGACGTGTCTCACATCCTGAGCTGCTTTTTTTTCATTTGGTCCCTCAAGATTTGAATAGATTGTCAATATAGGAACTGAGTTACACAACCTAGTTCCACTTACTAAAACCAAAAAAATCCACAATAAATTCCCAAATTTCTTTCCTGGCTTTGAAACAGCCTATGGCTGCAAACCTAGTTCTCAGTTCTTCCATAAACCAATAGTTGTTTCTGATTGGTTCACAGTGCTCTTATATCTCAGGTTTAGTATACACTAGATTATCCCGTTTCTGCTCTCGCATTACTGCCAGCACAGCACATTGTATCTCCCCTATACAGTAGCTTCTTCCTGATTGGTGTGTTCTTTCCTGTGGTTTTAACATTGGCTTCTGAGAAATTAGGTTCCCGCAATAATTTCAAGTATAAATACAGGTTGTAAATCGTTCGGCAGAACATTGAGGAGGACCATCTACTGTAGAACAACTATACAATAGCCTGCCAATACCTGGAACTCTACAAGACACAATAACTTGTTCGGGTGGAAATAGGAGGAATTTAAATTTAAAGAAAAATCTAATTTTCTAACCATTACGAACTGCAAGTGAGTCAACAGCCCATGGCCAACATAGTAAATGTTCAAATTTCCAATATTTCTCTTGAAGACTACAAATAGATGAGCTAGTTTTTTTTTATTTTTGTGTACAAAATGATGTGTTCAGTATGTACCGGAATCATGATTTTGTTTAATTTTTTAATTTTTTTTTCATTTGTAATGTTTTTTTCCAGGATACTCAGGCGTTGTATCCCCCTGCTTGAGCAATACAGTCTGCTCGCACAGTTTGTCATCACACAGCAGATAGCAGCACTGAGAACCTCGTCAAGGTTGTGTGCGCAACTTTTAACTCTCTGCATAGACCTAGCACACAAGGTAAAAAAAGACAATGTTTTATTATTCAGCTTATATACAGTGGTACCTCGATATACGAGTGCCCTAATATACAAGTGTTTTGAGATACGAGCCGCCGAGCGAGCGATATTTTGCTTTGAGATGAGAGCAAGATTTTGAGATACAAGGAATCGCACACTACACCGCTGCACACGCACCAACATGCGGGGCACATGTTGGGGTCTTGTGCAGCGTCTAACAGTTTCTCCCACCTCAGACTAGATCTCAGTCTGTGTGCGCATGTTCTGGAAGGACCACTTTAATATCGTGATATGCCTAAGAATTATTGATCAGGCCTGGCTAGGTGTTACAACGAGGACCTTAACCTCTGCATGGAAGAAGCTGTGGCCTGAGGCTGTAGCTGAAAGGGCCTTCGAAGGATTGAAACCTGAAATATCTGTGGTAGAGATTGTTTCTTTAGGAAAATCCATGGGTCTGGAGGTGGATGAGAGAGATATAAACGAACTCGTCGAGGAACAGTCTCAGGAGCTGACAATCGAGGAGTTACACGATCTACATGCGCAGCAGCATACGGTGGTTCAACAAAAAATTAGTTTTGAAGAGGAGCCAGAGATGGAGGAGGTTATCTCTACAAGAGATATAAAGGAGATCTTGGGAATGTGAGAGAAAGTTGTAGAGTTTGTGGATAAAAATCACCCCAAAAAAGTTGTTACTGGTCGTGCATCGGAGTTGTTCAACAAAACTTGCCTAACTCATTTCTGCAATATCCTAAAAGTGAGGAAGAAACAAACCTTCTTGGACAGTTTTTTTAAACGATCTGCAGGTGAAAATGAGCAAAGCGTGACAAAAAAAGCAAAGACCAGTGACGAAAGTTAAGCGCTTCCGTAAGCACTTCATTTTATTATGTTTTTATAGAATATGTATTTGTTATTTATAAATAAATGTTTCTTCTTGTAAATACATTTTTCTTATTCAAAAACACTTAACAAAAACAACTGAGGTGGTGTATTGGGAGCTGGAACGGATTAATGGCATTTCAATTAATTTCAATGGGGAAAATTGCTTTGAGATACTAGCAATTTGACATACGAGCAAGGTTACAGAACGAATTAAACTCGTATGTCGAGGTACCACTGTATTTTCATGCTGTTATTTTAATTTGTATTGTAAACTTTTTCTTTTTGTATACTAATTTAAGGTATGATTATTAATGTATGTGTAAAATTTGAGAAGTAATTTCTCAAGCTGGTTTTTAAAAATCTGATCACTTTGATTTGTACAATTTTCAATTTTTTGTATAGCAGTTAGATTAACGGGTGCAAGGGATCAGTGTTAATGGAACGAATAAAGCTTATAGCAGTAACTGTAGTCTCAAACCTATAACCTTCAAGTGTGCAGCTTCAGAGACACAGTAGATATTGTCTTAGCCATCTTGATCATACTGGCCTTTATTTTGTTTTTTACTGATAGCTTCCGAATCAAATTTTTAATGATACATCAACTAATTTACTTCTCAAATGTTTGTGGATTTGCCAAATGCAATTTGTTGTACAATTTATCTTAAATTGTTATCTTTCAACTACATCTTAGGGGTGCAAACTAGCTGCACCTATTGAGAGGATTTAGACATCCCTCGCGGTACCCGAGTCTAACACACACTTACACTTACAACACTACACATATGACTTTAATACTTTACACTCACATGTACATTTAGGGAGGCGATAATAGCCTTAATGTATTTTCACCTAAAAATAACAAACAAACAAACAAAAATTCAACAGCATCATTATCATTTAAATGTTTTTGTGATAATTTAGGGTTTCAGGATGCCTGAAGAACTTATGGAGGAAGGTGAGGGTGAAGGCTCACAGTCTGGCAGTGGAGGGATGGGTCTTGGTGAAGGAGAAGGAAAGAAGGATGTGTCTGACCAGATTGAAAGTCAAGACCAATTAGAAGGCGCTCGTCCTAGTGGGGAAGAAGAAAAAGAAGAGGACAAGGAATGCAAGGTAAATCTATTTAAAGTTTCTGTTGTCTTCCTTCTAGAAGTAAACTATCATAATTAACTATTCACAAGTCAATAGTATGCTTCAGCAGGTAATAATTATCTTATAAATTGCAATGTTATTCTTTCCTATTAACACTCTCTCAGAAATGTTTTGTGATTCTCTTTTTATAAATTGTATAATTCTAACATAATGCTTGTTTTAACTTTTTTTATTTATATATTTTTAAAAAATAATGAAACCATTATTATAAACAGCAATGACATCACAATATAGTTCCGTTAAAAATGGCTTAAAATCATAACTTATTGTAATAAATTTAATCTCCCATGGGTGAATATCTCTTAATTCAGTAATTAAAGTATATAATAAAAAAATTTTTTTTTAAATTGTTGATAATTTTATAGTAAAAGTACGTCCAAGAATTCACAATTATCATTATTTTTTTGCCCAGCTATTCCTTCAAACATGTAGTCTATCATTTTTCCCATTTGCTTTTAAAGTTCCCATGTGTTAATCTTTTGGAGAAGATTATATTTGATCAGATTAAATATAAATACATGTCCATAACCAAGAAAGTTCATTATGTTCAGCTCAGAATGCAGCACATACATTATTTTATTCTTGGGTGTTAAGATTTATGTTTATGTAGTATAATAAGACTCATTAGCTTTCTTGGTGAGGAGAAAAAAAAGGAAAAAACGTAGTGTATGCGGTTTTCTGTTCAATAGGAGGAAGAAAAAGGTATTGAAATGTCAGATGATTTTGGTGGTAAGCTCCAAGACCTGGATAAGAAGGAGGATGAAGAAGGAAGTGGTGAAGATTCAGATAAGGAAGAAGAACCTGATAAGGAAATGGGTGAAACTGAAAAAGGCGCTGAGACATTAGATCAAGAAGTAAGTCTTACAGTCAATATTAGTTTGGGTGGGAATTCACAATAAACAAGTTTTTTTAACATCAATACTTAATACCAGACTAATGACGATGAGAGATCGGCATTAACTCAAAGGGTAAAGTGTATGGCAGTAATAGCAGTCTTGAGTCTACAACTATAAGATGTGCAAGGACAGAAATTCAGCAGAATGATCAGTGTATTAGCCATTTTGATCACCTTTGCTTGAACGTTTTGTTCCTGCTGCATCGTGTTGCGGAAATCTGTTTATAGTTTTAGAAGAAGTAAGAGTAATTTCCTGAAATTAAGGTATTTATATTTTGAACAGTTACTTTTCATGAACTATATCAGCGAATGTGAAAAATAATAAAAACAAATGTCTGTTTTAAATAATAAAATCTGCATTAAATTAGCATTTTAAAGCTTCAAAATTAAAATTCTAATTAATTTATGCAGAATTTAATGCTGATTGTAGTGGTGAAATAACATTTTCAAAAACTTTATGATTTAAAATAGTTGCTATTTTGAAACTGCTGATCAGATTGATTTTGTTAGGTAAAGAAAGCTACTGCTAGAATTGATTAAATGCCAAGTTTGAATCAAATCAGATCAAAATTGCTAACATAAGAGTGCTAACACCCCCCCAAACACACACACACACACACACACACACACACACACACACACACACACACACACACACACACACACACATATATCCACATATATATATATGAATTTAGGTGTCCCTCTCAAAAGTTATATATATATATATATATATATATATATATATATATATATATATATATATTAGAATCTACTCTCATTTAGGTTCCAAGCTGGGACTTACCATGATGGCCACTCTAATAGCTTATTTTTCAAAGGGGATTCTCTAATAAGTATGACAATAACATTTGTCTTTTAAAAAATTTTTATTGACTTTAATAATTATAACTGTTTTTTTGTTTTACTAAAACTGCTATATGTTACTTTTCACTGATTTTTTCGGTTTTACAATATTTTACTACACATAGTTTAACAGTACGTTTAGACTATTTGTGGTAGTCATGCTTTTAGCCTGGATAGTCATAGTTCTGCAGTTAGGCTACAATATGCAACTAATTTTCTTATATGTAGGTCACTTTGTGTTACAAAAAAAATAATATTTTCAATCTTTTTTTCTGTTTCTAGATCTGGGGTAGTGATTCTGAGGAGGAAGAGGAAGACGAAGATGACCAGAAAGAAACAGAAAAAGGCGATAGCGGAGAGCAGTTAGGCGAGAAAGAGTTAGGCGCTCATGAAGACGATAAGAAACCTCAAGACGACCAAAGTGAAAAAGAAGGAAAACATCAAGATGATAAAAAGAAAGAGATTAACGAAATGGATGATCAGGCAGTAGATGATGATCAGATAGATCCGCACCATGGTTGGTATAATAGGTTTTTAAGAATTTTGTTTTAATATTTATAAACTATGTACAGCCTCAGTTATCCAAACTAATTTGGACATAGGGTGGTTCAAATAATCAAACAAAGACTAATTTTCTAAAGAAAACACATAATTACAATATTTAAACATCATTTCATTAAACATAAATACAGAATACTTTTATGTATTTATGAATACAGGTGCTTTTTTAAAAAAAAAAAACCTTTTGTGTTGGAAAATAAAATATATAATTTTTTTTCAGTATATGGAATTAAAGAAAAAGTACAGTTTATACATTTGAAGGAGTTTAGCATTTAACTCTGGTCAGAGTTATACTAATCGTGCACAAAGCAATGGACTATATAATTATAACCATAAAATCGGCTTTCAAAAAAAAAAAAACTTGCAGGCTAGTAAACAATAAAATAATTCTTTTATTACCAGCGTTTATTTACTTAGACTTTCCTTTTCTTGATTTTTCTCAGTTAGAGTAAATTGTTTATTTATTTAAGGGTTAAATTTAATCAAAATTATGAGGTTTGATGTGTACATAATAGACAGATATCGAGATAAAAAACACCTTTTTTATTCGGTGTGCTTTGAAACAGATATTCTCACTTCAATGAAAACACATTTTTACATGACAACAATACTTTCTGTGTAGTTCGTAGAGCGAAAAAAATAATTTTATTTCATGTATCCTTGATACTTTATTATATATGAATAAAGATTAATTTTGTCTCACAAATGACCCCAAAAGAAAACTATCAAACATTTAATTGAATCATTAAAGAACTGGATATTTGTCATTTTTATAAATAAAATATTTGTTATAATTGCATTTAAACTTGTGATTTCTAATTTTTCATCTTTGAACTGTATACTTAAAGGTTCTTAGTTCTAGCCGCAGTTATTCCCATTACTTTTCCCTTACCGTTAACACTGATCCTTCGTCCTCATTAGTCTAACTGGTATAGAGTATAGGTGTGATGCCAAGAAAAAAAACTAATTTTTGTAATAATCAACAGGAAAACATGAGCCTCAACCAGAACCGGAGCCCCTTGACCTTCCTGAAGATCTGAACCTTGATGAACAGAAGGATGCTGGTGATGAAGAGCCAGATGAGAAAAATCCTTTTGAAATTGATGAAATGAAAGGTAAGCTGTTTTTTTTTTAATTTAGTTGTTACAGTAACCCTTTGTGCTCAGAGTGCCAGTATGAGTTACTATCAATGAACTTCTAATCAGATCGGATAAATATTTACTGTAGTGTACCCAGAACTCGGTGGGTCATTACTTGTGGCTTGCATTTTTTTTTTTGCTGTTGGTAATTGTATGTCAAACTGTCACGCCTAATGTTCAGAATTGAATTACACGTGTTTGGATTTACTCTTTAAAATCAGTAACTTTTATCGGTCAATAAAACAGTTTTGGGGAAAATTTGCAATTAATATTTTCATCACTGAATCATTTTTAGTGTATAGTTTTCTTAAATCTTAAAAAAATTGTTTATTTGTGTAAATATGTGTGAAAAAAATGTTTCACCTTTGAACACTTTTATTTATAAATTAATTATAATTTTATGAAAATCGCTAATATTAAGTATCTATACAAACAATCTTTGAGTTATTTCAACATTATTATAAACAATTATTGAAGTGTAAAAAAAATAAATGCTGACTTAATAAAATAATATAATAAAATAAATAATAAAAAGTTGTTTTAAAATGTAACCTAATATTTCAAACATAGACTAATATACTGATTTACTTATAATTATTTTTTTAATAATAAAAAATGTAATAGGATATTTTAAATCAATTCAATAAAGTCACAAAAACATAAGCAAATGCTGTAGCACTGTCACTCTACCATAAGTATAAAAGCAGTATGGGTCAAAAATTGCAAAATGCCAATTTAAGTTAACCTAGTGAACTAAGACACTTAAATGTTTACAACATTTATAATAGTAACATCTTAATCTTACATGTATTAAGATGTAACATACACATGGCACAATTGTCTGCTAGATTTAAATAAATAATGCAATAACAATTGTATATACAATCTCAAAAGCTGAGTCAATGACTTTTTCAGTTAGGTCAGTTATTCTCCAGTAGATTGCAGCACTTCTCAAGTACAGTGAAATTTCCATTAACAGATACTTTTAACAGCGGACTTATCTTTATAAGGGACACTTTTGTATTCCCCGACCGAAATGAAGCTATTCTAGTCTTAAACGAACTTCTAAATAGCAGACATTCTCAAAAACAGACATAGACAAATCAATAGTCTCATTGAAACTTTTAGATACCGGACAGCAGATCATAATAATTTAGCTTGAGTAGTGTATCTTATACATCTTTTTTTTTTTGAAAGTATCAAAAAAAAAAGAACTACGATATCACCTCAAGCTTAAGTGCTTCAAAGACTATACGACTTGTTTTCCACATTGTTTCATCATAATTCATTTGAGGGCTCCAGTAATGAGAAACAGATTAGCACGTTTTGTTGACTCATTATAGATGGACAAGTTAATCTGGGTTCAATGGTGTAAGTCCAATTGTTAGCCATTATTTATGCACGGGACTGATCTAGAAGTTTTTCTTTACTTAGACTTCTCTTCTGTGCATTACACTGTGTTTAAACTGTCTCCCAGTCTGAATTGAATTGCTGACTTTTCCAGAACTGTTGATATATTGTCACCGACAGGCTCATGGCCCATTATGCCAAGATTGGGCATGAGGGGTTGTACTGCTTTGCAAATACAAAACCCATTTATCTTAAAAATTGTGTTTTTATTTAAAATTAGTGCTATGAAAAAGAAATCAGTTCCATTTTTGTAGGTTTACTTTTGCAATATTATCGCAAAATATCCATTTACCAGTCTGCTGTAGTAATTAGCTAGCCTATATACAATGGACTCTAACTGTATTCCTCCCAACAGTGGACACTTTTCAACAACGGACATTTTATATGGTCTGAGCAGTGTCCGTTGTTGGGAATATTCATTGTATATTGGCTTTATCTAGAATTTATAAGGAAAATAAATAGTAAGGAACATAGCACCACTATAGGTAGGACGTTCGAGTTGTAATAAAGTGTACACATAGTCTTCTGAGCTGAAAGATATGAATAACATTTAACCAACCACTAAGGGTTAAATTTTATGATTAGTATACATCTTGTAAAATAAATTTACATTTTAAAACTACTTCAATCCTTTAATTGTACATAGTATTTAAATATCAACCTATAATATTTGCACAATTATAATGATTTCAGAACAAATGCCACCACCAGAAGACAAACCTGAAGAGAATAAAGAAAATGATACAAAGGATGTCGATGAAAAAGACGTGAATAGTGACAGCAGTGACGATGAAGGGGATGAAAAAGGTGAACAGAATGAAAATATGGAAGTTGATCAAGAAACTGAAGAAAATCCAGAACTGGGAGAAAACCAAGATGACGGTAATTATTATCTGTACCCACTTTATGAACATCAGTATTCAATGACGATAACTTCATTATGTGTGCATTCAGCACTTTCATCCCTTATCAATTGCATAATTTATATCTGCATAGGTAAGCATTTTCTGTTGTAAAATTACAATGAAAATATGAAAATGAACCCTGCTGTCATTATGAATCTTATAAGAGATTATAATTGTTTAAGATTTGTAATGGTATATAGTTAAATTAAAAATGCATAATCAGAATACACGTCTGGATTATTTACTGCCTATGATTAAAATGAATTTCCAATGATAACTAAATAGTTATCTAACTTGGTTTTTTTTTGAAAATTTGATTCATCGTCATAATCAGCATTAAAATTGCATAAATTAACATTTTCAATTTGCAAATTACATTTAAAATACGAAAATGAACTCTGTCTGTTGTAGGGTAACAAACTTTTTCATGTTTTTCAGTTATTATTCCAATTTTTAATCAGATCAAATCAAAATTGTGAACATTAGATCTAAAACACATGCACACGTGCATACACACACACACACACACACACACATACACAAATATTTTATTGATTTATTAATTTTTATTATATAATAAAATTACACAACTGATTTATTATATAAAGGGTAGTAGAACCTCAGTTATCTAGAAATTAAATTATAAGATCTGTAACCTTGTCCTTCAATTTTTGTTTACTAAGTAGTCAAAATGGCTGGCAATTGTGATGTGTTTGTGTTTCATGTGTGATGATGATATTTAAATGTTATGATGTATGAAATTTTTCAGGATTTACCAGGGAATATAAATATACCAATCAAATTTGGATATTCAGTAAAATAAATTGGTTTAAAATTTTATCTTTTTTTTAAAAAAAATTATTAAAACAAAAAATTACTGTACCAATAAATTTTACACAGTATCTACAATAAGAGTGATTTTTCAGATTCTTAAAATGATAAATAGTAAATATATTTAAATTTATAGTTAAGTATGTACTTTTCAGCTAGCTAAATAACACAGCAGTTAGGCTACTAGGCAAGCCAGCAGCCTAGAGTAATAAAGGAATGGAAAACCTGTCAAAATATAGGGCCTCACAAACACTTCAACTCCTTTTGTACTAGAAATAGATCCGTGTTATACAGTGGAACAAAATTTTTTTTCAGAAGCTTACAGTACTGTTTCCTTAATCTATGATCTTCTCAGGTCATAGAGAAAATAATGGATTTATTGTATAAACAGGCAGTAACTGCCAATGTAAAATTTAATTTTTTACCTCTTTTATATTAATTTTTCATCTTTTGATTGATCATCGTCAATAATGTTTTGTTTCGATCAATCATATTTCTTTGTTTCTCTCTGTCACCATGACTATCTTCTGTTAACTATGCATTGTAAGTTGCAAAAGTATTTAAGTAGACAGTGAAAAATGGTGTCAGACATAACAAGGTTTTTAATTTATACTCCTTTGGGATAAAAAATATTTTTTGTAAAATTAAATTCAAAAATCATTTAAAGCAGAATTAAGTTAATCCGCTATTTGAATAATCATCCTCTAGATCTTCTTGTTCTATCTTTACTTACGAAAATCAGTAAAAAATTTAAGTTTTTCGGTATTAAATTATTTGCAAATTTTCGATAAACCATTTACTTAAACATATTTGTATTTATTGCATTTTAATACTATTCAACTTTTTCTTTTTCTTCTACTAATTTTGAATCAAAAAATGTGTTTCATATTTCTTTTTTTTATAAGTTATTGAGTTTTTTTTATTGGAGACACAGTGAAAGCTGTAGTGAAATTTAAAAAAGAAAGAAAACCAAGCGTTTTTAAAAGAAGAGATTAAGTTAGTAAGATATGTCTTTAATTGTAGGTGGTGCTAAAAACGATGAAAAAACTGGGGAGGAACCAAAACCAGAAGAAGATATTGCTGAACAAAAAGAAGATGAGGCTGCTGACGCTTCTGAAGACAAACCAAGCAGTGAACCTGCAGCGAGTTCTAACCAAGAGTCAGGTTCTAAGGACGAGGTAAGAATTATTACATTTTACATGACTGCTGATTACCCGCAGTGCTCGCATTACCAAATCTTGTGCATAAATCAGAAGTCTGATGTAATTATAGTAAATACTATATTTTTTTTAAACAAACATTACTAGCAAAACTACAAGTTTGAAACATCAACACTAACTTTTCTACACCCAAGTATATCAAAATATAAAAAAAGTATATCAAAATAATTTTAAAAGTTGGACTGTTATAAAATTAATAAAAATATTTTAACTGAAATAGTTTTTAAAAAATCATTGAAATATGTACTTTACCATTCACTTATACTGGAAGCTGTTGTACAAATACAGTAGACCAACGGTTTATAAACTAACGGAGAGCGGACAGCTTGAAACTTTTTAAAGTTTTCTTTCAATTGCAAAAAAAATAGAAAATTGAACATATCTTAAATATGTTGTATAATTTAACCTGTCTCAAATATGTTCTATAATTCCATAAAAACTTTAATGCCAACTGTAAAGTTACACACAAAACAGATATTTTAAAATAAATTGAACAGGACGATAGAATAATGCAGCTATGCTGGGTTCACACTACTATTTCAACTACAACATCCAACTAGCTAGGTTGAATGAGTTTGAAAAATTAAATGAAACAAACAACTCTTTATATTTCATGTGTAATAATTAAACTTCATCAGAATAAAAAAAGAAAAGATTAAAAAATGTTAACTCACTTATACACAATTTTCTCTTTTCTTCTGGTGAAGTGTAGGGCCATTTTTCATAATTCATTCCAGTGGTTACAGAAGTGGAATAGATGAATAAAACCAGTAATAACATCATCAATATTTTATTATAAATGAGCAATTAATTGCAATTTATACTCCACTCTGTGGCGCTCAATTAGTTTTGTGGTCATATTGTCAACACTTTTAAACAAGTAATCACTTTTTTGCCAGATTCGAATCCAGATTAGTGACAGTTCGGATTTTTGACATCCAAACTATTGACGCTGTATTGTGGGAAAAACTGTATCCATAATTTCAGCATCTGAAATTTAAATATGTATTATTACTTTGAAAAATATTTGATTTGTACACAACAAAAAGATATACTTACTGTTCATGGCATCTCCTGAAAGTACTATTTTGGAAATAAAAACAAACGTAACATTAATGTTATTTTTATAAGAAAGTATTAATTGAATTTCCTTTTAATTAACAGTAATTAAAGACAAACCGTCTTTAGTTTTAATATTCCAACAAGAATTCTGTAACAGTGACTTACAGTATTTATTTGAAATCTCTATTCCAAATTAAATCATACTTTAATTGATTTTTCGATATAATTTTCACCATTTTCATGGTATTCTTCATATCATGTAACCAGTGTGTTAATATCTTTCTTGAAGAATGATAGTAGGAGGAAGAATACCTTTCCAAGCGCTTGGTGGTTGATGTAGCCAAGGCACTGGTTAGTATGCTACGAATCTAAACTGCACACCTCAAAGTTGTGAGTTCAAGAGGCAGATTTCTTTTTCCTTACCGTTATCACTGATCCCTTGCCCTCATTAGACTAACTGGCACAAAGTATAGACGTCAACAACAAAGTTTTAACTCCAACAATTTTTTTTAATTATTTATTTTAGTATGAAGGGGCATTAAATGAGTGGTTTAACAATAACCAAACATTAGTAATGTAATATCCAACAACTTATAAGACTTGCTGAAGTGTCAAGATATCAGATTAGTCAAATGGCTGAGTGGTCTAAAGTGTTATACTTGGCCATTATAGTGTATTTGTATATTAGTGAGCGGGTTCAAACCCCGTATCAGCTGTTGATTTTTCTGTAAAACTTACTTAAATTTTGCCTGTCTGTGGCAGAGGGAGAGGCGAGGCCAACCATAAATTAATGATGGACGGTTCAGGTCAGGTGAATTTCTTGTGAGTTGCGTACTTCTTAATATGTACTACATGTATCCACCTAAATATATTACCGCCATTAAATATGTTCAGTAGGTTTAAAATATGTCCAAGTGAAAAAATCCAAGATTGTAATATTGATCAGAGGTAGTAACATCATTGTTGTCAGATTGTTGGCCAGCTAACGAGGCTTTACAAAGACTGGTTAATCAGATCCTATATTAGACGAGTCTTGCATTGCCTCAAAGCAATATGACTCCACAACTTGCCTCTTGTTCTGGATTGCACGGTGAATTTTTCATGTCAGCTAAGAAAAATTTGAGCATTATTAGCTCATTTTGTTTTATGGAGATCTATTATTATTTTTAGAAACTCATTAATACAAAGATTTTTATGAATTTTTTCATACGCTCTCCTTAATAAATCTCAGTTTAATAAGGCCATTTTAGTAAATGGTCATTGTTCAATACAATCCACTTTTTGGCGTGTACTGAAAATTGGAGTGACCTTTGTTAAACTGCTGTATCCATTTCGTCATCATCCCTTCACCATACATAGCACAAATTTTGGTGATAAATTTCAAAAGGTCTCGTATCTCATGCATTAAAAAAATTATTTTAGTCCCAATTCCACAATCAGTTAATTTTTTTATTGATTAATTATGTCAAAATTCATTATGGTGTTACTGTAGCCATAATGGCGTCTATGGATAGCCATTGAACAGGAAACAGAGATGCGTGTGTGTGCACTTCTGATCACAGAGTTGTTGTAGTAACAAAACAAATACTATTTATACTTTGTGGATATGTCTTATACTTTCACCAACAAAAATATTTATTTTATTTTTTAAATTATTTTGGAGTCCAGAAAATTTTGCCAAAATATGTAAAAATAACGGCTTGGTGGACGATGTGGCCAAGGTACTGGTCAGTTTTCTGCATCTTTGAACTGTTCACATCAAGGTTGTTAGTCCTAGTCACATTTACTGTTGTTCCTTTACCGTTATCATTTACAATGATTCAGAAACGGCTACAGAAGTTAGTTTTGAAATTTCTCGAATGATAGCAAAGCGAAGTCGCCCCTTCAATGATGGAGATTTTGTAAAAGAATGCATTGAAATCGCCGCTAAGAAAATGTGTCCAGAAGCAGCAAAAAGTTTGAGAAAATTCAACTGAATCGTATGACAATCCAAAGATTTAATTATGTCTTTGTCAGCTAATATTATGCGAACAATTAACTGAAAAGACTAAGATAATTGAATTTTTTTCGTTGGCACTCGACTTAATCAACTGATATTAGTTCCACAGCTCAACTACTCATATTCATACGAGGTGTTACTCAAGATTTTGAAGTCGTAGAAGAGTTATTAGGAATGTGTTCATTGAAAGGTCAAACTAAAGGAGTTGATATACTCAATGTACTTTTGGATGAGTGTTCAAAAACTGGTTTTGACTTATCAAAATTATCGGAATTGTGACTGACGGTGCTCCTTCTATGATTGGTGTCAATTCCGGGCTAGTTACTTTGCTAAAAAGTATCTGCAAGAAAAAAACATAAATGCTGAAGATCTCATGCAGTTTCATTGCATCATACACCAAGAAGCCCTTTGTTCTAAAAAATTGAATTTCAAAATGTCATGAAGGTGGTAGTTTCGACTGTAAATTTCATCAAATCACGAGGACTCAATCACAGGCAATTCAAACAATTCCTTGATGACATCAAAGCGAATATGGAGATTTGCTGTTTTATACAGAAGTAAGGTGGCTAAGTCGTGGATTGACACTTGAACGATTTCTAAATTTAATAGAAGAAATTGGAATATTTCTGGTGGAGAAGCAAAGGATGTCCCGGAACTTAAAAATCCTGATTGGTTGTGTGATTTGGCTTTTTTAGTTGACATTACAAATCATTTGAATGTCTTGAACACACGGATTCAAGGCAAAAATCAACTGATATCCCAGCTCTACGCTCATGTATCATCCTTTCAATGCAAGCTGACTCTTTTCAGATCGCAACTGACTTCTGGAAATTACAATCATTTTCCGAATTATAAGAAAATGGCCGAAAAATTCAACAAAACTGCGATTAATTTCAGTTATGTAGAAAAGCTGGATATTCTGATTCACTCTTTTCAAGACAGATTTTCGGACTTCAAAAAGTGAAACCTCTGTTGGACATATTCAGCAATCCTTTCTCGATTTCAGTTGAAAATGCGCCAGAGTCAATGCAGTTAGAAATTATCGATTTGCAAACGCACCAAGATTTGCGCAACAAATTCAACGAGGAGACTTGTTGAACTTTTACCACTGCATTGACAAAAATATGTACAAAGAGTTGCGCATAAACGCTCTGAAATGTGCCAGCTTATTTGGTTCTACCTATATATGTGAACAAACTTTTTCAATACTGAATAATAATAAAACAAAAATCGAAACCGCCTTGCAAATGAAAGTTTGGAAGCAGTTTTACGTGTTGCTACAAGTAAATTTGACCCAAATATAAAAGATTGTAAGCACTAATGTAAATTTGCCCTCATTGGTCTGACTGGTATATAGTACGGATGTTAAGAAAAAAATTATATTTAAATCGGTCATTTACAAGTATCAGAAAACTGAGTAACATTTAATTTATAAAATACATTCTTGAATGTGTTTTGAAGGTTACACAGCAGGCTCAAGAAGAAAGTGACTCAAAGCAAATGAAGCCAGAAGATTCTTCAACCGCAGAAGGTCCAGACCAGCAAGGCGTAGGCTCAGCACAACAAGAACAAGAACAAGATGCTAACCAAGGATCGAAAGGGTCTAGCACTTCTGCTGCTCCGAGTAAGCAAAATGAAGTACGTGAAGAAAAGAGGCAAAGGCCTGGCGAAAGTGAAGAGGAAAGAACGTTAGGTGAGCTGTAATTTTTTTTATATTGTTAAAATCAAATTAAATATTTCAAATGCAATAAAACCCCTTGTATATTAACAAGTAATACATACCACACACACACACACACACACACACACACACACACACACACACACACACACACACACACACACACACACACACACACACACACACACACACACACAGATCAAAAAATACAATGGACTGATACAATGGATATAAACGTGACAGAAATCAGTGGTCATGATGTCAAGAATGATGACACTCTGTGTAGCCAAGGTTATTTCAGCTAAATAACGTAAATAAATAGCTGTCCTGGCAAAGAGAGTAAAGAAAAATGATAGCCAATATACTGTAAGACAATACGTTTTATACATTCAAAAGCTGAAATGGTTTACCTAAAAATCCAACAGAATGCAGTAATATGTTGTTTGGTCATTACGAGTAAATTTACCTCATAAGACTACAGTGATGGAAATTGCTGCACGAAATGTGAATGCGCTAACATTTTGAACGTTTAAGAAACAATTAGGAATTTAAGACTTTGCTATGAAAGTGCTTTGATCTGCAAGTCTGCTGTAGCTAAACATTTGGGGTAGCCATATGTTATTTTCTGTCAGTCATTACTTAATGTATTTTATTTATAGTCTTTATGTACAGATTGTTTAGAAATCTCATTTCCCTACTATATTAAAAAAACTCTCAATCACAAGTTAAATTTTTACAACATTGAATTATTTCTCGACTGTAGATCAATTCAGCGGGGTTGTGTTCCTGAAATAACTATAGTTTAAAACTGCATGCTATAATTACTATATAATATTCGCTAGAAAAAATATTTAATGTTTTTGAAGGATTTTACTAGGTGTGTAATGTGCAAGATTATTCCCAACAGTTCAAATGTTTTATTAGTCTTTACTAGACTTTAATAAAACATAAACAATTATTTTACAATTCTCATACAAACAGATTAGAGATGCAAAGAAAAATTATGTTTATATTGTTCTACAGTGAAAGGAATATTTATACAGATATTGAACTTGTACTGGTGTAGTGAGCTCAAATCCTTTAAAAAAATCCCAGAAAGAAATATGTTTTACAAGTGTTTGTAATACTTTATTTAATGGGAATAAACAGTAAAGTTGTACAGTACTTCGCATGATGATACCAACTGTAGCAACTTATGGTCTAGCTAGAAATACATTATTTAAATTATGACAACAATAAAATATCCAAGCATATGTTTTTAAAGCATTTACTAAGGATTTTGTAGATGTTTTGTTTCTTGTCCGTATAACTTAATTTTAGGCAAAGTACACTAAATGGAGAGGATTAAAGAAAAAGAATGAAATTCCTGAAGGATGAGAATGTTGTGTTTTACAAAAATAGCAGTGATAAATCGAAAGTTGGCGTAATAATATTGGGAATAATAATAAGTTGGGAAGATGAATGGACAGCTTTGGACAATAACAAATTGAGGGTAATTAAACTGTTCGCCCTTGGGGGTTGTCTGTAAGAACAAGTCGACGGGAGGAGGTTGTCGTTACACGCCTCCGCATTGGTCATTCGTTGCTGACACATGGTTTTCTAATGGGACGCGGGGAGCCACCTACATGCCAACTTTGTGGAGAAACCATCACAGTCAAACACTTGATCTTAGACTGCGATTGCTTGAGAACCATGCATTTAATATATGGATTAGGAAACTGTATGCAGGCGATCTTGGGGGACGATTCGTCAATCATTGATCGCGTTTTGGCCTTCCTAAGACGCTTGCATATATATCAATATATTTAATTTTATCCTTAGTATTTATATATTTTTTATAGATTATATTCTTGTTAATTAGTTTTAGGTAATTTTATTGTTTCATAATATTTATTATCTTCCTGTTTGATTAGGACCCCTTTACAGTCCACTTTTATATTGTTTTGTTTTTAAGTTTTTTCTTCTTGTTATAAATGTTATCTAGTTTATAAGTAATGTTAAGTTTTATCGCCCTATTGTATCGTTACTAGTTGTGTTTAGGCGATGATAGCCTTAATGTGGTGCTTTTCGCCTTAAAAAAAAAAAAATCAAAGTTATTTGATGCCCAAACATAAAAATAACTTTTTAATCTTATTCTTCCTACTTTTACCCATATGCAAAAGTTCAAAAAGCTTAAAAAACTTTTAAAGTTGTTGGTGAGTTTTTAAGACACCCTTTTTTCATAAATCCAAAAATATATAAAATCCTGGAAACTGTTTTTTTTTTTTTTAATCAAGACTAGGTTTATAAATTTTTGACCTAACATGTCAAAATTGTAGGGGGGATATAGAAATTTGAACTTTTTAATAGATCTATGTCCAAAAAATGTACATATCTTCAAAATCAATAAGTATGTCTAGTTTCAAGTGGTACGCCACACTAGATAAATAAAAATATTTTTGGTCTTAAGATTTTATTCTAAATATTTTTTGTTGTTAACCCGTATATTTTTTCTGGGTTTGGGCCGCTATAAGGATCATTTTCTCTAAATTTTACAGCGATTTGTCATATTTTATGGTACGTGTTTTAGACAGGCAGACTTGCACACAAATTTTTAAGGATCCTTGGTTTTACCTAAGTACCCTAGTATTTAATAATAATTTATTAGTAACCCAATAACTTATTAAATAATCTCATAATTTAAGTTATACAAGTTATTAACTTTCTCTGTTTCTCAGGTAATTTCAACGAACCATTGAAAAAAAAACTGAAAACCATGAAGATGGATCAGGAAGGTAATGAAGAGACAAAAGAAGACGAAGGGATTAAAGAAGATGCTGCTGCAGAACTTTACCAACATATCAAAGAGGCCAAAGAAAGTAACTTCGATGCCCAAACTTTGGATGCTGCTACAGAAGTAAGTAGTGTTATTTAAAATCCATCGTGTGTGTGTGTGTGTATGTGTCTGTCTGTCTGTCTGTATAAATAATAATCTTTCCTATCTCCTATAACTCCTTCGCAGGAGCACAGGGCATCCAGAAGAGTTTGCCATTCCTTCCGCTCCCAGGCCAAGTCCCTCAGCAACACTTCCCATGACCAATGCCTCTTTCTCCACTGTCCTTCTTCAGGTACCATAAGGTCATTCCCTTTAACGGTTTTTCATTTATCATAGTTCAGAAACACTAGCATTTCACAGCCGAAACAGAGCAAGATAAAATGTATTATAAAACAAATTACATAAATCATCCTATTTGTAATAACTACGTTATATTTAAAAAATATAATATTCCTGTGAATATTTACTTCGCATTAAGTGTGTTTAGCTACTCCTGTCTATTCCCCCACATGCATGGTTCCTATCCCTTAATTCCGTTTCCCTACCTGCGCTGCAGAAAGGTTCATTAAGTGTTAAGTCGACTGTAAATATTTAAGAAATTCACTTAATAACTCGGTTGATTAAGAATTAGAAGAGTGCGTTTTTTTGGTAGACAGAGACTACACCCAACATGAATGTTAAATTATATATCAATATTGAGTAAATTGTGCCATTTAAAGTTACTTTGTAACTTGTAATACTACAAATTCTACTGTCTTCATCATTCCAGTGGTGAATAAATAGTGAATCTGCGTTTTTAGTGAATTTTAGTTTTGGCCTGTAATGCATTACATTAAAACTGTTTATTGATTTGGTGACGTATTGAATATAATATTTTTTTTAATGCTTATTTTCTGTAATTTGAATTTGCAGAATGTCAAAACTGTTTATGCTTGTCCTGAAAAGTAATACTTCAACAGATTTGTTGCTTCACCGTTGGTATAATGATATATTTATGATTATTTGTTATAATATGCTTAACTTGAGCTGATACGTCTATAAAACCTTATTTGAAACGTATGTTTGTATGAGTAGGAGTATGGTGTTTGTGAGTGGTAAATTACCCAGAGCACAATACCTAAATACAGTCCTGGCCACAGGCGTCATAGTCCCCTAGTATTATAACATAGTTGTAAAACTATTTTGTTTGTAAAAAATAATTCAAATTTTTATTTACAAACTTCTATTTTTCTTAGGAACAAGCTAAACAGCAACCAGTTCCTAAGAAAGAAGACGAAAATGGAGAAGAATTGGAAGATGATTCTACGATAAAAATGGATGAAGGTAAGCAGTTCGTTTACAAGCTGATTACTAACATTAAAACAATTAGTGTTATTATATTATGAAGTACATAATAAATATATTCAAAAAATTAACATCTCATATTATAATACAACATTGATAATGTCCGTGCTATCTGATTCTCTGCTGAAATTCTGCATTATTTTAATAAATTATAAAAAACGTTTCCACTACAGACTGTAAACATAAACACCCAAGTATAAAACAGTGGGACATAACAGACCTGTTTTACATCTGATACAGAGATATAACCAGCAACCACTGTACATAAGCTGGATGACTTGTTATGGATGAACTCAAAGCTAAATAAGCTTATTAATTTTATCTAAAGACTTCAAATTGATAAAAAGAAAGACATAGTAATACTACTACTTAAAGTCTGTTCATCCTTAGTCTAGGCTATATGTAAACAAATGAGAGGGACAACAAGCATTATGTGTACACTCTGAACTTATTAAAAGTAGAACACTAATATAAGATTCTATAAATTAGTGTAGGCCTAATAATATCACTTCGATTATGAGTCGCCAACAAAACCATTAAACCAGATTGTAATTAAACTAACAAACCAGATTGTAATTAAAATAATTAAATTATTGTAACTGACATAATTAACTGCATATACAAGTGCTAACTTTGAATAGAATCTGGTTGTGCTCATCAGTTAGTGACCAATGGACTGCTGCCTTATCACAGAGTAGTGCATGATGGGTAATCTTATAAACCAATCAATTTGGAGTGGAGACATGTGGCCTAGACTAATATTGAACAGCCTTATAAATTAAATGGTTGTAATTAATTAAATTTGTCTCAGCCTGTTATATTTTTCATATATATTTTAAGATTGCGATTTCTCTTTAACATTGATTAACCCTTTCAGTACCAACATCTGACTTTACCGAACATCTGTTTTGTATAAATCTAATCTCAGTATTCTTTAGCTCTGACATTTTGCTTACTATATATTCTGTGTTTGCCCACTTGAAAGTATAATGTTCATAAAATATTTTCATTTAGCTTAAAATATATTCAAAAATTCAAAAAAACATATTACATTTTTGGCCATATAAAAAAGTCCATGGCACTGAAAAGGTTAAATACAGTCATTCTTCAACAGTCAACAGTCATATAACAGGTCAAAAAATTCATGTATCCTTATGAGTCATGCATTTTGTCATTCTGAGTTCAAATTTAGCTTATAAAATTTTAAAAATCATAGAATTTCATTTGAAGTAATTCTGTTGGACACGAACTTATAACAGTTAATTGAGATGAAAAGTTTAATCTTTTAATTAGAAATGTTGATTTCTTTTCAATGTTGTATCAACCTAAAGATATTTTATTTCAAGTTTTTACTTTCCATCATTACAGAAAAAACACATTTTTAATGATTATTTTTCTTTATTATTTTATTACAGTTATAAAATAAATCAAATCAATTTTATGTGTGATATAAAGGTTAGAACTTTTTATTTCAAATGTTTTTTTATTCGTTTAATTCAAACAGGATAAATGTGTTTAAAGATTTCATTAAGCACAAGATATTTACAATGTGCATGATATGTTGCCATTTTCACATTTATTATCAAGTAACTACTTTTTAATATAAATGTACAAATAATCTTTTTTTACAAAATTATTTAAATTTTCCACTTCTAAATTTATACAGACCCCAATTATTTTTGGACAACAGAAGTTCTGTAATTTACTTCTAAAAATTTACTTATTTTTTAACTTCATTCAATAGGTGAACCTAATCCTGAAAGTGAAATTGTACCAAAGAAAACGGCAGATAAATTGAAAGAAAGAACAGAAGAAAATAAACCTGATAAAGATGGAAAGAATTCTAAAGAAAGTGGCGAAAGCGGTGATATGGAAACAGGAATTGAGGTTTGCTTTTGAGAATTTTTAAGATTAGCTTCTTTTGTTTTTAAAAATTGTGCTTGTTAATTTTCTAACTTTATTGTTACGTCAGGCTTATATTTCAGCAGTTTGAAAATTGTAGCAACACTTTTTTGAAAACCAGATTTTTTTTTTTGTTATAATCAGTGTTAAAATCTACATTCTAAATTTTAAAAATTCATTGAAAGTATGACAATGAACCTGACAGAATTCAGGATTGATTGATTTTCAATGTAACTTGAAAATTTAAAATTCTAATTTATATCGTTTAATGCTGATTACAATGGTGAACTACAAGAATAGCATATATGATCATTTTAATTTGAGTAATATTTTTTCTTTTATGTAATTTAGAATAATTCCAAATAATTAAGTTTACATATTGATAAAAGTTTGAGGTTATTTGAAGACCTTTTTAAATAAGTGACTTCCCATTGGCAATTGAACTGTTAAAGCACCTTACTCTAAATAATGGTGGTGGTGGCAGTGGCGGTGGTGGTGGCGGTGGTGTGTGTGTGTGTGTGTGTGTGTGTGATACGATTTATAGAAACAAAATGGCAGTTTTCAATTTTTTTCATAACTAGACTTTTTTATTCCTTGAAAAATTTTAATTAAAATGAAGATCACTATTCTTCCCGTCAGTGACCTATCAACTCACCTCATAAAGGCTACCCCAGTTTCAAAACTCCATAGTTTCATCTTCAGGCCATACAAAATGTTAAATCCCTTTGTCGAGGTCATCTCAAAGTCAAACAAAATATTAAAACATACATCACAAATACTAAGCACAATTACACATTTAAAATATTCATCATGAAATTCAGCTTGGCCAAGCTATACATGCGACTCGTACATCGTTACATTCCGGACTGCGGAGTCTCCATCATTAGTAGTGCACCCATCGTTGTTATCAGTTACGGTGCGTCTGTTGGTTTTTGTTACTTACTCAAATCACTTATTCTTAGAGCCATGTCATATATTAAATTTGATTTAAATGAAAGTTTTTCGTTGAGGATGTTCTGGGGATCTGATTTTTTGCTCTTGTAAATCTCAAACTCTTCAATCGCATCCATATACCTACTTTTATGACACAAATGTAATATTTCCATGTTGGTATGGATGTCTTCAAATTTATGGTTTTTGTCCATAAGATGTTCTGTGAAAGCCGAGTTTGTCGATAATGCACTTCTGGGTATGTGCTCTTTAAATCTTTTCTTAAAAGAGCGAGATGTCTGACTGATATAGAAGCTTAGGCAATCACTACATTTCATTTTGTATATGCCAGTTTTTTCAAAATTATCTCCACTTGTATTTGCAACTGGCTTCTTTAATAATGTTGATAACTTATTACTTGTTCTGAAAGAGATATTTATATTTTCTTTAGCTAATTCTTTTTTTAGGGTGTGGCTTAAAGTTGAACCATATTCTGTGGAGATGTATGTTTTTTTATCAGGAACAATTTTTTTATTTTTGTTTTTGTGTTTGGCAATAAGCATATCAACAACTGAGCTTTTATATCCATTAGAAACAGCTATGTACTTAATGATGTTCACTTCATTTCCATAGCTTCCTTTGTCCATGGGTAGTGAAATTAACCTGTGTACCAAACTATTGTAAGCTGCCATTTTTATATTGTATGGATGGTGGGATGAAGAATGTATTGTTTGACTGGTTGTAGTAGGTTTCCTATAAACACTGTATTTGAAACTATTGTTTACTTTTGAAATGGATAGGTCAAGAAAATTTAATGTATTATCGGTCTCTTCTTCCAGTTGTGAAATGAAGTTTCAGATGTATTGTGTTAAGAAATTTATTGAAATTTGTTAATTGTGTACTATTGCCTTCGAAAAGTACAATTATATCATCCACTTACCTGTAATAAAAAACTACTTTTTCTCTATTGTAGTTCCTATCCTAGCCGGCGGAGGCAGCTGAAGTGAGCAGTTGATGGGCTTAGCGACCCCACCATACCTCTAGCTCATTCTACTCCCACTCATTTACTCAACATACACACAATACACACACACACACACCCGAAGGGGGTGCAGACTAGCAGCACCTATTGAGAGGACCTAGACGATTCTCGCGGCACTCAAGTCTAACTCACACTTACACTTACAGCACTACACTTACGATTTAAACACTTTACACACACACACACACACACACGTACATTTAGGGATTTGCTGTACTTGTTCCGTTATGTCTGGGAGTGGCGATACTGCTTGGTTTCCTTTGGCGGGCCAAGTATGCGGAACCTGATGTGTGCCTAGCACTGCCGAGGACCTCTGATGGGACAAGTTCTAGGACCGAGCAGCCTATAGGCGCCTGGCAAGCACATGAGTGTTGAGTTATGGGTGTCGGAGCTCATAGCTGAGTCTATTGAAACAAATGGTTGCATTCTGTGAGTACATAGAGGGCGGCTGCCAGTGGTGCTTGGGTTTGGGGAACCGTAACTGTGTACCGGAACCCATTCCTAAAATATTCTGGAGTGCTGACAGACATGTATTTCGGCTCCAGGATATTTGGAGGTCTCCCCCAATTTATTGGGGATTCTCGCTTTAGTTCGAGTATCCTGGGCTACTGGTGACGTTTGGGTGCACCCTGTTCCATTTGTTCGAGATATCTTCATTCATGAATCGCTCGGAAAATATAATTATGGATAATACACAAAAAAATGCTAAAAGTTTTGCAAACATCGTTTGCTTTGCCAAACGAGTCTATTAGTAGTAAAGAGAATATGGAGAAAAGAAGTCGACAGGTGGAGCTGCCAGCTCCTAGATTCCTAATTTTTAAAAACGCTTCAGAAGGAGGAGATCTGTCGAAGGTTTCTTCATTTCTCATAAATAAGGCGGTTGTTGGAAATGCAGGTCCTGTTGTTTCAATCAAGAAACTGCGGAACGGGACCTTACTAGTGGAAAGCAACAGCGACAAACTTTGTTTGTCACTGCTGAAATTGGATTCATTCTTCAAAAGAGTTAAGGTGTCGGTGGAGCCCCACCGAACCTTAAATTTTGCAAAAGGTGTGGTAACATGTCGGGACTTGCTGCACGTCGATCTGGAAGAAATAAAATGTGAGCTTGCATCCGAGTATGTCACAGATGTAACTCGGATAATGCGAATGGACAAAGGAGAAAAATTACCAACTGCCTCCCTTATCCTCACATTTGGGAAATCAAATATTCCCGAATTTATTTATGCAGGCTACCAGCGGCTTGCTGTACGTCCGTATGTTCCAAGCCCTTGTCGTTGTTTCAAATATCAGGGTTTTGGACATATGAGTGCAGCTTGTCAGAAAGCTGTAATATGTGGAAATTGTGGTGTCCAAGGTCATGATAGTAAGGACTGTAAGGATGATCCAAAGTGCCCAAATTGCGAGGGTGATCATCCTGCTCGATCTTTGAACTGTCCAAAATATAAAGAAGAAAAAGCAATATTAACTGTCATGACTACGGATAAAATTTCCTTTTCTGAAGCCAGAAAGTTGTACAAGCTATCAAAGTCTCCGCTTGAAGGCAAATCTTTTGCCACGGTTGTCTCTACCAGCAAGAAGCCATCCTGCACCAGTTGTAGTGAGCTCACCAAGACCGTCCAGGTTCTGACGGAACAGGTAGCACAACTGATGGCCCTACTTTCTAATGGTTTTACTCCTGCTTCTACATCTGAACAAGTTTCTGTACCATCATGTACCACACCTACTCCGACTTCACTATCATCTGCTTCAAAAAAGTTAACATCGTCTAATGTTAAGACACCTCTTACTCTTGACACAACCGATGTAATCCAGACTACAAAAATGACTGTCTCAAAAAAAACCTCTTCTGTCAAAGTCACAGGTACTTAAGCCTGTTGACAACAAGATCTCTCCTGGCCTGGAGTATTTTTTGAAGAAGAAATCGAATACTGCTCCTCCTTCAGATAGTTTGAAAAATAAAAAATCTAACATTGCAGGAAACAAACCTGTTAAAAAAATAGAAAAAAGTCTTAAAGGAAGTCCCATTGGTAAACCTCCACAAATTAAATTAAAAAAATCATCTGACTCGGACATCAGTCACAGTATTGATTCAATGTCTGTGGATTTGGATAAACCGGATGTATGTACAACTGACGAATCTAAATTAAATCCTATCGTATACTAGTTATTATATTTCAATGTCTGCGAATCCAATCAATCATAACGTGATACAGTGGAATATCAATGGGATAAGAAGCCATATTGAGGATTTGAAAGTTCTTGTGAGAGATGCGTCACCTCTGATAATATGTCTTCAAGAAACGCACCTCCATGAATCTCACACTTTCAGTTTTAGGGGTTATTCCATTGCTAGATCCAAATTTCATCACGGAGGATAGAGCAAAAGGTGGTGTCGCCATTTTGGCTCGTAACTCTATCGAGCCGGTTCTTGTTAATGTAGTAACACCTCTACAAGCCGTTGCCGTTCAAATAACCGTACCATTCAAACTTACAATCTGCAGCCTATATTTGCCGCCTAATTGCAATTTCCAAAACAATGAAGTACATGCTTAATATGCCAGTTGCCACCGCCGATATTATTATTAGGCGATTTTAACGCTCATCATACTGCATGGGGTTCATCAACCTGTAACTCTAGAGGAATTCGCATTGAAAGGATAAGGTCCGAATTGGATTTATGTCTTCTTAATAACAGTTCCCATACGCATTTAGCGGCATCTACTGGCAATTGGACCGTTTTTAACTTGTCATTCTGCAGTCCAATTCTGAGAACGAAGTTTGAATGGTCGGTATTACCTGATCTTTACGGCAGTGATCATACTTCCATTAATATTTCATTTCGTAATTTCCCTCGTCTGGATCAGCTCCTGCCGCGTTGGATTCTGAAAAAAGCAAATTGGGTGGAATTTATGAAGAAATTTGTATCACCAGACATTGAATATAGTGACTGTATAAACACAATAGTGTCAAAATTTACTGAAAACATTTTACAAGCAGCAGATAAAACTATTCCAAAAACTTTAGTACGCCCTTCACGTCCACCTGTCCCTTGGTGGAACAAGGAGTGTAAGAAGGCGTTACGTCTACGTAGAATAGCTCTGAGGAGATTCAACAGAAACCCTACAAGTGAAAACCTTGAACAATATAAAGTTCTTTGTGCAAAAGCTCGTAGAATATTCAGGCAAAGCAGAAAGGATTTTTGGACCTAGTACATTGTTCTACAATATGTAGAACAACACCTACATCTGTTGTGTGGAATTAATTACGTTCCATTTCTGGTCCTTCTCCATCTGTAGGATTGATGGGACTTCAACAGGCGAACGGATTATTGGTTTCTGACGGTTCCGACATTGTAAACCCTTTAGGGTCATCCTTTACAAGTTTTTCCTCTTCTGCAGCCTATAACACATCCTTTTGTAAATATAAAATAGCGCATCAGAAAAATTGCCTTTCACTGTCGGTACTTCTGATGATTCTCCTCTGAACAGTCTGTTTACTCTACGTGAGCTAGAATCTGCACTGCTATCCACCAAGGATTCAGCTCCAGGTCCTGACAACCTTGTTTACTCCATGATTAAAAATCTTCCACCATCAGGTAAGCTATTTCTTCTCGAAATATACAATCGTATGTACGATGAGCGTACATTCCCTGGCGATTGGTTAGAAGCTACAGTAATTCCCGTTCTTAAACCAGGCAAATAGAAAACTGATCCAAGTAGCTATCGTCCTATTTCTCTCACCAGCGTGCTATGCAAGCTGGTAGAAAAAATGATAAATCGTCGCCTTGTTTGGTATTTAGAAACTAATTACTATCCAAAGAACAGTGCGGTTTCAGACAAGGGCGATCTTCGATCGATCAGTTGGTTTTGTTAGAATCTGCAATTCAAAATGCCTTCCTCTTGCGTCAAACACTTGTTGCAGTATTCTTTGACCTAGGGAAGGCATACGACATGGCCTTGAGAAGAGGAATACTGAACATTTTAAAATCATGGGGTATACAAGGCAGAATTCTTGCTTTTATTACAAATTTCCTGTCTAATAGATACTTTAGGATACGTCTTGGAGGTACAGTTTCACCACCTAGAGAATGGTGTTCTACAGGGAAGTGTACTTAGTGTTACCTTGTTTGCTATCGCAATCAATGGAATTATCGCTAATGTGCAGTCCCCTGTCCGATGTTCGCTCTTCGTGGACGATTTTGCTATTTATGTAAGCACCAGAAATATGGCAACAGCTGAAAGAACTCTTCAGCTGGTAATAAATAGGTTGCAGACATGGACGAGATCTACTGGCTTTAAATTCTCTGCTGCTAAAACAGTACATTGCCTTCAGTCGCCGTCGACAGATCCAAGCTCCTTCGTTATATCTTGATGGTATACAGCTCCGGACCTTTCCATCCGTTCGATTTTTTGGTCTAATATTTGACGAAAAGGCTCTCCTGGAGCCCTCACATGCGTGATTTAAAGTTACAATGTAACAAAATTCTCGATATGTTGAGGGTTCTTAGTAGTTCTCGATGGGGCGCTGATAGGACCAGTATGTTGATGTTTTATCGTGCTGTAATTCGTTCGCGAATTGATTACGGTAGCATTGTATATTCATCTGCTAGACCATCGATTTTAAAGAAACTAGATCCTGTTCATAACTCTGCAATCCGTCTTGTTTCTGGTGCTTTCCGTTCAAGTCCCGTCGTGAGTGTTCTCGCCGATGCTGGCGAACCATCACTCTCTCGTCGGAGACAACAGTTATAGTATGTAATTTATTATGTAAACCATGGCACCCTGCTTATAATACAATTTTCAACAATCAGTTGCTCCAACAATATGAATCCCGACCATATGCTACTGCGCCTGTTGGCATTAGAACATCCCGGTTTTTTGAAGATTTACGTATTGAACTACCCCCAATGTTTGAAAGGTCCTTTTGTCTTGTCCCTCCATGGAAAATCAATATGCCGACCTTTGATTTCTCCTTGTGTGTATACCTGAAAGACAACACTCCTAACATTGTGTATCAACATCAGTTTTTTCGACTGACTAGTTCATATCCATTTGCTAAATTTATTTTCACAGATGGTTCTAAGATGAATAACAATGTTGGGTGTGCATTTTACTCACTGGACGAAACATATAAGTTTGGATTACCCTCAACTTGTAGTGTCTTTACAGCCTAACTCTTTGCCATCTTAAAGGCTCTAAACACTATTGAATTCGATAGTTTGCATTACGTAGTTTGTTCCGATTCAAAAAGTGCACTCCAGGCAATCCAGGATATGTATTCGGTAAACCCTCTGGTTCAAGATGTTCTGTGTTCTGTCCATAGACTTGATCTACGAGGTGCAAGATTATCATTTATCTGGATTCCTGGCCACTGTGGAATATTTGGAAACACTGTAGCGGATAATGCGGCAAAGGAAGCTACCTTTCTGCCGCCATGCACTCAACGTGTACTCTTGTCTGACTTTCTTTGTCACATAAAACATTTAATTCTTCTACAGTGGGAAAATGAATGGGCAGTAACAAATTGAGGGTAATTAAAAATACTGTTCGTCCTTGGGGGGTCGTCAATACGTGCAAGTCGTAGAGAAGAGGTTGTGGTTACCCGCCTTCGCATTGGCCACTCCATGCTAATACATGGATTTCTGATGGAATGTGGGGACCATTTTTGTAGAGAAACCATCACAGTAAGACATATATTGCTAGACTGTGATGGTTTCCAAAATATTCGGCGTTTATGTGGTCTGGGGAATAGTATGCAGAGGACGTTGGGAGATAGTGTCTCGGCCATTGACCGGACGCTGAAATTCTTTAATCGTCTGAATTTGTTAAATAAAATTTAACTTAAAATAATATTGCAGGGCCTCTTTACAGCCCTGCAAGAAATTGTTTATTTGTGGCTATTTATTTATCTGAATTTGTTATTGTTTGCATTGCTTTCCTTGTTGTTTAGTTTTATTTATTTATTTATTAGAGTTATATTTTATTGTTAACTAGTTTTAGGAATAGTATTTATAATTGTTATTGTATATTGTTTTAAATTACTGTTAATTTTTATTTCGTGATACCCCTAAATTTTATTTTATTAATATCATGCCTCAGCGATGATAACCTTAACGGTTTTTCGCCAGAAAAAAAAAGTTCCTATCCTACCATAAAAATTCATTTTCAATATGGTTTAAAAACAATTCTGCCAAAATGCCGGAAAGGGGGAGCCCATGGCTAAACCTTCATTTTGAATATAAAATTTATCATTGAACTTGATATAATTTTGCTTTAGAATAGTTTTAGTCAACAAAATTAAATCATTTATTGCATTTGTTGTGAGCGAAGAATGCTTGATGAGGTTATCTTTTAATATAACCATGATTTCATTGATGGGTACGGTACGCTGGTATACAAATTGGCATTTTTGTCTTGAGTTTTTAACAAGTTGTTAATTTTCGATGAGTGTGTATCTTTTTTAAATAAAATGTTATTAACTTGTGCCTCCAATTCATTCATGATATTAAATTGTTGAGCAGGGTGAAGGCTATTTAACAGACCGATATGTTTACTGTATAGTGTGGAATTTAACTTGTTTTTACGTGAATATAAAGTTTTTATTTCATTCTTTATCCAGCATGTTTCTGTCACTTTCTTAGCTTTCATCGCCGAAAAAGAATTATTTTTAATTTTTATAAAAACATATTTTGGTACTACGTTATGCTCTAGACATTTTTTACTGAATTTTATGTTTTCAATGGTTTTGAAGAGCTTTATTTTAACATTTTTTGTATTGGAAGGCTAACTCTACTTGACGTGCTTGAGTAAGTAACAAAAACCAACAGACGCACCGTAACTGATAACAACGACGGGCGCACTACTAATGGTGGAGACTCCGCAGTCCGGAATGTAATGACGTACGAGTCGTGTGTGTAGCTTGGCCAAGCCGAATTTCATGATGAATATTTTAAATGTGTAATTGTGCTTAGTGTTTGTGATGTATGTTTTAATGTTTTGTTTGACTTTGCGATGACCTCAACAGAGGCATTTCACATTTTGTATGGCCTGAAGATGAAACTATAGAGTTTCGAAACCGCGGTAGCCTTTATGAGGTGAGTTGATAGACCACTGACGGGAAGAATAGGTCATAATCCTAATCAACAAAAATTGGTCATATATGCAACTCACAAAGAATTCCTCTGTCCCTGTGAGCATCTACATCAGACTGTTCATTTAGGGTGAGCTTCACCCTCTGCTCAACCTTAAACAGGTGAACTCTAAGCGATTTGCACAAGGAAATCAATGTCTGATGTGGGTTTCGAACTCGCTCATGTTTAAATTTGTACACTGGCTATTTGATCAATTTGATTTGCTGACACTTTAACAAGTCTTATAAGCAAACTATTGTATTATAATTGTTTTTTTATGTTAAACTAAATGTTTACCATTTCATATTTTTTAAATTTATTTTTGTAAATTATCAGAGCTATAGAACACCAGAATTAGCAATGCACAGTAGACTCGCAGTAATCTGGCATATATCAGACATTGCTATTGTTGGATTACCAAAAACGACAGGTTATTGGAAAGGAAGAAAAATGAAAGTAAAGTAGTATGTAAACTAAGAAAAAGTAATTACAATAAAAATTACACTTTTATTTTAATAATTGAGTTTAAAATTGTATAATTTTATAAAATTATTAAAAAAACATGAAAAACTTAAACATTACCAAGAAAAAAACATTAAAACTTCTTTATGTCCATTACAATATGCAATTCATTATCAGTTTAAAAAATAATTAATTTGTTGTTTTATTTAAATAATTTGGAATAGTTTCCTGTTTTGTAGCTGTAATTGAACTTTCATTGTCTTTTCTTTCAGTTTTTTAATGACCAAAATGTCATGTGCAGCAACATTGTTTACTTCTGCCCATTTTATACTTACTTAGTCATGTGGCGATAGATGCACATGCTATTCAGGGTCGTTGTCATCATTTGTTTTTTGTTTTTGTCAGTGTCATTATGTATGTCGTTAATAATTTCATCATCAGTCATAATTTTGGTAAGTCCCTTAATCATCTACAGCGAGCCAGTTATTGTTTTCATCAAAGGTGACTGAAGCTTGTGGATGGCATAGTTTATTAGCAATTGTTTCTTTTAACTCCATAAAAGCTTTATGAATGTAGGGAACACAAATAAATAATACCAATGGATACTGGGAATGCCAGATTAAAAAGTGCCAGATGTATTTACAGTGAAACTTTCCTTAACAGACATTTCTAAATAGTGGACTCTTCTTCATTATGGACACTTTTGTATTCCCTGACTGAGATGAAGCTGTTTTAGGCTTAAACAAATTTCTAAATAGTGGACATTCTCAAAAATGGACTTAGACATTAAACAATGGTCTTCTTGGAACTTCTAAATATCACAGCAGGTCATAATAAGTCTGCTTTTTCTTGAAAATTCTTGATGTATTGAAGCTAACAAAACTTTACTGTTCAGTGTTTTTTCCTACTAGATCACTTCCTGGAAACAACAAGTTTGGAAAGAACACATGTAGCGGAGGGGAGCGAAAATGATAGTATGTTGTGTATATGAGTGGCAAGGAAGTGGTGTGGGAAACAGTGCTTGCACTTTTTTTTTTTTACAGTATCGAAAAAACGAACAAACCATGATTGTCTCACTTCACCCTAAGCTTTAAGTGCTTTAAAGACTATATGAGACTTGTTTTCCTTGTAGTTTCATACAATTCATTTCAGGATTCTAGCCTTCAAAAGAAATTAGCATGCTTTGTTGATTCGTTATAGATGAATAAGTCAACATGACGCCGATGGTGTAAGTTTTGTTAACTGTTACTTATACGGAAGCAGTCTAGATGTTTTTGTCACTTAGACTACTTTACTGTACATTACACTGTATTTAAACTGTCTTACAATCTAAATGGAATTATCAACTCTCCCAGAACTGTCAATATGTACTTACTGGCAGGCATACTGCACCGAACAGATGGACACACATCATCATGTCACATTCACATTCACATTGGATCACATTCATTATGTCAAGATCGGGTATAAGGGGTTGTACTATTTTCCAAATACAAACTCCATTTATCTTTTGCTTTTTTCTAAAATTAGTTATATGAAAAAAAAGTTCCATTTTTGTATGGTTATTGTCTTCAAAAAAATCATTCACAATATTATCACAAAATATCCCTTTACCAGTCTGCCATAGTAATCAGCTAGCCTATATATAATAAGCTCTAACTGTATTCTTCCCAACAGCAGAAACTTGTCAACAACGGACATTTTATATGATCTCGAGCAATGTCCATTGTTGGGAGTTTCAGTTGGTGAGTTTATTGTATATATAATAGACATTTGGCACTGAATGGATGAAGATACTCTGCTTTCTGAATGTGTAAATGTAAAATTAAATGTTATCAGGTTGAAGGTGACGTAGTGGAGACTATGACAGTTAAACGAGGAGATGAGAACACTTTTCATACAAGTCTAGAAAAAATGGAAATAGCACATCCTATGAGTGATGAAGACATTATGAACTTACGCAGCCAGCTTGAACAGCAGCTAGCTAGTTGGAGTCAGGTACTTAAACTTATTTACTTCTATTAGCAAATTTCCAATGGAAAAAATGTTAGGCTTTCAAGTAAGTCAATGACTTTAATGAATACTGACCAGGCGCTTATATTGGTGTTTTAAAACTTAATCTATAATTCTTTGGCTCAAAGTAAGTAAAAAGTATCCTATGAATATTATGTCTGAAAAGATAATTTTCCGTCTGTTCACCATTTTGTTTTTTTACAAAAAAAAATTGTATTTCTGATGTAAATTGTACATGAGACCAGATTTGGTGTACTTATTTTTAACTGTCTATGTACAAAGATTTAGAATTTTCTTTTTACGTTCTCGAGACATTTAACGTAAAATATATGAATTTTTTTTTAATGGAACTGGAGGTGATCAGTGTAATTTGAAAATTTTAAATAACTGTACAAGTTTCGGCATACGTTTTTGTGTTTCCATTGTAAAATAAAAAAAAAATATTTTATTAAAGTATCCGTTTATGTGATTTTATTACATTTTGTTGCTGTTTTGAATTTCATTTCTACTATAGTAGTGAGGCAGGTGCTAGTTGTAGTCATTTAAATTTAATAGAAAACTTGCATGTGTACAACACGTTATTAAATAACATGGCATGTTGTTATCAGATTTGATAGAATAAGTTAGATAAGTATGGCATGAGTTACATATGTAATTAAACTTGTAGCGTGGGAGATTGGTGATGAAAGTTTATTACATGACTCATTGTTAACTGACTTGCTCAGTGAACAACCTGATAGGTGAATGTCTGCCTCATTAAGACAGCCTAGAGTTAGGAGTAAGAAGATTATTTAGTACATAAACAAATTTATATATGAACTTAATCTTTGGAAAACAAAAGTGCTGGTTAACCAACTTTATTAAGTCACTATATTTTTTATATTTTTCTCTGTACAGCCGCCTCCAAATGAAGAAGCAGTCCATGCTTGGGAAACACTAACAAACGTGACAGCAAGTCTGTCTCGAGATTTGAGTGAACAGTTGCGTTTAGTTTTAGAACCAACTCATGCTTCTCGTCTTAAAGGTGACTTCCGAACTGGCCGGCGGATCAATATGCGTAAGGTGAGAATTCAAAACTCATTTGTTTATTCATCTTGTAATTGGTAGCTGAACAAATGGTGATATTAAAAGAAAATTTAATTATTTATTTTCTCAAATGTATTGTTTACTCATTGCATAATTTATAATCAAGTTTTTATTTTTGATTCAGGTGATACCGTACATAGCCAGCCAATTTAGGAAAGATAAAATATGGCTTCGAAGAACTAAACCATCAAAACGTGAATACCAGATAATATTAGCTATCGATGATTCTTCCAGTATGGCGGACAATCATTCTAAAGAAGTAAGTCTCATCATATGGTTTGTTTGATGGAACTTGTTCATTGTAATTGAGTTTATAGGTTAAATATTTCTAAACTGTATGTTACACTAAAGATTATCCAAATTTGATTGAAGCAAAACACTTTCAGATAAACGATCTTAAATACCTTAAAAACCTCATTTCTGTGATGTCTGAGACGCCAACATTATTATGAGCGGCTAGAGGTGTGCGTGACAGTTCCCATCTGTTGCCAGTGTTTTGTCACTGTAAATATAGTTATCAGCATGATTTTGGGTTCTTAGTAAGTCTTACAACGCTCAAGTGCTAAAGATAAAATTCAATTAACAAAATTAAATACACAACAAAACTTGTACAGTATATGTACTTCAACCCTTTGGCTGCTGTCATGCCCTCCAAAACTGCTGAGCTACTTTAGCCAAAAAAACACTTATGTAACTGTATTTATTTATTGGCTTTATATATACATATTTCTCCATAAGGAGTTAGATATATCCTGAAGAGAGAGTAAGTACTTCTCTGTGCTCAGGAGCCATAGTTTAAAAACTAAAAATTAAATACGAAAACTTAAGAAAAAAGAAAAATAAAAGATTTGTATACATTTACATTATAGTATACACCTGGTTCACAATTTAAATGTGTTCATGGATTGTTTATTGATTATACATAAAGTATTTCAATATTATTTTCTCTTTTATCTTGTCAGACACTTTTAGATAATTCGATAATGAATTAAAATATTTTATTGCAGTGTATATAAAAAAAAATTTCATATATGGTTTTATTATGTTTATTATATGCAATGTCATTGTTTCTTGATCTACTAGTAAGTTACTAAAAGTAGCACTTAAGTATTTATAGTGGAACATAACACACCTGGCTGCATACAGCTCTTCGATAGTTGGAATATTACTGGTATTTAACAACTTAATAAATTTAAATATATTTACTATTTTTTATTTTAAAAATCTGAAAAAGAAAAAATATCTCTTATTGTAGATATTTTGTAGGATTTATTGGCATTGTATTTTTTTGTTTCAGTCAAATTTTAAAACTTTAAGTTCGAACATCAGTAAATCACTTTATTTTACTGGATATACTAATTTTAATGGTATAGTTATATTCTGTGATAAATACTGAACATTATCATATATCACAACATTTAACTGAATTATGTCATCATCAACACCAAACACAAACATTTTTCCAAGATTTTCAGCCATTTTGACTCCAAGGACGAGGTTATGTTACAGCTCTTAATTTCATTTATGTAATTCAGAAAAATATGAGAATGGCAGAAAAGTGAACTAAAAAAAATCGGTTAATTGGTTTAATGTGAACTTTGACGTCATCTATTAAATTTATTTTCATGTATTATCAACTAAAGTGTAGCAAAGATAGATCATTGTATTGCATTTTTCACAACATTAATGTCATACATGCAACTTTAATATAACTATGCTGCTGTTTTGTTTTGCTTTGTTTATATACATGGTTTGTTGACGCAAAGTAACAATAGGAATATCATCTGCCTATTAAAACTCGTTCCTTTATTATTTTGAAATATATTTTCCATTATAATTTCAGTGAATTTCATAAATTTTGCCTAATTTTTTCATTAAGGAAAAGACAGGAAAACGTTTTTTTCTATATATTTTTTTTTTAATTTCAGATAATCGCGTTCCTAGTGTACTTGTTTTTCTATAAATGAAAACACAAATGATTCAGTTAGAATGTTAGTTTTTTTTTTTTGTAACTGGAAATAGTGAAAACTATAAGCTATCTTAATTAAAAGAAGTTGCTATGAATAGTTCCCACTGTGATATAGCAAACAGCTTTGTATTCTACTGTGTCTAAATGTTCAACAATTTCAATTTTTCTATTATATTTGCTTCAGATTTAGTATGACATTACTTCTTATACCACATACAAAATATAGATATTCTTTTGGTAAGAAAATCCAAACACGTTATGAAATAATATTTTTTTCACTTACAGTTGGCATTTGAATCTCTAGCTGTCGTAAGCAAAGCACTTACCTTACTAGAAGCTGGTGAGCTTTCTGTGTTAAGTTTTGGTGAAATACCAAAAGTATTGCATCAGCTGGGTGAACCTTTCATGGATCAAAGTGGAGCCAGGTAAAATTATTATAATCACAGCATGACACTGTATCACTGACATGACGGAAGCAAATTTCCAAAAATAATTTTATCTTCCTTTTTTTAAAGTCCATCATCATAATTTGCTTACATTTTAAACTTTCAGGTTACATTGAAAATACAAAAATGAACCCTGATTGTCATCATTCTTAATTTTTAGATTCTTAGATTTTAAGAATTCAAAACAATTTGAGATAAAGAAGTTATGAAGTTTTTACAATGGCAGCATTTTGTACCTGTTGAACAGATTTTGCTGGATAACAAATTGTCTAAATTATTGCAAAAATCGATTTTTGTGCCAAATTGAATCAAATCAGAATGTACCAAATTGCTAACACACATACATATTATACATTTATAAAATTTTACAATCTCGTAAGTCTAAGGGCTGTCAGCAATCCCTCCATGGTCCCAGGTCAGCTACCAATAGCTGCTCCAATAGCATATTGTCCAATGAAAATTCACTAACAAGGAGGTCTGATTAAATGATTTTCAAGGAAATTGTGCTGCTGGGAGGAGCCGACAGACGTAACAATGAACATGACAGAAATGGAGACCAACAAGGAGTGATTATATCCGTTTTGAATATGATCCAAGTTCGTTACCCAGCAAAATCCATTCTTTTCAAAATTTCAGCTGTTACAAATTTTTATAAATTCATAATTTTTTTTTCACCATCTTAATCAGCATTAAATTAGCATTTAGATTTTTTGTTTTTTTTGGAGTTTAACGTCCGACTATTGTGCACTAACAATCCATTGAAATTAAGAGATGAATTTAACAGCGGTCAGGGTTCATTTTTGTATTTTAAATATAATTTGAAACTGTAAAATACTAATATATGCAGATTTTAATGCTGATTATAAATTATTAAATAATTATGCAAGACATCTATTTGCTGTGATTATTTCTTTGTTTATCATTGTTTCCTTTTTTATTGATTATATTTCTTGTGCAACTGCTGATCCTTATACAATAATACTCATACTTATTTTTCAAAACCCTCACAATTAAAACGAACATAATATTTAGAGCATGTTGTTATATTGTGGAAGGCATGTTTCAATATTCAACAATTGTTTTGAAGCAGAACGGAAAGCACTTTCATTTTAATGTTTTCTTCTGCACAGGCTATTACAACAATTCTCATTCGAACAACAAAAAACACAAGTCGGTGCTCTCGTTGACTTTGCTTGTAGCATACTAGCAAAAGCAGAACATCGCAGTTCCAGCGATATTGCACAACTCTTGGTTATTATTTCTGATGGCCGAGGTGTACTCAATGAAGGAGAGGATCAAGTACGAGCAGCAGTAAGGCGAGCTCGGTTACAAGGGGTGCTCATGGTATTTGTTATCATTGATAATCCGGACAGCAAAGTATGTATACAGTAATATAAAATGTGTATAGTTAAGTATTTAGACATTTTTTTAAATTTTAAGTACCATTTACCTACAATAGTTTACAACAAGATTGTAATATTTAATGAAAAAGGAAAATTTATGTATAATGTTTGAATCGTTTAGTTATGAAATAGTAATTTTATGCTACCATTCTGATTGCAGGATTCTATACTGGATATACGAATGCCGAGATTCAGCGGTGGCAAATTGCTCGGAATATCACCTTACATGGACAGTTTTCCATTCCCATTTTACCTGATTCTGCGAGACATCAACAATTTACCTTCAGTTCTTAGCGATGCGTTGCGACAATGGTTCGAACTTGTCACGAACACGAATTAATTCTGGAACTGTTAACTAAACCTATTTCCCAGTACTTAGAAAGTATAAGTTGTAAAATGAATGTACAATATGATTTGCAAATTTTTTTTTATAATCTGTAAATGTAATTGTATACTGATAGAAAATAAATTTTGTTATATTGTTTCACATGTATGTATTTATTTTGTGTTTACAATATTTTGAATAAAAATTTGCTTTCTTTTACAGCTGGATTGAAAACTGTATTTAGTTAATCTACTTGAATGGTGAAAACAAATGGTGTCTAAACATTGTACAAATTTTCTCACAAGTTTCTCGCAGAAACAGTTGAGAGGCTTAGCGATTTCATTGCACCTCTGTCACATATTGCCCTCACTCATCTACTCAAGATGAACACTGCATAGGTTGGCTTAAAGTGTAAAGTTACCTGTGCTGATGAAGTTCACTTGGCAACCTCCTGTTTACCTTAAACTTATCCATGTATGCTATGCTCTGTATGAACAGGTATATTTCCCTAGCTACTTTTGGGAACAATATATTATATAAAATAGTGGGGTCTCACTGCTCAACAAAAGGATGACCAAACATCCTCCAAGATAAGGGTCAAGAGAAAGAAAAATTGATAGGAAATCAGCAGAGTAAGTATCTGCAAGCATCTCAATAACAAACCAATTAGGAGAGCATCGTTACCCATCTTGAATCCTTTCCAAATCCTAGACTTTATGAAGAGATTTGGGCTTTGGCTGAGAAAGGCACTGTTAACTGATTAAATTATTAGTATAGGAAGGGGGCATAATGGATCTGCAAAGGCACAGTGCACTAGTAACCTTAGTAATTCATTTATTCTCAACAACTGTTGTTTCCCCTAAAAATAAAATTTTGAAGTTATCACAAAAAAGGGAAAATTGACTTCATTAAAATCAGTGTAACAAATTTTTAATTTAAAAAAACCATAAGTTGAAAATAAAATGAAAAACAAAACAAACCAGAGATGACAGATAGGGTTTCTTGTAATTTATTCCTAAAGAATAAATTTGTGTAATTTTATTTACTTACTTACTACACTTCTTTAAAATTACATTGAAAATGTTTAAGTTATGCAGATTTTAACACTGATTACAATAAAGAAATCCAATTTCCAAAAAAGATAAAAGCTTTGATTTTTTCAAATTGAAAGGACAACTTTTGAAACTGAACAGATTTTGTGTTTTAATTATCAGTGGAAGCTCCTTTTTTTAGGCAAAACCCTATTAGTAATTTTTATTTCAAACTGCGACATTAATTAAAGTTATCTAAAACTAAATAATGTGCAAAATAAAATCAACATTACACAGCCAGATTCAACTAACACTAAAACTATGAACAATCGCTGAAGTGAGAAGCGATGGGTTTAGCGATCCCACTGTACCTCTAGCTCATACTACTCTCACTCATCTACTCAAGACATACACATACACTACTGCACATAGCTTGGCGCAAAACGACCTGTGCCAATGGACTAAATGACACAGGCCAAATAGTAAACGAAATGGAATCCTGGGATACCTGGCCTCCCATTTGAGGAATATAGAAAGATGTAGAATAGATGTACAAAGGTCGCAGTGATTACACCTTAGTAATTAGTAACCTTAGAAATTTATTCATTCATTAACAATAAATGTTTGTTAATGCAAATTATGATCAAACTTTATTTCTTTTGAAAGGGGTAAACTGAATATAAAATTAAATCATTAGCTTTTTTACATGGGCTCACACAAATTTAAAATAAATATTAAAACTTACAATTATTTAAAACAACTAAAAAGTTATGGTTTAAAAACAAAAATAACTTTACTCATTAAACAAAACAAAGTACCAAGTTACGAATCTTAGCTCAATAGAAATTTTAATATTAAATTTACTGAGTAATTTAAAAAAAAATTACAATACAATACCAGTTATTTTCTTATAAATCGTTGGTTTATGTTGATATTTTAAATCTAAACCTTTTAATCATATGTATGTGTGTGTATGTACATACACTGAGTGTGGTACGAGATACTGATAGTTTCCGTGTTGGTAGCAGTGCGTAAATACTTAAAATAAGGGAATATTTCAACTGATCAGTAATGAATTTGAATTTAATATGCAAAGTCTAACAACAATACTGCAGTGAGTGTTTATGCGAGTTTGGGGTAAACATAAGTGTGTATTAGCTCCATCATCTAAGACACTTGGTTGGGTAAAGAAGTAGCATGATCAGGTACTGTTCAAGATATTAAAAAATGAGGGTTTGCAAAAACAGTGCACACTCCCAAAAATGTTGAATGTGTAATAACTTTGTTACATAATGTTGAATAAATTGCAGAGTCCAATTTAATCCACGCAAACATGAATTTCTAATGTTTCAAGAAGAAATTTCTGTAGAATTCTTCATCATGACACATCACTTTTTTATCCTTATAAGATCCAAATTTTTCAGTAGCTGAAACCGCTTGAATTTGAAAAAAGGGTTTGTTTCTGGAATGAAATTCAGAATCTGTTGTAAAGGGAATAATTGGCAACAGGTAATCTCTTTAAGGTAAACAGGTTTGATGCTTTAAGGTAAACACCATTGATGACGTGAATTTATCTTACAAATTTTGTTAACAAGCAGAACTTTTAGGTGTTGGTCAGATATTTATCCTAGGTACTTTTATTAAAAACCGTTTTACTCAGAAAGACTTGTATGATGTGAAATAAGTTCAACCATAATAATTGGCCCTTACTTCTTCAGGACAGCAATGGATGGCTGTAAATGTCAGTATGTTACAGAACATAACATAAATGTAATGACAGAACGTTACATAAAAATGGCAACCACAGTCTATGGCAGATTTCATAGACCTCAGTCTACACTAAAATGCATATTTTCAACAAGATGATGCAACTTCGCATACTGCAATAATAATCACACGTTTTACAAAGAATGTTTCCAAATCATTTCGTTTTGTACATATTCTTTGGCCTCCTAGGTCTCCTAACTTGCCTAGTGCAGATTTTTTTTTTTTTTTTTTTTTTTTTGTTAGGATACCTGAAAAAGGGAGTTTGCAAATCGCTTTCACACTGTAGATGAAATCCAACCCCCATTTGAGTGTGAAGTGGATTATTAACACCACAAACAAAAAAAGTGGCGTACAATTTCATTGCACATCTTGATCAATGCAATGCATTAAACGAAAGTCAACACAGTCTTCAAAACAAATTAAATTCCAACATATATTGAATGTTTGAAAATAAATATTCTTATTCTTTATTCTTATTTGTTATTTATTTAAAGTTTAAAATGCAAAGTTCACCTTCCCATGCTCCATCCTATCTGTACAAAGTAAAACCTCGGAAACTCAGCTTTAATGTAGGCCGAAAGAATGTTGAATTTTACAGAATGAAGGTTACAGTGCACATTTAAAAACTCATGTAAATTATATTTTGTGTAAATGTAATTTCAGAACGTAAAGCATTACATTTACAATAAAAAAACAGTATAAAAATTAGCATAAAATATGTTAACTTTCATTTATGTTAATAAATTAAAAATTCCTTAAAATATTGGGAGAGGAACCACCTATTTGCTCCATCCAGATTACACCTACATAATAAAAGAGTTGGGAAGCAAAGTAAACGCATAAAATACACAGCAAAAGGAGAAGGAAATGGCTGCCTACCCTTACTACAGTACCAATTAACATTTCTGTATTCATAAGCAAAAATATATTTCTTTTAAGTTATTTTAATAGTCTATGGATTGAAAAAGAGCCATGTAAGAAAATATCAGTTGTCCTTATATTTTTCATTTATTGGAAAAAAGTCCTTTTATACAAGATAATACTATACCATGAGAGGGTGTAACATATTTTTTGTACAATATCCTATCATTCACAGTAAACAAATAATATCAAGCAGAACTAGTGTTAGGTAAATGCTACATTATTTTCCAGGCTAGAATATATTTATAAGTGAATATACTGATGCATATTTCAATTTTGAAAAATTAAATAGTTCCAAGACGCATGCCAAATTTTATCAAAATTAATTTATTAGTTTAAAACTAGCGATGTATATAGATGTTGAAGTGTAAACCATGTTTAAACTCTGGGAACCTACATTTCAAATTCTTAATATAATCATCTTTTTTCCATTAGGAATGTTGTTACTTTGATAAGTTCATACATCAGTCTTTTTTAGCATCAACATTTTATATTTGTTAACAAGTTTTGGAATACTTCCATTATTGAAAAACTTTTTTCTGTACTGCTCCCTCAAATCCAGGTTCCTTCTTTCTCAGCAGTACAGCAAAAAGTTTTAATAATGTAAGCATTCCGAAATGTATCAACAAATATAAAATACTAGGAAAGTATGTTTTAATGTACATACTCATTAAAACAACCTGTTTCACCTCACAAGCATTTTGATAGAGTTGCTATACATTTTTTTTTTGTTTAACGTCCGACTATTGTGCACACTTGGGCTAATGCAGATGATGGGGATGATTTATAGCGTATGAAAATGCCAAGCCCTGGCTGGGAATTGAACCCGGGTCCTCGGGGTAAAAGCCTAGTACGCTATCCACTAGGTCACCGAGGCGGCTTCAGAGTTGCTACAATTGGGTACCTACTGAACTATATGTAATTTGAAGTCATAATATAAAAAAGTAACTTTTGTAATGTTGATTCCACTAGTCACTTAAGTTTAATTGACCTATCTTAGTGGAGCTGCCTCGGTGGCCTAGTTTATAGCATACTAGGCTTTCACCCCGAGGACCGGGTTCGATTCCCGGCCAGGGCTTGGCATTTTCATACGCTATAAATCATCCCATCGTCTGCATTAGCCTAAGTGTGCACAATAGTCGGACATTAAACACCAAAAATAAAATCCTATCTTAGTGTTAGAAACATACTAAATGATTGATTTGAAAGAATATCAATCATATTTTATTATTTTATATTGTAAATTAATATTAATTTACACATACGATAACTTATGGGTCAGAATGCATGTGAATTACTCCAAAAAAAAACATGCATTTTGATCTGTTCTTATACTGTATTACAATTTCTGTGTAGTATGATACCTGTGCTAAATTTCTGGCTAAAGATTCACTAAAATCTTAATATCAATTCTTTCTGTAATCACACTGTTTCTTGGTACTTCATAAGGAAAAAAAGAGTGAAAGGTTTTCTTTCATATTGTTTATATTGTAAAACTAACTACATTCTGTACTTATATAAACTATTATTATTCACTCTAGAACAAAAACCTCAGATTTGGTTAAATCATTGGAAAATGGTTGGTATAAAAAATCGTTGGTTAAAGGTTGGAAAATGTTTTCCCACCTTCCTTTCATTTTTGAAATTAACTGTAATAATACTTAAAGAAATATATTTTTTTTTTAAATGAGGTGTAGACATTTTGTAAAAAAAGTAGCTAAAATGTATACCTCATCAATGAAATTATTATGCATTATTATCACTGTCGTCAAAAAATTCTGATGCAGAAAAATTTGTATCATAACTCACCACTGCTTAAAAATTTTGAATCAAGCAAAATATTTTTACAAATAAAAAAAATAATTTTTTAAGACAGTAAAATTCACTAACATAAATATTAATATTTAAAATGAGTAGGCCTTTTATTAAATGGTTTGAAGGTATTCTATTAACAAGTCTTGAGTTCTGCAGACAGTTATCAAAAATAGCCCCTGTGTGCAGGAGGGTATTATTTAAAGGAATAATAAAACTAAAAATTTAATCAAAAACAGTAAAAATCAATCCCAAACAATAACACATTTCTGGTAAAATGAAACTGAAGTAACCTTATATTAAACCAAAACATTATTTGGTTATGCAGTATTCTTTAAAAAAATGAGTTTCTTATCACCCAAAACCCGTGTAGGACGTATTTTTATTGTTTTACCGATTTACAACATGTTACTGATTTTCGCCAGATAGCAATTTTGAGGTTATGTTGGTCACTTTTATTTTCGGTTTTTATCATACTTCTTTTGCTTTTGTATTTTGGATTCTTGCTTTTGGGCACATAATAAAGCATTTTAGTAACAAAAATATCGAAAAATGCAGGTTATGCAACATTGCATATTTACCATTTTTTCATATAATGTAATTACACAAATATATATTCTACCTTAAAATTGGCACTCTGAGTAAGAATTTTTTTATATTTAATATTGAAAATTCAACACAAATTAGGCCTAACAAGGTGATGCGTAAAAAAACCTTTATATTTTTTTAAAAAATAACCTACTATATATCCTGACACGGTTGTTAGGCCTAACACGGTGATTAGTGAAAAAACCTTTATATTTTTTAAAAGACTACTACATATTCCAACTGACACGGTTGTTGGGCCTATCATGGTGATGTATGAAAAAAAATCTTAATTTTTTTTTTAGAATACTACATAACCTAATTGACACGGTTGTTAGGCCTAACACGGTGATGCCTGAAAAACGTATATATTTTTTTAAAGAATACTACATAACATAACTGACATGGTTGTTTTGCCTATCACAGTAATGTGTGAAAAAAACCTTTATTTTTTTTGAGAGTACTGCTTAACTGACAAGGTTGTTAGGTCTAACATGGTGATTCGTGAAAAATACTTTATATTTTTTTTAAGAATACTCCATAAGCTAACTAACATGGTTGTTAGGCCTAACACGGTTATCCATTAAAAAAACCTTTATTAATTTTTTTTAAAGAGTACTTCAACCTAACTGACACGGTTGTTGGGCCTAATACGGTGATGCATGAAAAAAAACCTTTATTTTTTTTTAAAGAGTACTCCATAACTTAACTAATACGGTTGTTAGGCCTAACACAGTGATGCGCGAAAAAACCATTATATTTTTTTAAATAATAGTACATATCCTGACTCGGTTGTTGGTCCTATCACGATGATGTGTGAAAAAACTTTTATATTTTTTTTAAAGAATCCTGCATAAGTTAACTAACATGGTTATTAGGCCTAACGCAGTGATGCATTAAAAAAACCTTTATTTATTTTTTAAAAAATAGTACTCCAGAACCTGACACGGTTGTTGGGCCTAATACGGTGATGTAAGAAAAAAGCCTTAATTTTTTTTAAAGAGTACTCCATAACTTAACTAACACGGTGGTGCGTTAAAAGAAATTCACCATAACCTAACTGACACGGTTGTTGGTCCTAACACAGTGATGCGTGATCTTTATATATATGTATAAGTTTATACATATATTACGATTGCGGGCAAAGCCGTGACGGGTAACAGGTAATCATATATTTCTGAAAGTTTGTTTTTGTTTATTTGTTTGTTATTCAATCACACTTTAACTGCTGGACCAATTAAGATTAAATTTGGTATGAACACGGTTTAGGTACCTGAGATAAACACAATACTATTCCAGTTTAATTGTATAATAGTGACTTTTTAATAATTCTGTATTTTATTAAAATATGACAGGACCCTGTTTTAGAGTATCGAGTAGCAAAAATTTATATTTCTTGGCCGAAAACCATAAATCGTATAATATTGTAAATAGAAATATATTAAAATGAAATGACCTATTCTGATTTTGAAAATCGACTATAAATTTTATTGCCTACATTATAATTGCAGGCAAAGCCTCAACGGGTAACAGCTAGTAACTTATAAATATTAAAATTTGTTTTTTCAACAATAGGCATGTTTATAAAATACACAATGTTATTTGAATCTAACTTACAATTAACTTCCATCATTTACAAATTAAAATTTAGTTTTTAATTCTTTCTTGACTATTAGCATGCAATTGCTACAATTTCTATAAAAATTATTCAACATGTTATTGTAATAGACATCAATGTTATTTAACTGTACAATGAAATCACTTAAACTAAAATAGTGTACAAAAGTATGAAATGAAGACTTCAGTTTTGCTGGTCCTAAAGCTATTGGAATCATCCCTAAGTTTTTTGAGACATCATTAAATTCTGCTGGGTCGGCAGTGGCTGTCGAGGAACGGGAGGAACCCGGAGCAGGATTTAGGGCTGACTAACTTTTTATGTTTTTGAAATTTCTTGGTCTTTTAATTTTAGATAAATGAATTTTCTGCTTAGTATTATGGTGTCTTGGTTTTATTTCAGCTGTTTTCCTCTCTTGATTTATTGAAGGCACCTCTTCTTTGTTTATTTTTGGTTTTACTTTGTTTCTGCAAATTTTTTACATGAACTTCTGTTGGGATTTTGGGTAAAGGCTCTCTATTCTGGTTCCTTTTAGTTTGAATGTTTTCTTTAGTCTTCTGGTTAGTTTCTCTAATATGTTCGTATAATTTCTTTGTTTTCTCTTTGTGACTTATTATATAATCATTAGTGAACTGATTTTCAATGTCAATATTCAAAACGTTATTTTTGTCAATAAGTCCATACAATACTTCAAATGGTGTTAATTTTGTTACTGAATGGATGTTATTATTGTAAGCTATGATTGCATATTTTACTTTCTTTGTAATATTATCCTTTTTAAATTCTACCTGGTTATTTAAAACCCTTATGTGTTTAATTAGGGTGGAATCTTTCAATTAATCCATTAGAAGGTGGGTGTTGAGTACTTATAAAATGTATATTAATTTCGTGTAATTCCAAGATTTTTTAAATTATTTTATTATTAAATTCAGTTCCATTGTCTGAAACAATGGACTCAGGTACTCCACAATGTGCAGTCTAAGAGTTTATCAGCAACCTCTGTAGCATTTGCGCCTCCCACACGATACACTTGTGCATAGCGAGAGAATCTGTCTATGATACTAAGAAATCTGTTTTTTTCTAATGAAATGCTATCTATGTGGATTGTTTGCAGTGGTCTTACTGGTGTAGACGCGAGATTCATCTCGAGCTTTAAAGGTACTCTATCATACTTTGTCTTTAAACATATTTCACAAGAAATAATAAAGTTTTGAATGTGTCCCTTTATATTAGGCCAATAATATTTCCTTTTAATTTGTTCATATGTTTCTTGTATGCCACGGTGATTGGTTTTGCTTAAGTGGTAGTTATTTATAATTTTCCGAATTTCTTCCTCATCAGTTATATCTAGCAATTTAGAGTTACATTTAACTAATAAAAGTTGAGAGTTTTTGAAATGTTTACCTATACATGTTACAATTCTTCAAAAAAGTCATCTTCAAAATAAATATTATATCTAACCTTGGGTACTAGGAATTCTTTTACAAAATTAATAATATCGTTTTCTAGGTTATTTCTTGAAATTTCAACGATTAATCTCATTTTAGTTTCCAAATAATTTTAATATCTTAAGGTTTTTTGGCTGATAATCAATCTTGTACAAAAATATCTGGGTTTTTCCAAAATTCATAGATTCGTCAGAAACTGGAATATCCGCTCGCATATTCCCTTCAAAATTGGAATAAACTGTTTGGTCGCTTTCTTCTTTGATCTCTTGCTGATTGACCACGTTGTCTTCTTCCTCCAAATCAAAGTTTACTATCATCGACTGACTATTGTCTAGATCTGGAAAATACAGTTGGGTTGACTCAGCTGTAGTCTTCTGTAATTCTTCATCCACAGAATTTTAAGGGTCCTTTGATACTTTTTCGGTGACAATCAGTTGAATTCTGGATAAAGCGCATACTGGTTTAATTTACCTTTTTTATATTTTATTTTGTAGTTGTATTCTTCTAATTTTAATCTCCATCTTAAAAGTTTAGAATTCGGTTCCTTAACAGAGAACAACCATTGCAAAGGTTTGTGATCTGTATAAATTTTGAACTTTCTTCCAAATAAATAAGGCCTAAAGTATTTTGTCGCTCATACGATTGTGAGTAATTCCTTTTCAATTGCGGAATAATTAGTCTCACTGTCATTTAGAGTTTGACTAGCATATGCTATGGAAAGGTCTTTTCCATTTTTATCTTGGCTTAAAATTGCTCCCATTGCAAAATTGCTAGCGTCAGTGGTTAATATAAATTCCTTTTCGAAATCGGGGTATTGTAAATTTGGTTCGTTAGTCAATATGTTTTTGCATGTTTCAAAACAATTCAAGTAGTCGGAGTTATTAGGGTCAATTTTGGCATTTTTCTTTAAACAACTGGTAAAAGGTTTAGTTATTTTTGCGAAATGTTTAATAAATTTTCGGTAATATTCAAGTAATCCGAAAAATCTGTTTTCGGAATTGGGTAATTTTTTATAACTTTTATTTTTTCTGGGTTGGGCTTTACACCATCTGGTGTTACTACGTGTCCTAAATAAGCAACTTCCTTTCTTAAATATTCCGTTTTGTCCAATTGTATTTTGAAATTAGCTCCCCTTAATCTATCAAATACCTCTCTTAGTCTTTGCACGTTTTCTTGTAAGCTAGTTGAATATATGATAAAGTCGAGATAGACTAGGCAAGTTTCGTTCTGGATTCCATGCAACACGTTCATTATAGTTGAAATGTCGGTGGGCTGTTTTTCAGTCCAAACGGCATTCTCAGAAATTCATAGTGTCCCGTTTCGGTTGAAAAAGCTATCTTATCAATGCTGTCGGGATGCATTTCAACCTATGAAAGCCTGATGCAAGGTCCAAGGTCGTGAAATATTGTGATCTCCCCAATTTGTCTAATATGTCTGTTATATTAGGAAGTGGGAATTTGTCGTCAATAGTTTTTGAATTTAGTCCTCGGAAATCAATTACTAGCCTAAACTTTTGTCTGTTGGATGCGTCTGCTTTTTTTGGAACAATCCATATGGGTGAATTCCAAGGTGAATGTGAAGGTCGAATTATTTCTTGGTCAAGCATTTCTTAGATTTGTTTATTTACCTCCTTATGATAAATTTCCTGGTATCTGTAGTTTCTTGCATATACGGGTAATCTGTCGGTTGTCCTGATTACATGCTTAATTTGGTTAGTGAAGGTCAAATTATTATTTTCATGGTGGAATATGTCAGAATATTCAGAAATTAATTTTAAAATTTCTCGTTTTTCCTCAGTGTTCATATGATCTGTTCTAATTTTTTTGTAAATCTTTATTATCTTTATTTTTTAACATATTAAAATTTAGTGAATTCATTTATTACCTAAACAAATTTTGAAATTGCTTAGCGGTTCTACGTTCATTGGTTCAACAATTAAACGTCTATCTGATATTGTATTATTAATTACAGGGCAATAACTCATACCATTTTCTACTTTTACTATGCACTGCGGTATTTCTATCCTGTCTTTCTGTCTGTGGGGTAATACTCCTCCATTGTACATATTGTGAATTTTTATTTTTACCGTTTGTTTAGATCGTTGCTCTGATTATATAGCAAGTGGTACCTTTTTCTTTTACTTCTTTATTATTAATATTATTTTTATTATGCCCGTCTGTGTCAAAATCTTTGTGAAAATCAAATAAATAGAATTTTGAAATCTTCCTTCCTAAAATTGGTAATTTGCAGCTAAATTTTTCTTTTGAAATTCCATGTGCTGTGCTTACTTCAAAGGGTTCTTGTTTAAAAGTATGCTTGAAAATATTAAAACCAATAGATTTTTTAATAAATGATCTGGTACTTCCAGTGTCAATTAAGATTTTAAGATTAGTTTTTGGGTCTGTTAAGTATAGTAAATTTTTTGTGTTATTTTCTATATGCATTATGGAAAACTTCTGTTAACTTTGTAAGTCCTAAAAAATGATTTTGAACGTCTTCGTTTTCTTGTGTGAATCGGTTTGCATTGTTTTCTTCAGTAAAATTGTCAAAAGTGTCATAACCGGCTTGTGTTTCGCTATAATCTTCCGTTAAGTCAATTCCAGTCTATTCAGCTAATGAAATATTCGGCATTTGCTCTACGATTTGGTCAATCGAACTGGTTTTATTTTCTTCATCAACCGGCTTTCCTGTTATCTGATACAGTTTGTTTGTCTGATCAGGTTTCCCGTTTGACATGTAGATATATTCATCGGTGTGGGTTGATAGGTTTGATTAGTTTTTTGTTGTGTAAGATTTCCGAATTGTTTCTGCTGTTGGTTACGGCTTACAAAATTTTGTCTGTTAAATTAGTTAGGATTATTTTGTGGAAATTGTTTATATTGATTTTGGAAAGGTTGGTTATTAATCACAGGTTTACGAATTGGTACATTTTGGGTTTCAGGTGGTATGTTTTGCCGATTATTTTGAAACAATTTATTATTTTAAACTGAAAGTCACTAGTTAACATATTTAAAGCTTCATTAAGTGTACTAGGGTTTTGTTCGCATCAGAGATCCCAATGGTTCCTGAAAACCCCTTAATAACACTCTTAATGCTAATTTCTGAAAATAGGCACACAAAATATCTTTTGTATGCATTTTTTCTTTGTTTAAAAAGAAAGCTATCTGTAGGTTTAATAGTTTTTTAACTCTTTCATAGAAATGAAAAGGTGATTCGTTATTTTCCTGCTTTAATTCTGCCATTTCCAAATTTATAGTAAAACAATCTATTTTGTCGGAATATCTATTTAGTAGGGTATTTTTAGCATCATCCCAAGCATTGGTGTTTGAATTTACAACAAGTTCTAAGGCCTGTCTCTTTAATTTAGAAAGTAAGGATGAAAACAAATATTCATTCTGAAAATCTTCCAGATTTTCAAAATGAATCTGTTAACAATTTTATCACAAATAGAAATGAATCTGTTGAGCATAGCGGGTTAACCACTGTATTCAGGTATCATATCTATGTATTCTCTTTTCAATGTTGGAGTAATCATTATCATTGTTAAATTTCTACTTATAACTTAAACTAAAATATGTAATATAAATCTTGACACTAAACAGGTTTCAATATACAAGCTAAATAACTTAAAATCAAAATATATTTATAGCACTTAAAATATGAAATTATTTAGTTTGAAAATTGTGTACAAAAATTAGTGTAGTTTTTCACTTGAAAATATTTTACACTTTAATACAATATATATTCTTTATTGGATATTATAAACTTTGTTTTATTTAAATAATTAGACAACTGTCTTAATTTATAGATTTCCTACTTACAATAGGATGTAGAACATTAAGTTCATGGTGTAAGTAATCTGATTTTTATCGATCCTATTTCTTCTTCTTTCTTCCTTCTTCTCTCTTCTTTCTTCTCTTTTCCTTTTTCTTTCTTCCTTCTTCTCTCTTCTTTCTTCTTTGACACTGACGGACATTATCTTCTTTCTTCCTTCTTATCTCTTCTTTTTTCTTTCTTCCTTCTTCTCTCTTCTTTCTTCTTTGACACCGATGGACATTATCCTTCTTCTTTCTTCCTTCTCTCTTCCTTTTTCTTTCTTCCTTCTTCTCTCTTCTTTCTTCTCTCTTCTTTTTTCTTTCTTCCTTCTTCTCTCTTCTTTCTTCTTTGACACTGACAGACATTATATGCCTTAACTCTCCGGGTATTTTGCTCTGCCGAATCAATATTTGCTTAATTCTTCAGAAGCCTTACTCTGGAAGATCAATATACTCTTAACTTTCCAAAGCGTGTTGTCCCGCCTTATTAATGGTTGATACCAAAAAGATCCTAATATTCACTTAAGAACTTTCAAGGGGGTCCTACCGACTGCGCTACTTATGGTATGGTTTCGAAGATGTCGTCTAAAAAAAAACAACTTTTATTAATTACAATAAAAATTTAATATACACTTAAAAACTTATAATAATTATTTAAGTTCGTCTCATATTCATTGACATTAAACACCAAAAAAAAAGGGAAAAAATCATATTCATAGAGATGCGAACTGAGTGAAATCTCGACTAACACTGAGCTTATGCTCCTCCCTCTCTTCATACAATAAAAATGCTTACCATGCTAAAAACTACACTGTCATCACTAAATCCAGCAAAGTCTACAACTATTGCCTATATAGCTTTTTTTTTTAATGTCCAACTATTGTGCACACTTGGCCTAATGCAGATGATGGGATGATTTATAGCGTATGAAAATGCTAAGCCCTCGCCTCAATATATTATATATACAATATATATATATATAATAAGCCGCCTTGGTGGCCTAGTGGATAGCATACTAGGCTTTCACCCCGTGGACTCGGGTTCGATTCCCAGCCAGGGCTTGGCATTTTCATATGCATAAATCATCCCATCGTCTGCATTAGCCTAAGTGTGCACAATAGTCGGACAACGCTAAACACCAAAAAAAAATATATATATGGAGTGTGTATAATTTCACTTACAAGTAAATCTCTAATTACTTATTCTTTAAGTAAAAGCCTTATTTCCTGTGGCCAAAGAGTGGTATTTTAGCTAAGAGTTCTGTGGCCATAAATGTGAATTGTCCAAAAATATTACTTAAATTTTGACATCACTATGAGTAGTATCAGCATTACCATTAATGTTTCTTTAAAATTAAAATTATTCTCCTAAATATAATGGGAAAAAGTTATAAAAGTCTAGTATAACATAAGCACTGATACCAGGAAAAAATGTCTTTAAAAAAATGCCTTTTTATAAATTTGGTGTATATAGTAATTTCATGTCAGAACTTCAGAATTACAAACTTTATATGGAATAAAGCAGTACAGAATTGAAAAAAGGAAGTATATTTTTTTGACAAATATAACATGTCAGTGTAATACACAGAGTAGAGCTTATTTGCTGACACAAAGATTCACATACAACTGAGAATATCAATTTTACATTAAAAACTTGTAGTGACAAAAAGACAGTTTTCGCTATTTTCTCCATCTTACTTTCTTGACTTTTAAAATTGATATGTTATTAGAAAACGAAATAAACAATATACTTTAATATGGAAAAGTTCCATCTGACTGCCAAACAACAAACAATTATAAAATAAACTTACACTACTTCCTAATTTAACATTTACTTAAGTAACCTCTAACAAAATGAAAAAAGAAAATGAACTTACAATAATGTACAGTATATCTGAACGACAAGTCGTATCTGTAAATGATGTTGCTAAATCTTCATTTTGTTTCTTTACCTGCAGTGCTGCATTCAAGGGAGGGCACAAGATGTAGGAGTGCCACCTCAAAAAGCGACCAGAAAACACACTAGACCAAATGAAATGTGATAATAATTAAAATCATAATTGTTAAAATATAGTATTAGAAAAAGGTATACCATACTCAACATGTGAGTTAACACTAACAACTAAATTGAGTGAGTTTATAAAATTTTTTAGAAAAAAATGCATTCTTTCCGTTACTAATAACTTTCATTTAGTTAATAATTTTCGCAATGAAAAGCATATTTAATTTCACACATTTAGTCCTTTCGAGGTATTTGTGTTCCATTTATTTTCAATTTTTTTTCTTTAACTTACCTTACTTTTACATTTGGGATTATTAATATTGGGCATATAATAAAGTGTTTTGGTACAAAACTTACCAAAATCAACAAGAGTTACAAGGAATAACTTGCTAACCTATATTATTTGTACAGTTCATTAGTACCTTGTATGAATAAATAATATCTCATTATGGAAAAAGTTACTTCTGATTGCCAAAATAATAAACAATCATAGAGAATTTAAATTTAATGAGAATAACTGTGTATGCCTTATTAAAGAAAAGCCAACTTATCCAAGTGGCCCTTTATACAAATAGTATTTAAGTGTTGCTCCTGTACATCCACTAAAAAGTACACCAATCATAAAGAACTTTAATGAAAATAATTTTTATATGCAAATCCAACTTACTCAAGTGGCTATTATACAAACTGTACTTATGTTTTTTTCTCATATTTCATGTTTTGTTTCACTTCTTTTTAGTCAACTGACTTTCAAACCTTCAATCCAGGCTGTCAAACCCTTTGTATAAGAAATATAATAAAATAAATAATATAACATGGACCCTTTTGTGATGTATAACTAACCTAATATTGAAAAGGCATAACATCCAAAAATGTCATTTGGTACAGATTCAAGTGGTATGACTTCAACCACTTGACACTTTTCAGTAAATAATTCTTTCGAACTGTGTGACAAGAGTATGAAGCTTGGTTATTAACTGAAAACTTACCTACCACACTATCTGGCAAGAATAATTTGCACGCCATCTTCATCTGTAGTTGCAGAGTCAGGGCAGTATTTCCCATATGGCCAACTAGGCCCATGCCAACAGCGCAAAATTTTCATAGGCATAAACAGGAAAAAAATAAATTATTAACACAGGGAAATAATTATAAAAAACTTGAGGGACTAGAATTTTTTTTTTTTTTAATAATACCAAGCAAGGAGAACATGATAAGTATTGCGTGATATCAAATACAAGTCTGTATAATATCATACAAAGCAGCAACATTGCATTTCTTTGATCTATGCTACATAACCTGGTAACAGTTTTTAAAAAATAAAAAACTGAAGTAAATATCTATCAATTAAAATAAAATGTCTTTGTAAACTAAAATATTGTTAATACTTCAATATGAAAGTATTTGACAATTTCCAAATTTGTAAATGATTTTATAATTAACATCAGTACATAATTTTTGTTACATTATAAAACACAAGTTGAGTAATAAATAAAAACTCATTCTATTTTTTTTTCTTTTTTTTTCGAGAGTGGTTGAAAAACCTTCAAAAGGCTTCCCATAGCCGGTCTATGGGGGCATGTGGGATTCTTAACCACTAAAAACAATCCACTCTTATTTTCCAAGCGCAAATGTCAAACCCAATTGTCGCTGCGCTCTAAATGTTGTAGTTTAAGTTGTTGCTGCATTTGTACCTCTTTGTTACTGCATTGTAGGCCCCCTTATAGGTTTTGTTGTAGCAAATTTTACAAGCACAAACCGCTTCCTGTAACTTAACATCAGAATTGTTTTTAAATCAATGTACAAACTGCTTCTTGTAATTTAAAATCAAAAATATGTTTTTACGAGGGTTGATCAAATATAAACGAGACTGATTTTTAAAAAAAATTATTGCTTACTTACAAATTATTCTTGATACAACTTATTTTTCTACGTAGTCTCCATACGAGTAACACATTTTTCCCACCGGATTGGAAGTTTTTAATTCCATCTTCGTAAAAAGTTCTCGGCGCTCATTGAGCCATTGGAGCACGAAAGGTCTCCACCGCAGAATCGTCTTTCAAACGCTGGCCTCAAAGCGCCTCTTTGAGTGGCCCAAACAGGTGATAGTCGCAGGGTGATAAGTCTGGATTGTATGGGGATGTTCCATTGGTTCCCAGCCAATTTGATTGAGTTTAAGCCTCATAGCGTTCGCCGAATGTGGTCGGGCATTATCGTGAAAGAAGAATTACGTTTCTCGCGGTTTAGATTTCCTTTTATTTAAAAAGACTGTTTTATGCCTCTAAAACATCGCAAAATATTGTGCATTTATTGTGCGTCGTTGATGGAGAAAATCGACGCGTGAAAGGCGCCTTGATTGTCGAAAAATACAGTGGCCATTACCTTCCCGGCCGACGATCGTGATTTGGCCTTCAGAGGCGCCCTCTCTCCCTCTTCCGCCACTCCATACTTGCCTGTTTCGACTCGGGAGTGTAATGGTGAACCCATGTTTCGTCACAGGTGACAATCCGGTTTAATAATGCCTCACCATCTCGTTCAAATTGGGTCAATATTCTCTGGCAAATCTCCAAACGATTCCGTTTGTGAACGTCGGTCAAAATTCGTGGAACCCACCTTGCAGATACTTTGCTGAGTTCCAGGTTTGATGTAACGATTTTTTGAACGCTACCATAGCTCAACTGGAGTTCATCTGCAATAAATCGCAGCGATATACGTCTGTCTTCGTCCAGGAGCTTCCGAACAGCATCAATGTTTTCGTCCGTGGACGGAAGTGGTCGGGCGACGATCATGGCTGAGGTTTTCTACTGCTTCCGTCCTTCGGCGAATTCCTTGTGCCAAGCAAAAACGCGAGCTCTTGACAGGGTCCTGTCCCGTATTGAGCCGTCAATCTCGAAAAGATTTCAGTCGGATTGACCTCCTCCTTGGCCAAAAATTTAATAATAATTCTCTGCTCCACGGAAACGTGCACTTCACTCTCACTCATTGTATAGTTTTATACTGAAGGGTCCGAACGGAAATGTTGCCCGTCTACGCCCGTCCCAAACCTCCCAGGCTACCTGAAACCCCACCCTTTAGAGTTCAATGTCCAACGGAAAAGTTTTTAGAAAGTCAGTCTCGTTTATATTTGATCAACCCTCGTAAATTATTACTTATTCGTAGATAACATAAATTATTATTTATTCAGTATTTTTTATTATTATTTTTAATCAAATATTAGCCATCATTTGTATATGTAGAAAAAATCACATCATTTTGAGAGTGTGAATCAATCAGCTCTCATGTATTATATCTCAATAAATAATACAAACTTAGTAATAGATAACAAATACCCTATTGAAAAATATTAATAAAAACATCAGCAGTCTTCATTTGCTAGACATTGCTCCTCCTCTTCATTGCTACTATTGTAAACAATTTGATATATCTGTTTAAAATACAAGATCTTAATAAAATACAAGAACAAAAATCACAACATTCTAATATTTAATTAATAATAAAAAAGTGGCTTTTACCTTAATCTCCAGATGTTTCTAAAATTTATAAATTTGTAAATACCCTTATGATTGAAGTTGCCCTTTGGTTGCAAGTAGGGCACTTCAGTTCGTCCTGGCATTGTAGCAGTAATCCTGCACATGTGCTACACATACACATGTGACCACAAGGTACCACTACATGTGTGCATTGTTGTCCATAACACACAATACAATTACCAGGTTGATATGCATCAGGGGTGGGCAGCTGTCGAGCAGGGGGTTCAGCGACAGCCCTTTGTCTACGTCCTCCTCCTCGAACATGTCCTCGTCCTCCAGGGTGACCACTGCCTCTCCTCTGCCTTCCTCTGACCTCTTCACCTTTTATGGGTTTCAACAAATGTCATAATTACTACAAATTTTCAGTTTTACAAAATATTAATAATTTTATACTGCCAGCATTACTTATCTATAGAGCAAACATTTCAAATTTATTAGTATCATTGTATTATTTACTTAGTCCCATGGTAAATTTATTAGCATCATTAGTATTCAGCCTAAGATTTATAATTAAGTATACAAATAGTATTAATATGTGATGAAGAGATTTGGATAAGAATTTGTTGTTCCTACTTCAGTCCTATAAACTGACTACTGCAATAACTATTATGCCACTGTTAACATTCATTTTTCACCAAGATTTAATTTTTCTTACTATCAATAATCATTAAGATATATCCTAAATTAGTAGCAAGAAAACAGATATATTGATCAAAATTACTTCCTTGCTCTACAGTACTTCCTATAGTGAAAAAGTACAAAATTAAAAACAATCTTTTAAAGATTCAGTGATTAATTTGTTTAATTATGAATGAAATCTGATTCAGAGTGTAAATAGTTCACCACCACTTGTGCATAACATAAATTTTTTGTCAAGGACTTTAAAAGAATGATGTCTGTAAATCCTCCCACTAATGCAATGAAGGTTGGAGAACCAAATACTGCATTAGTCCCTCCTGGATCTTGAGATGAATCTAAAAAAAATTATCTATTCATAATGGTATGACTGTAACAATGTTTGTTTTCCTCACCTCTTAACAAAGCGAATTCTTGCAGAGTCCTTTCTCGCCTCGCTTTGTACATAGACGAGCGTAAATTTTCGTAACCAATCCTTGCCGATACTTCCAATGGAGCTCTGTAGAAATATTAAACAAATATTTTATTTCTATATCATAGCATTTAATGTTATTTTGGAAAAGCCATCACTAATTTGTATTATTTAATGTGTGTATATATTTTTCTCAGTGCATTACAGACTTCAGAGAAAAAAAGAGTGCAATAATCTAAAAATTTGTAATGGTGAAAATAAAATTAATTGTAGGTTTCTAACAAGCATGTTTAGGATTTTTTATGTGTATTTCAATAAATAAATAATCCATTTGGTTATGTCAAAATACAGTATTAACTGTATTTATATTAGGTATGGTAGGTATAATGTAAAATTTTAGTTGAAACAGAAATTAACTTAAATATTTAAAACATCATTTTCTAAATTTAAAGTATCATAGGACATGAGGATTTATATTATTTGAAGGTAGGTTCAATTTGATTTAGCAAAAAACATTATACAGGTACTATGTATTAAAAATAATTTATTTGCTTTTTCTAATATATATATATATATATATATATATATATATATATATATATATATATATATATAATGAAACAAAATGAAAATGAGGTATGCAAGACATTATTTTTATACTAAATCAAAAGGTTTAAAATTAAACTATATATATATATATATATATATATATATATATATATATATATATATATATATATATATATATATATATATGGGTTCAATTCCTGCCAGGGCTTGGCATATTTTCATAGGCTATAAATCATCCCATCAGCTGCATTTGCCCAAGTGTGCAAAACAGTCATACCTTACACAAAAAAAAAAAAAAAAAAAAAAAAATTTAAATAGTATTATATATATATATATATATATATATATATATATATATATATATATATATATATATATATATATATATAGTTTAATTTTAAACCTTTTGATTTAGTATAAAAAATAATGTCTTGCATACTTCATTTTCATTTTGTTTTAAATTTAAACAAGAAGTCAAGTTACTAAAAAAATCTTTAAATTTAAAATTAGTAAAACCGATTTATCCACAATACGATATCAATATTTCCTACAATGAGAAATTAAAAATATTCGTATTCACTTACCTAGCAACCTCTTCGTTAAATATTTGTCGAAATTCTCCAACTTCTCTCCGGCATCGCTCCAAAATTGACCTTTTAAGTTTTATTAAACTTAAAAAGTAGTTGTCGGGTCCGTGGTTATGCTGTTTGAATACCTTGAAGAATTCAACTTTCCGATCCTCCCGCCTCAACGGCATCGACGCTCTTGCAGGGCAATTTTTTTCTAAACAATGAAGGTATACTCTACCTTCATCGCTATGGTCAGAACAGAAATAAAAATCTTCTTGGATATAATAAATGGTAGAACTATTCCGTAGACCACAATGCTCCTTAACGTAATCCATCTTACAAGTAGGTCATTGAAAAAAATTACTAAAATACTAAAAATAATGTATATCAGAAAGAAACAAACAGATTCTATGACAGATTTCCTTTTTCAGACTCTGCAACCAAAACAGCACAGAAACACAAAAAAGCACTAAAAATATAAAACAATCTAATTAATTATTAAGGAAGTAGTAACAATTTGTGCTAAAACTAAAAACAAAAAATTGCTAATAATTAAATATTAATCAAATTTTAAAAAAGTACTACAAACTAAAAAAATTCCTGCACAAATTTTTTTAAAAATTAATTCTGATAGCAGCCAGAAAGTTCAAAGAATCAGTTGAGGCAATCGCAGTGTAGTCGTCACTCTGAACTGCACCAGTAAACTGAAACGTTGACTAATGAAAAGTTTGGTTAGGTCTGTACTGCCCATTGACTTCTCGGAAATGTAACCGTGTGGAACTTGGCGCCAACGCTAAGCTTCAGCGACAAATTTACCAGCCGTTACTAGCTAACCTAAAAACATCAAACGTTTAACATCGCTAAGAGAAAAATTATGGATAAATTTGTAATTCATAAGATATTTAATGGTTTTTAAAATAATTATGTATTATAACGTGGTATATCAATTATAAATCTTAGTCAATCATTGCATACATTAATAACTATTACCAAAATTTAAAGTACAGCTGTGTTCATGTACTCCTTGTGTTTAGGCGATTGAAATCATATCACCGTATAAAACTGCATTCAAATAAATTATTTTAAAAAATAGTATATACATCTGCATTTAGTAATTTCACAGTTAGATGTCTTAATGTTGAATTCTAGACATTGGTATAATTAATGAAAGTCAAGACTGTAACCCGAGGTCGACACACTGTAGAAGTATTTGGACCGTATAAAACTGCATTGAAATAAATTATTTTAAAACAAAGTATATACATCTGCATTTAGTAATTTCACAGTTAGATGTCATAATGTTGAATTCTAGACATTGGAATAATTAATCAAAGTCAAGAGTGTAACCCGATGTTGACGCCCAATATAAATAATCAGAGACTATTTCGTTTAAGCGTTTAAAATCGTATCACCGTATAAAACTGCATTCAAAAAAATTACTTTAAAACAAAGTATATACATCTGCATTTAGTAATTTCACGGTTAGATGTCTTAATGTTGAATTCTAGACATCGGTATAATTAATCAAAGTCAAGAGTGTAAACCGAAGTCGACGCGCTGTAGAAGTATTTGGTTTAGTTTAGGCGTTTAAAATCGTATCACCGTATAAAACTGTATTCAAAATGGTGTTTAGTCGTTTTATAAGACAATGATCGAATAAATTCTTTTAAAATGTAATATCCACATCTGCATCTAATAATTTCACAGTTAATATCTTAATGTTCAATTATAAACATTCATATAACGACTTAAATATAAACAAAGAAAATCAGTTGTCGGTAAATTTCTCGACAGTGGTCGGTAAATTATATTACCTGGCAATAGTTTCACTGTGAAGTTAAATGAACAAATTATTTTACATATTTATTTGAAATTTTGAATTTATTTTCATACCAAATGTGTTCTCAAAAGAAGTTAAACAAAAAGTACCAAATATTATATTTTTCTCAAAGATTAAACGATTCCTTCAATTTGTGTGTGAAACTAATAAAATTTCAATAGAACACGTGTTATGATTACTTTCTTAATTTAAAAGACATTCTTTTGCCTCATTCTGAATTGACTTTTAGTACATCCGACGCTTACGAAAATCATCTAAAAATAAACATTGAACATGTTTTGATTGCTGTTGAGTTATTTTCTTCTTTATAACCCTCTGCAAAGATGTTAGTACATCTGTGTGGGGTTGGGACCACCATTGGTGCATTCTATGTCCGATTTTAAAATGTTTATATTTTGATAATTATGCTTTGAACTAAAAAAGATTCTCTAATGTGTTTTTTATATGTTTTACAGCAATGTTTTTATACGCCAAATGTTAAACTTATTTTTAATTTTATTATTACTTAAAATTTTTCTGTTGGACATGGAATGTATTGAAACCAATGCCGCATTAAAGGCTATCTGCAATATATTCTGTGTACATCAACCTATGACTAATAAAAAATACTACATTAAAAACCATGTTACGAAAATATTTTTGTTTTTTACTGTTTTTTAGTTTAAAATTCAACTGTATAAAATAAAGATAAATTTTAATATTGCATATTACGTTAATTTTCCTGTTATTGCATTATATTGGTTGTACAACTATTGCAAATAACCTTTTTACAAAGAAAATATTTAAATTTAACAATATCTACAACAATATAAACTAAACTACTATATACATAATTTTTATTAGAGGTTATTAATACATATTATTTAAATTCAATCCTACAAAATTATTTTAAAATTTAATTACGTTAATTTTAAATTAATTACAAGTACTTGCTAATGAAAACTACTGTTATCAATTATACGTGCTTAGTGATTAACACTGCTGTGTAAAGAATAGGCCTACGTAATTTTACTTGTCAGTAACAGATTTTAGAAACTTGCTTGTATGTATTCTTACATATTACGGCAAAGACGCGGTCAACGATAGTTCGATGTCTCTTATCCATTGACTGGTCCCGCCACTCTAGCTAATGTATGTTATAATTTTTGTAGTTTTCCTCTACATATTTTACGGCAAAGAAGCAGCCAACGATAATTCGATGTCTCTTATCCATTCACTGGTCCCGCCACTCTGACTAACGTGTGTTATAATTTTTGTAGTTTTCCTCTACATATTACGGCAAAGACGCAGCCAACGATAGCTCGATGCCTCTTATCCATTGACTGATCCCGCCACCCTGGCTAACGTATGTTATAATTTTAAGATGTCCTAGCTAAGTCCAAACAAAGAAAACAATGCAATATATACGAAGAACTAGATACATCCTCAATGGTTTTGCTCGGAATGGATTTTTTAAGCAGTTTGGGGCCAAATGCATCCACCTACCGCATGTTTGATATTGGCACCATGGCGTTGCTCCTCTTAATTCTGATTGACCACAAATTAAGCACATATTAATCATATTGTCTGAGTGCGTGACACAACGGAGTTGTAATTTACGTCTATATGTAATTGGATCGAAATTTAAACAAATTTCATGATTATAAATAATTTGATTGGCGTAGTACAAAATAAATATATCACAATTATTCGTATCTTGCTGAAATGGATATTTGTGGTCAGCAACTTTAAAGTTGGCTGTATCTACGAAATCCTCCGTCATGGTATTTCTTCGTTTAAGAAATTATATTATCTTGCTGCATTTTTCATTTATGCTTACAGTGTTTTCTCCGTGCATCGGATCAAAATAATAAATAAGTTTTTCTTTCATATTCACTGCAAACAGTCACCAATGACAATTAAATTCGTTAAACGGCATTGAAATTACATTGTAATTGGAAAGTTTTGTCTGTAACTAAAGAAAATATCCTGACAAATTTACACTTTAAAGCAATCAGGCTCTTTTCACATGTAACAATTTTAATGTCCATCTTATAATTGCATTTCAAAAATGAGGCCATACAGCAATCTATAACGAAGTTATTTAGCCACATGCGACCGAATAACCTGTCGTAATCTTCGGATTCTAATGCTGTGGTACTAAATCGTGCAACATTAAATTTGACTCCGCTGTTAACGTTGTAGAATTCGGGGTTTGGAAATATTACATTGTGTATTATGTTTCCTCTTAAATTTCTTACACAACGCAATCTCAACTCTTCCCGGTAATTAAGCGGATTAAAGTCATCTGGAATGTTTTTGTTTTCTGATAAGTTAGTGACGTAGCATGTAATAGTGATGTGCACGCCACAACTAACTATCCTACTGTACAGGATAGTTAATCTCAACTAACTGAAAATTTTCTTGTAATATTTGTATATTACACGACGAATTGCGTCGTATTTTCAAATACGATTTAAACTTTTCAAAGTAAAATGTCTGTGTTTCCAAAGATTTTTTTAGAGGATCTAGAAAGTGCACACTAAAATTATTCAGATCGACGAAAAAAACTGTCCAGTATCCGCCAATATTATAATGGCATAATAAGTATATCCTTTTCCTTTAAATTTATTTATTGACACTACAGTCAACGAAAATATATGAATTTAAAATTGCAGTTGATAAACTACTTTCTACGTAAACAATCTTTTTTGTGGTTGTTTCTTCTAAATATGTGTTTAAACATTTATCTGTGTAAATAGCGTGTAAGTGTGAGTGATTTTCGCTGAACTCTAGAAATACGTAAAGTATTTTATATACGTTATACTGACATGTATAAAATAAAAATCATAAGCATAAGCATTATTAATCCAATCCACTCAACCCCTCGCCCTCTTATCAGTGCCTCAGGCAGTCAGTTGCTGACCAGTCAGCATTACGAGTAAGTGTACTTTCGATTAGTTTTTGTGTAATCAATTTTTCTTAGAAGTCAGACGTTTGGTTGACCTTCTAAACATATTTTATCGTGCGCTCATTTTACGTGACGCTAGGTTACCTATAACAGCATTATATTTTTGTTTTACTGAAGTTCGTTTTTTCAGTTTTTGTTCATGGTATTATTATAGGTAATCAGTCTCTATACGTAATAACCGTTATATATACATATTTTTATTGAAACGTTTTTGTGTGTTTTACATGATTTTGTCAGACAAAAATTACAAATTGGTGGACGAAAAACCAAACTCTGGTCATTATGCTTTTTTTATAATATGGCTAATATTTCGCTTGTGAACTCATATCCTATAATATTAAACGAGCAATTTCTGTATGTATGTTTGTATGTTCAGCGTATCTCGAAAACAGCTCTAACGAATTTCACAAAACTTTGTACAAAAGGGTTTTGAATGGTGTAGATTCGATCGAGCTAGGTCTCATGTCCGTAAAAATTCGCAAAACGGCGAATTTATAGCCCTAAATTTATATGGAGTGTATACCTATTATTACTTTCGAATTTTCAGGTAGAGAAGTTCATATTCCTAGAATCACATTAGACTCGAGCAAAAGTAAACTTAGATGCACAATGCAAAGACATCAATTTCCCGTTAGGCCAGCTTTTGTTATGACAATACATAAGGCCCAAGGGCAGACATTTGTATCAGTTGGGATATTCCTACTAACAGCAGTTTTTATACATGGAATGTTATACGTAGCTTTGTCCAGAGTTAGGCGATATGGACTGAAAATTCTCTTGTCCCCAGAAAACACTGGCCACACAAGAAATATTGTTTGGAAACCCCGCAGGGGTGTGTGCACCTATTGAGAGGGTTTAGACGTCCCTCGCGGTACCCGAGTCTAACACACACTTACACTTACAACACTACACTTACGACTTTAACACTTTACTCTTACACTTACATTTAGGGAGGCGATAATAGCCTCAATGTGCTTTTCGCCTTAAAATACAAAAAAAAAAAAAAATGTTTGGAAAGAAGTATTACAAGAACATTTAAATAATTATGTTCCGACAACAAATATGCAGATCGATGAAAATGTGAAGACTTTGAATTTCCCTGACGACTTTGAAGATTTTAATATTTTATCATTTACATGATTATTGAAGACACATCTTTTGTTATTTCATTTGCAGAATTTTATAATGTTTTAAATATCTATATTTTTATGTAAATTATTTATTGATTTTTATCAGAAAGTGGCTACAGTATTCAATTTTTGAATACATGTTCACTTTTTACTGAACGCATCCACATGTATATACGATAGTTTTGTAAATATTTTGTACATGTTATTTAATTTTATTATATTGAAGATCATTTAACAAAATTTTGAACAAAATATTTCAAACAATTTTCAAAAATAAACAACACGAGTACAGCTCGGTCACCAGGTACTGTGATTATCTTCATTACTTTTGTAAAAAATGAAATGAACTCTAAAACCCTTGTAAAGGCAAGATTTTTGCCTAGATCTTCACGCACGCCTATCAAAACCTTGGCAAGAAAAACGACTCAATACAAAAAATATAAGCCTTGACCTAAGAATGACAATAGAGAAGATCTTAAAAGACTTCATCCAATTAATACAGAAATTATAAGAAGGACACTTCTTGCCTGAAAAAGTCAAAATAAAAATAAAAATCATGTGTCGTGTTTTCAAACTATCGTAATTAAAATAAAAAGGAAGAGAAAACATGATATATGGTTTTTATTTTTTGTTCAATAACAGAAATTATTTTTTTAGTCAGGCGCTCTGAAAGCGTTCGGTTCAAAAAAATGTTTTTGAAATAATTTTCGAGAAAAATGTTCAAAATCAGATTTTTCAAAAATCAGCTTGATGATTTTGCACAAAAATATAATCCGTACGTACTCAAAAAAATGTATGAGACCTTACAGCCCAAAAACGAGGTTCTGGAGCTTTAAGAAAACTACTCATCAGATTTCGTAGGTAAATAATCAAAGTCCAGTGAGTAAATTTTTATTAAAAAAATGTACGAATTAAACCGGAAAAACAAGAAATAAATCCAGGCTAATTTATGCGGATTTTAATGCCGATATTTGTTTTCAACAGTAGGTTATCCTGGTGTTTATGTTTAAGTTAAATAAAATAATTTTTTTTCTTTAGAGAATTTTACAGACAATCGAAAAAAGAAAACATTCTCATAAATGTGATTACTGGAAGTTTTTTAAATTTCCGTGGAGCAGAGAATTATTATTAAATTTTTGGCCAAGGAGGAGGTCAATCCGACTGAAATCTTTCGTAGATTGACGGCTCAATACGGGGACAGGACCCTGTCAAGAGCTCGCGTTTTTGCTTGGCACAAGGAATTCGCCGAAGGACGGGAAGCAGTAGAAAACCTCAGCCATGATCGTCGCCCGACCACTTCCGTCACGGACGAAAACATTGATGCTGTTCGGAAGCTCCTGGACGAAGACAGACGTATATCGCTGCGATTTATTGCAGATGAACTCCAGTTGAGCTATGGTAGCGTTCAAAAAATCGTTACATCAAACCTGGAACTCAGAAAGTATCTGAAAGGTGGGTTCCACGAATTTTGACCGACGTTCACAAACGGAATCGTTTGGAGATTTGCCAGCGAATATTGACCCAATTTGAACGAGATGGTGAGGCATTATTAAACCGGATTGTCACCTGTGACGAAACATGGGTTCACCATTACACTCCCGAGTCGAAACAGGCAAGTATGGAGTGGCGGAAGAGGGGAGAGAGGGCGCCTCTGAAGGCCAAATCACGATCGTCGGCCGGGAAGGTAATGGCCACTGTATTTTTCGACAATCAAGGCGCCTTTCACGTCGATTTTCTCCATCAACGACGCACAATAAATGCACAATATTATTGCGATGTTTTAGAGGCCGCAAAACAGTCTTTTCGTAGGAAATCTAAACCGGTGAGAAACGTAATTCTTCTTCACGATAATGCCCGACCACATTCGGCGAACGCTACGAGGCTTAAACTCGATCAAATTGGCTGGGAACCAATGGAACATCCCCATACAGTCCAGATTTATCACCCTGCGACTATCACCTGTTTGGGCCACTCAAAGAGGCGCTTGGAGGCCAGCGTTTCGAAGACGATTCTGCGGTGGAGACCTTCGTGCTCCAATGGCTCAATGAACGCCCGAGAACTTTTTACGAAGATGGAATTAAAAAACTTCCAATCCGGTGGGAAAAATGTGTTACTCGTGCGGGAGACTATGTAGAAAAATAAGTTGTATCAAGAATAATTTGTAAGTAAGCAATAATTTTTTTAAAAAATTAGTCTCGTTTATATTTGATCAACCCTCGTAATAAAAATTGTATAAGTTTTTCATCGTAAAAAATTGTACGATAATGACATTCCGTCTGTTTTTTGGTACTTTAAAAATTTTAATATATTTTCTTATAAATATAAAATAAAATAAATAAATTCTCATAAAATAAATTCTCATAAATTATAAATTAATCAATTCATCGAGATTAATAAACCTATACAGATTCATAATCACACACAGATTGTCTTAAAAATTTGTGACAGTGAATTTTTATAGATATGAAAATACTTGTACAATTAAAAGCAAAAAATGAGAGGCGCTTATAATAGGTAATAGTAGTTATCTATTTTCATGCGCCACACGTTTTTTGTTTGTAATTGTACAAGTATTTTCATATCTATAAAAATTCACTGTCCTCACAAATGTTTAAGACAATCTGTGTGTGATTATGAATATAGGTTTATAAATCTCGATGGATTGATTAATTTATGAGAATTTCTTTTATATTTTTTAGTCCATTTTAAAACGTGATTAATTTTGTATTTATTTATGTGTATCAAACTCGTTCTCTACACAAGTTAAACAATTATTACTATAGGCCTAGTGATTACATTTATCACAAATATTAACGATTCTCTTCAAGTTTGGTGCCAAACTGAACAAAAATTTTCGACATAACAAACAATATAATTAGATTCTTTTAAATTAAATGATGATGAATTTTTCTAGGAAAATTTCTCAGACATCACACAAATTCTAGGAAACAGAAATTTTGAAGATCTGCAGGATCACTGTGTTCTTCGCCATCGGGGCCAAAAGTAAGACAAAACCTGGTAGGAATATAACAACTTTCATAATCTACGAACAGTTTGAACATTGTCTTTTCATTTTTGTTAATTAAAAAATAATAAATAAATTAATAAAATGTCCAACAAGAGTAGATCCACTTATTAAAGCAGAAGTGTTTTTTTTTTGTAATAATAAAATTAACAGCACTGAAAACTTTACCCTTTTTTTGTTATTTTAAAGCGAAAAGCACATAGAGGCTATTATCGCCTCCCTAAATCTAGGTATGAGTGTAAAGTGTTAAAGTCGTAAGTGTAGTATTTTAAGTGTAAGCAATGAATACAGAATCTATAAGAAGAACACTTCTTGCCTGTAAAAGTCAGCACATTTTTTCGGCCGAGAATGCTACTTGGATTCCCCGCCGATAGAAGCGCTGCATGTTTTTTTTCAGAACTTGTAGCTCAGAGAAAGATAGATACTGTATAGGGTGATGGCATTCTCTGTCTCGCTCTTCCTACCAACAACTGAGGGGTTGAGCGAAAATTGTTCGTGTTTACGTCCCAGATCAACTTTCCTAAACTTTCGTTTTCATTATGGCATGAGCCTGTCTATTTAATACAAAACATCGGTTTCTTCCTTTCCTAGACCACCAGTTCCACAACGACGGCATCATGATTTTCTGAAATTGAACTATATATTTGATAAATTTAACAATAATATTGAGTAGAACCTTAATATGTACATGCATTGTAAACGTTTAAAATTAAAGAAGTTTAAAAACTGTATAAAATAGCATACTTTGGATCAATTACTACATTGTTTATTTCATCACATACTATTCCTAAAATATTTTAAGTAGTGCTGTCCTACATAATAAACAAGAAGTTGGTAGAGTATTAAAGAAGAATCCAAATGAGAATTAAAAAAAGAGTTTTTTTGTTTGGAGTTATAATGAAATTAGATCTGGTTCACATGCCATGTTGTACCAAGTTTATAAAAATATCATTTTTACAATTTTTAACATAGTAAACTATAGTGCTAAAAAATTATTTTGCTATCCAGTTTTTCTATTAATATATGAGATCCAGAAATACGGAAAAGTAAAAGAATTATGTTGCATACATAACATACTATAAAGATTGATTAAAAATTATGTTCTCAGACATTTGGAAATTATTCCTTAAGTCAAAATAAAAAAAAACTTCCAGTAATCATATTTATGAATTTTTTTTTCTTTTTTTCAATTGTCTGGTCTCTCTGTTAAATTCTCTAAAGAAAAAACAAAAAAAACTTTTATTTTAACTCAAACATAAACACCAGGATAACCTACTGTTGAAAACAAATATCGGCATTAAAATCCGCATAAATTAGCCTGGATTTAGTTTTCTTTTTGTCCGGTTTAATTCGGAACCGTAAATTTGTTTAGTAAAAATTTGCTCACTGACTTCAATTATTAACCTACGAAATCTGTTGAGTAGTTTTCTTAAAGCTCCAGAACCTGGTATTTAGGTTGTAAGAACTCATACATTTTGTTTGAGTAAGTACGGATTATATGGGTTATATTTTTGTGCACAATCAACCTGATTTTTAAAAAATCTGATTTTAACATTTTTCTCGAAAATTATTTCAAAAACCGTTTTTCGAACCGAACGCTTTCAGAGCGCCTGACTAAAAAAAAAAATAATTTCTGTTATTGAACCAAAAATAAAAATCATATATCATTGTTTCCTCTTCCTTTTTATTTGAACTGCGATAATTTGTTCGAAACATGACACATGATTTTTATTTTTTGTTCAGTAACAGAAATTTGTAACTAAGAAATTGCTCTAGATTTGGTATTTTTCTTAAAAATTATAATTATATGAATTGTATTTTTTAAATAATATTTTTTTTTTAATAATAATATAACATTTATTTGTTATTGTTTATAAAATTTCAGTAATATTCATTTTATTGTCTTTATTTTCATTACTTATGAAAATAATATGAGACTTGTGACGCGCAAAATACATACGCTATTTAGTATCAATATAAATTTGTGCACTCGCATCATGCGATGCGCAAAATCCATCACAACCTGCCCTAAAACATGATACATGTTAATTTTGATAGAGAAAATACTTTGAAATTGTATCAGGTAAAAATTATCACGAGGTTTTCTGCTTATGTAACTAAAGGATTTCAGTTCAAAACGCGCTACTGACTAACTTTTTTGATTGATCCATGTTTATTTGTATAAAATTATGTATATGTATAAAAATTATTGCAATTATAAATTACGTCATAAATTATACCATATACCGGCCCGTTTACCACACAAAAGTATTTATAGCCTGTACAGTAGTTAAATATATATTGCATAATAAATTTAATTACATATATATATCTTAGTATATAAAAGAAGAAGTTCTGACTGACTGATTCATAATCAACGCAGAGCCAAAACTATTAGCGACTTAAAATTTTCAGAGTACATTTATGTTACCATATAAGCATGCATTAAGACAGGATTTTTCAAAAATTTGATTTTAACGCCATTAAACTACTTACCCAGTCCAACTTTAATAATCAACATACAGCCGAGACTATTATAACTAGAGACTTGACATTTTCAGGATACCTTCTTACAACAATGTCGAGACGCACTATTCAAATTGCCACTTAACCTGAATACCATCAAGACTCCGAAATGTAATAATAATCAAATAAACAATCAATTATGGCAAAAGTTTTAAAAGAATGCTAGCTCATAGTTTAGGATGAAAGTCCAATGCCACATAAAAAAGATTTGAAGCTCTAAATAACTGTCTAAAGGATATGAAAAATTAAAATTTAACAATGGGAGTTACTGTACTTCTAGCTGGAGATTTTCGACAAACAATACCAGTTACACCTAGGGGAACTCGGGCTAATGAGATTGCAGCATGTATCAAAACTCCATATCTGTGGCCTCAGATAATGAAACTCTCTCACAAAAAATATGCGAGTACATTTAGGAAGAGACAAGATTGCTGGACAGTTTTCTGAACTTCTTTTAAAAATAGGAGATGGAAAATACCCAGAATCTGATGGAAAAATTACATTGCCACCAAACGAATGTACAGTAGTAAGAACTTTAAAAGATCTTACACATAAAATATATCATGGCATCGAAAATCTTAAAGCGATATCGACAGAAAGGTTATGAGAGAGGGCCATTTTAACGTCAACAAATAATACAGCAGCAGAAACAAACAAAATATTATTAGACTCTTTCCAAGCAGAAAATATGGAATACAGATCTGTAAATTCAGTATTGGAAGTATATGATGCAGTTAATTATCCAGCTGAATTTCTTAACTCGCTAAAGCCTCCAGGATTTCCACCACATATGTTAACATTAAAAGTTGGTGTTCCAATAATGCTTCTGAGAAATCTTAGCCCACCTAAATTGTGCAATGGTACACGTTTACGTAAAACTACTCTCCAAAAAAACCTGATAAAAGCTGAAATTATACTGGATCTGCAAAAGGTGAATCAGTTTTGATTCCTTGCACATCAATGATACCATCAGATTATCCATTCCAATTCAAGATAATATAGTTTCCTCTTAAAGTATGTTTTGCTATGACGATATATAAATCTCAAGGTCAAACCTTGAAAATTGCGGAGATTGATGTAAGAGAAGACTGTTTTTCACATGGACAATTTTATGTGGCATGCTCCAGAGTCAGCACACTCTCAAATTTAGTTATTTTAGCAGCAGATGAAAAAACCTAAAACGTAGTTTATAGAGAAGTTTTAAAATATTTTTTTTAAATTGTTATTTTTTATAATTTTATACTTTTTTGTATTTTTTTAAACTGTACTGTTATTTGTAGTTTTATTTATTTATTTATTATTATTGTTGTTGTTGTTGTTATTAATCTATTGTTGTTTTAGGTCGTTAAAAAAACACAAGAACTGTAAGGGCTCGGAAAAATATATATTTCTATACACATTTTTTTCCAAGCTCAAATAAAAAAAAATGTCTTTCAATGTGATAATGAATGATGATTTAGAATAATAAGAACGAGGGTTCTTTGTTTTCTGCTGCTGATATTATCATTTAAAAAATTATTAAAAATTTATTGCCCATTATCTATTCCATTAATTCATAATCAGTTAGAAAAGAATAAACTTCAATAAAATTTATATAAAGTGTGAGAATTTAAAATTGCGCGGGGCAAGCTAGCATTAATGAATTCTATAATTCTATAATTTTATAATTATATAATTATAATTATATCTATTAATGATATAATTATATCTATAGGTCTACAATAATAAAAATAAAAATGGTCACCATTATACGAGGGTTGATCAAATATAAACGAGACTGACTTTCTAAAAACTTTTCCGTTGGACATTGAACTCTAAAGGGTGGGGTTTCAGGTAGCCTGGGAGGTTTGGGACGGGCGTAGACGGGCAACATTTCCGTTCGGACCCTTCAGTATAAAACTATACAATGAGTGAGAGTGAAGTGCACGTTTCCGTGGAGCAGAGAATTATTATTAAATTTTTGGCCAAGGAGGAGGTCAATCCGACTGAAATCTTTCGTAGATTGACGGCTCAATACGGGGACAGGACCCTGTCAAGAACTCGCGTTTTTGCTTGGCACAAGGAATTCGCCGTAGGACGGGAAGCAGTAGAAAACCTCAGCCATGATCGTCGCCCGACCACTTCCGTCACGGACGAAAACATTGATGCTGTTCGGAAGCTCCTGGACGAAGACAGACGTATATCGCTGCGATTTATTGCAGATGAACTCCAGTTGAGCTATGGTAGCGTTAAAAAAATCGTTACATCAAACCTGGAACTCAGCAAAGTATCTGCAAGGTGGGTTCCACGAATTTTGACCGACGTTCACAAACGGAATCGTTTGGAGATTTGCCAGCGACTATTGACATAATTTGAACGAGATGGTGAGGCATTATTAAACCGGATTGTCACCTGTGACGAAACATGGGTTCACCATTACACTCCCGAGTCGAAACAGGCAAGTATGGAGTGGCGGAAGAGGGCGCCTCTGAAGGCCAAATCACGAACGTCGGCCGGGAAGGTAATGGCCACTGTATTTTTCGACAATCAAGGCGCCTTTCACGTCGATTTCCTCCATCAACGACGCACAATAAATGCACAATATTATTGCGATGTTTTAGAGGCCGCAAAACAGTCTTTTCGTAGGAAAAGGAAATCTAAACCGGCGAGAAACGTCATTCTTCTTCACGATAATGCCCGACCACATTCGGCGAACGCTACGAGGCTTAAACTCGATCAAATTGGCTGGGAACCAATGGAACATCCCCCATACAGTCCAGACTTATCACCCTACGACTATCACCTGTTTGGGCCACTCAAAGAGGCGCTTGGAGGCCAGCGTTTCGAAGACGATCCTGCGGTGGAGACCTTCGTGCTCCAATGGCTCAATGAACGCCCGAGAACTTTTTACGAAGATGGAATTAAAAAACTTCCAATCCGGTGGGAAAAATGTGTTACTCGTGCGGGAGACTATGTAGAAAAATAAGTTGTATCAAGAATAATTTGTAAGTAAGCAATAATTTTTTTTAAAAATCAGTCTCGTTTATATTTGATCAACCATCGTATCTAATATAAAACTGTTAGAGCTTTTACAGTTAAATATTCCTACGTTGCACAAACTTTGAACAAGATTATTCTTTAATGTATATAAATAAAATTAATAATAGCCCTATACTTAAATTATAATTAACGCTTTTATACTACTTAACAGTTCAATATATCTTGTACAAAATTGTTCTACAATGATATGAGTATAAATAATATCATTAATAATTATTTAAATTATTAATAAACATTATTGTTACTTGTCCAGCTCAAAGTTCAATTGTTAGATGATTAATAGTTAGTGGAACCATTGCCTGAAATATTGGCAAATCAGACATACATGCTAAATTTTATCTGAACAGCCAATTAGTCACAGAAACAAACAGATACAGATGGACAGACATCCAACCAAAAACCATTTTTTGGACGCCTGGTAAAATAGACCAATCAACATTTAAAGATACATTTTTTACGGTCACCAAACCTTCTTTTATACTTCATTTAGGCAAAGAGTAAAACGATAATTGATTTAAGTTTCATTCACAAAGCTTCTATTATTTACAAACAGTTTATTAACATACAGTGTTAGTCAAAAATATCGGGACATCTGAATAACTTTTAGTTTATTAATGGAGAAAAACTAAATGCATGAAATGATTAATTATAAGGCATAAAGATGTACTTTTTAGTTGCAGTATGGGGTAATTGCAGATTTTGGAGGCCGAGACAAAGTTGCCTCATGCACTGAAATGTACATCTTTATATCTTCTAAACGCTTCATAAATTTGGTTTTTCTCCATAAATAAACAAGAAAAGTACGAGTCACGACAACATTTGACCAATCCTGTATATTAATATAACTTACTGTTCAACGACAGAACCGATGATGACGGGCGGGAAGTGGTTCATTACTTGTTTGCAAATATAACTTTCACAAGTTGTCCCTGTAGTCATAATTTCCCAAACAGGTCAAGCGTTAGGGTAGGATTTGGAGAGGGAAAGACAGAGAGAGACAGACAGACAGCGAGAGAGAGAGAGAGAGAGAGAGAGAGAGAGAGAGAATGCTCCCCTATATCTGTCTTTCTCTGAGCTGCAAGTTTAGAAAAAAAACATGCAGCGCTGCCTATTGACGGGGAATCCAAGTAGCATTGTCGGTCGAATAAAATGGGCTGACTTTTCCATTCAAGAAGTGTCCTTATAGATTCTGTTTTCACTGGTGCAGGCTATCAAATGAAACTAAAATTGATTCTGATTCAAAATATATCGTTTTTGCAAGTAAGTAAAATACGATTTAAAAGTTATTTTTATGTTTGAACATCAAGTACGTTTTAAAAATAGCACTTATATGCTGTAAGCTGTACATCACGGCAGCTAAATTCGTTCAACAGTTTCAAAATGGCGGTCATTTCCAATCTTTAAAAATCCGTAACTTTTTTGAAAATCTGATTTCACCATCAGATTTGAAAACTGCAAAAATTAACATTTGGAATCAGCTGAAATTATTTTGTCGGCGGTCAGGGTTCTTTTTCATATTTTCAAGTACTTTGAAAGTTTAAAATTCTAATGCCATGCAGATTTTAATGCTGATTACGATGGTAAAATTAGAATTTCATAAAGGGTAAGATACTTTTGGAAATTCGCTCCTATCACGTCAACGAAACAGCTGTATACCGCGATTATTTAGCATTATGAAATTACTACTGTAACTTACATATCTTTAGGCCTACTTAATATTGTTACACAAGGTAACTTGATATATTGCCAATATGCAATGGCCTTAGTTCACACGTTTCTAAACTATGTAATCTTGAACAGGTAACCTTTATAGCATGAATAAGATATAATATTACCTAATAACAGAACATACTTTTGGAAGCACATTGGTTGTGTTTGTCTTGCCAACGGCTACGGGTATACACTTGTATATTTCCGGTTACACTAAAACGTCCACACAAACTTTACTTTCAGTACATTGTACTATATTTGATGTTCAGTTCGGTTTATTTTTTATCACATTTGCCTTCCACGTTTTTTCTTCTAGGTACAGAAAGTCTCGATAACTAGAATCTGAAGGGATTGTAAAAAATTCGACTTAACATGGAGATTGAGTAAGTGAGGTTCGAGATATCAATGTCGCCAGAACGAACTGAGGTTGAGGTTAGACCATTTTTGTTTGTAATAGTTCAAAAAACTCCATAACTAAAAGTTTTTCACGGTTAACCTCTATTAACTCGAATTTAAGTGTGTGAAAGCGAAGCACCTTTCGAGTGTTTTAACAGAATAGTAATTTTCTAATCCTTTTAATTAATTAATAGATTATCGTTTTTTTAATAAAACAACACTTTTCATTTAATAACGTCAAAATTTCGTTTTATGATGTCAAAGAAATGGAAGTGAAGGAAACAATCTTACACATACATTATTCGGGCTTTATACAAGATACTTTCTTACCAAATTTCAGAACAATCGGTCAATGTGTTTCGCTAAAACTGCGTAACAAAGCGGAAAGATCAAATTAAATCAGAGACCTCGCTTCACTCGTAAACTATCATAACTTTATTTATTACCTATTGCAGTACTATGGAACGTATTTTACAGACGTTATTGCACGTATTTATTTGAAACTTTTCAAATAACGTAAGATATTTCGAGTATACTAGGATCATACAGTTATAATTAAAGTATAAGTCTGAAAGCAGTGAATTGTAAACAATAAAAAATAAATCAAGTATTTATGCAATTACGTTTATTAAGTTGAAGATATGTGTTTAATTTAGCTATAGTGTAATAATCTTCATTATATAGAATGAAATATACTAAAGAAATTAACTTTTAATTTTTTTATTTTATAATCACATTGTAACAATAAAATATTAACAATTAAAGAAATAATTGATTTCTTATTGTTGTCAAGAATGACCGTTTTCTATAACGAAGTTTATACGACACTTTACTCTTTCAATCACGCTATTATTGGGAGAGTAGCTGGCTTGTGACTTACACTATCACGACATTCATTCATGCACACATACGGGCGCGCGCGCGCGCACACACACACACACACACACACACACACACACACTATCGCCTGCTTAAGTGCAGAGGATAGTGGGTCACCAAGCCAGTACAAAATACTAGGCTTAGTCAAAAAAAAAAAAATGTAAAGATAAAAAAATGTAAAGATAAAAAAATGTAAAGAAAAAAATTAAAAGAGAAAAAAATAAAAGAGAAAAAATTAAGAGAAAAAAATTAAAAGAGAAAAAATTAAAAGAGAAAAAAATTAAAAGAAAAAAAATTAAAAGAAAAAAATTAAGAGAAAAAATTAAAAGAAAAAAATTAAGAGAAAAAATTAAGAGAAAAAATTAAAAGAGAAAAAATTAAAAGAAAAAAAAATAAAAGAAAAAAATTAAGAGAAAAAATTAAAAGAGAAAAAAATTAAAAGAGAAAAAATTAAAAGAGAAAAAAATTAAAAGAAAAAAAATTAAAAGAGAAAAAAATTAAAAGAGAAAAAATTAAAAGAGACAAAAATTAAGAGAAAAAATTAAAAGAGAAAAATTAAGAGAAAAAAATTAAAAGAAAAAAATTAAAAGAGAAAAAAATTAAAAGAGAAAAAAATTAAAAGAGAAAAAAATTAAAAGAGAAAAAATTAAGAGAGAAAAAAATTAAGAGAAAAAAATTAAGAAAAAAAATTAAAGAGAAAAAAATTAAGACAAAAAAAATTAAAAGATAAAAATGTAACTATAAAAAAATTGTAAAGAAAAATTGTAAAGATAAAAAAATTGTAAAAGTAAAAAATGTATAATATATAATAAAAGTATAATATATAATAAAACAGAGAAAGACATAACAGAACTACAAATCATTATGCTCATGGACAGAACAGTCAAAACTAGTCAAATCCAAGCGAACGATCCAAATCTCTGACGAAGAAAGAAAAGCAAGATCACAACGAATGAAGCAATATTGGGCTACGAGGAAGTCACAGAACATTAAAAAGTGATTTAGTGTACCCCAAAGTTGGGTGAAACAAGTAAAGAGATATAATAAAGTATTACACAATTTTTCTGAGTTTCTTATTCTACTTTTAAGACTTTTTGTGATTTTGGAATTTCTTTCCTATGTCATTGTACAAGAGTAAAGCCATGTGATCTGGTTTTGTAAGGGAAGAAAAATTGCTAGTTGTAGTCTGTTCGGTTGTCATGAGTAGATGTTTGTTGTCAAAATGCACAGCATCAATACGGCTGAAGCGAAAACGCATCCCTATACAAAGCTAACTGGGAACAGCATACGTCGAGGGCTACATGGATAAGAAGGAGCTTGGCTTTTAAGTATGCTAACTCTGGATACCAGTAAACCTCCAGTTTTAATGTAGCGTTACCTATATATACATGCTGGGCACTGTATTGGTGGACTTCTTTTCCCTAGTAATCGTGGGACCCATTAATGGAAAATAAATAAATTATATAAAAAAATAAAACGACTACTAAAACAGAAAATATAAAAAAATATACACACAAATTATCTATCTACATATAATTCGGTCTACAACGTTCTACGCCGTCTTCCGATCTCCAACCTCCACCGATCGCGGTCCCACCACAGGTCTTCTGATAGATCCCTTTTTTTTATTTCCTTTTCGACTCCATCTCTCCAGCTCAGTCTCGGCCTTCCTCGTTTTCTTCTTCCAGGTGTTCGCCATTGCATGATTTTTTTGGGAATTCGCTCATACGACATTCTTTGTATATGCCCGTACCAAACCAGTTGTTTTGTTCTTATATCTTCTACAATTGTACGCCTTACGTCCATTATCCTCCGTATACTTTCATTTCTCATTCTCTCTTTTCTTGATCTTCCTGCCGCTCTTCTCCGAAAGTCCATCTCAGTAGCCAACAGCATTCTTTCTGTTCTGCTCTTAATTGGCCATACCTCACTACCATATGTTATAATGTTTTTTACAATTGTGTCATAAATTCTTTTTTTATTCTCTTTTGAAATGTTTTGATCCCACAACACCCCGTTCAGCATAGATACAGCTCTCCTTCCAAATACTATTCGTTCTTTAATTCCTTCATCTAATGTACCATCTTGTGACATTTTAAGTCCTAAGTACGTATAATTTTGAGAATGCTGTATCCTCCGTTCATCTTCTAAAATTATGTCGTGCTGCCGTCCTCCAATGCACATGCACTCCGTTTTCCCCAGATTCACTTCAAGTCCCCCACTTACTTTCTCTATTAATTTGCGAGCCATATATCCGAGGTCCTCATGATCTTGTGCGAGGACAATCTGGTCATCCGCAAAACATAGCTTATATAGAGTGCTGTCGTCTTGTAGAGGAATGCCCATACCTTTACATTTGTTTTTCCATCCTTTCAGGGCCTGTTCTAAATAGATTTTAAACAATTTTGGGGAGAGGCAACATCCCTGCTTAAGACCCTTATTCGTTTTAAATCCTTGTGACACTTGTCCTTTTATTTTTATCTTGGCTGTCGCATTTTCATGTAGCCTTTTCACTGCTTTTATTAAGTTAATATTTACATTTGTTTTGGGACGCTATCGTAAGCTTTTTGCAAGTCCACATACAATAGGTGGATCTCCTGGTTCACTGCTGTTTTCTTTTCTATTATTTGAGTGACAGTGTCCAAATGGTCTACTGTTGACCTCCCCGCTCTGAACCTTGCTTGCTCCGCAGCTTCGAGATCCTTGTATTCCTCCTCTACCTTCTGCTTTAAGATTTTCCCAAAGAGATATAATAATATAATTATTATATAATAATAATTATAATAACAATAATATATAATAATAATAATAATATATAATACACACAAATTATATATTTCGTAATTAAAAGAAATGAAATTCTGAAATACAATTGATTTAAAAAGATAAAAACAAGTTATTATAATAAATACTGGAGAACATTTTCCTAGTATTTAGTTTAATAAATTAAGAATTTACATGTTAACTTCACACAATAAATATATTTGCACTAAACAGCCCCCGACTTCATTTATTGTATGAACTTAACATGTAAATTCTTAATTTATTAAACTAAATATTTGGAAAATATTTATCAGTATTTATTATAATACCTTGTTTTCATCTTTTTAAATTAATTGTATTTTAGATTTTCATTTCTTGTAATTATGAAATATATAATTTTTGTGAGAGGAGATTATTATTATTTTCTCGTGATCTGTCTCTCTCATTGCGTTTTGATTTGTATAATTTTAAAGTTTCGTTTTGACATAAAGACAGCAGTGACATACACATTGCTTGTGTTACTTTTAACTCGATGGAGTATTTCGTAAGAATTCACCATTTTATTCCTACTACCAAACAGTAAAAACAAATAAACAAATCGTACCACCAGTGATTTTTAAGATTTTGGTTCAAGCAATAAGAAAACTTTCTTACACAAATTTCCAACTTTTAAGGTTTCTATTTATACAAAGAAACTTTAATGCGTCTACTGAAAACATAGAAACATTAGCTTATAATTTAATAACACAATTTAAAAATAAATATTGGTTACTATAGCCTATTGAGGGTTTTGTCCTCCTGATGGAGATATATGATTTGCATTCCAATATTCTTCAACCGTACTCTTAGACTTCTTACCTAAAATTGCTGCCTGTCAAAGCACCTTAATTTAGACTGTGTGTAGAGTGAACGTTAAACCGTCTCATAAACAGGAATTGAACCCGAAACCTTTTTATAGACCCATTAAAGTTCTATATTTATGTAATCGAAATTTAATTTCTTAGTTAAAAATAATGAAATAGTTTCGGATTTATTTAATTTATGAATTGAATTTAACGGGATGATTAACAATTCGTTCATTAGATTTTTCTGAGTGACCGCAGTGCTCTAACTGCAGCTGCCGGGTGCTGTTAACCCAAATTTTATGGCGGGATTAGTGTTTTCGCGCGCAAAACCTGAATAGAAACGTGACACAGCATTATCAACAATAACCAGTAAATTGTAAAACTGATAATCCTCTAACGCCATTCTATATAACATTTTAAACTGATATAAGTAAACTCTATTCTATTTACAAAATTAAAAATGGAAGATAGATTGTTTCTCTCATTGACACTAAACAATTTATTAATATTTTTACCCTTCTAAGCCGATTTTTTTTTTATGTTTAACGTCCGACTATTGTGCACACTTGGGCTAATGCAGACAATGGGATGATTTATAGCGTATGAAAATGCTAAGCCCTCGCCGGGAATCGAATCCGGGTCCTCGGGGTGAAAGCCTAGTACGCTATCCACTAGGCCACCGAGGCGGCTTGTAATTATAACAGTGTGGTTATTAGGAATTCGAGTTAAAAATACATAAATATAGCGTTATTTTTTAGGTAATATTTATTACTAAATCGTTATTGAAAAATGAGCTCTAACATTCTTGAAATTTTGAGAAAGCGTTTAAAGTTAAATACACACACACACACACACACACACACACACACACACACACACACACACACACACACACACACACACACACACACACACACACACATTACACACACACACACAAACTAATTATATATATATATATATATATATATATATATATATATATATATATATGTGTGTGTGTGTGTGTGTGTGTGTGTGTGTTTTATTACTCTCAATTTTGCAAATTTGTTCCATTTTTGATTTTATTCCAACTTGATACAAACATCGATTTTTAAATATATTAGACAAGTTCTTTAATCACCAAAATCCCTTCAAATATTTCAAATTAAATCCATATCATATAAAAAATATTAATTTTCATTCATACAATATCTTACAAATCTTGTTTTACCAGCGTTACCAGCGCTGGAATTTACATAAATTAAAGTTTTCATTTTTTAAATTTATTTAAATTATTAAAATGTACGTTGATGTAAAAGTGAACTGGATACTTTGTCGTCAGTAAGCAAAAAAATAATGAATTATATGCTGAAATTTTATTATATTTAAATGATAATACGTTTGGTATGTTCCTAATTAGGCCTATTTTTTTAAAATCAAACAATGCGCAAAAGTTTGAAAATGACAAGTCATTTTTTTCTATATCTTAAAAGTATCATTTCTTTTTTATGTGTCACTTTTTTAATCCTGTCGTAATTAGCGTTAAAATCTGCATAAATTATTATTTTAAGTTTTCATAATCTGTTATAATATATAATTAGTTATTCGGCGATTAACGATCATTTTATTATTTACGATTAAATATGAAAGATAAAAATAGAAAAATGTAATTTTATTGCTGGATATTTTGGTGAAAGCAAATATTGTCAATAATGTGTAATGTAAAAAGTGATTTTTGGAAATTTGCATTATCAAGTTAGCGAGTCAGCTGTGTGCACGATTAATTTTTACAGTACACCATTACTGTGTATGAAACATTAAAATTTGTTAAATAATTTTTCTCAAAGTAAGTTTCCTTTTTTACAGCTATACTCTCGAAAACATTAAGGACGTATGGAAGGGCCTGCGACGATCAAGTGTCTTCCAGGGACGTGCATATCCGTGCAAGTGGCAAGGTACGGTAGCTCGGCACACACCTTATATGCTCCAATGAATACAGAATCTATGAATACAGAAATAAACAATGTAGTAATTGATCCAAAGTATGCTATTTTATACAGTTTTTTAAACTCCTTTAATTTTAAAAGTTTACAATGCATGTACATTAATTAAGGTTCTACTAAATATTATTGTTAAATTTATCAAATAGTACTCAGTCAAATATATAGTTCAACTTCAGAAAATCATGATGTCGTCGTTGTGGAACTGGTGGTCTAGGAAAGGAAGAAACCGATGTTTTGTATTAAATAGACAGGCTCACTGCCGTAATGAAAACGAAAGTTTAGGAAAGACATGAAAAAAAATTGTTATAAAAAAAATAAAAGTTATTAATTTTCTTTAGTTTAGGAAAGTTGACCTGGGACGTAAAAATGAACAATTTTCGCTCAACCCCTCAGTTGTTAGTAGAAAGAGAGAGATAGAGAATGCACTATATTTCTCTCTCTCTGAGCTACAAGTTCAGAAAAAAACATGCAGCGCTGTCTATCGGCGGGGAATCCAAGTAGCATTCTCGGCTGAAAAAATGTGCTGACTTACAGGCAAGAAGTGTCCTTATAGATTCTGTATTCATTGGTGTAAGTGTGTGTTAGACTCGGGTACCGCGAGGGATGTCTAAATCCTCTCAATAAGTGCAGCTAGTCTGCATCCCCCCTGCGGGGGAAAATTTTACCCAATCCTATCTCAATCTTCCAATATAAAATGGAAAAAACTATCTACAATTTTGTTAACGGTATGATTAACAATTTTTTTAATCAATTTGTTTACCAAAAATTATTTTATTTTATTACATTATTCATTGCCATATCTTTAATACTTTCGGCAATCGAGATTTTTGTAAAATCTCACTGTCTCAGACCTACGACCTTGAAATGTGCACTGGCTATGATAGCCTTCATCTGCTTTTCGCAGAAAGCCATAATTAAAGAAAAAGATTGAGATGTCAGTTCAGTTAGAAATCTCACTCTCTCTCTCTCACACACACACACACACACACACACACACTCACTATATATACGTAGGGCCTATAGGCCTTACGTGTGGTCAGAGACATTTGTCGTATTATCACGTAACCCTCTACTCTACCATTGTTTGTGCGTAAGCAATCTGTTTAGGTTATCAGGCGACGCTGCGACGGACCTGGAATATTTTCGTCAACATTTCCTTGTAGTGTCAATATTTCGCTGTAGTGTCCCAACAAAGAAAATATGATATGCTTATTTATTTTAGTATTTGTAAGGAGGACGTTACATAATCTTTAAATGTTTGAGTCAAAACTGCAAGTACTTGCAAAAAATTCTATTTTGATACGCCACTAGCTATTTTTTTTTTAATAAATACATTTTGTATTCATTTCAGATTTTTTTAAAAACTACAAGTATCCGTTTGAGTATTGATTTATCAAACAAATTTACTTAAAAATGAGAAATGGACATAATTTATCAATTTCATTGCCTTTTGTCTTAGCTCTATCGAAATATATATTTGCAAGCAACATGTTTTCTTTACTACGATATCAAACACAAAATACTTTATACTAAATTATGTTTGACTATATTTTCACTCCCAATATTAAAAATTAAAATGAGTTTTTAGCCTGTGTTATTTAAACGTTTTTTATCGTGACAAAAATTATTTTAAGATTTTGATGGATCTTACATTCTTTATGTCCTCTGAATTAAAAAAAACCGTTTGTACTTGGATTACCATTGTGTCCAAGTCTATGTGCCTGTGCACGTCTCTGGAGTCCAAAGTAATTACTGCAACAGGTTTTGATGAAAGTTGGCAGTATGGATAACCATACCACGAGACCATTTTTTTAATGTTTCAAACAATAAACAATTGTGACAGTTAAAATCGTACTTTTTGCAAAATCGGCTCAAATGATTTCGATTTAATTTTGCTGAACTGTATAAGTATCCAAATAAAATAACTGTTGTATACGATAATAAAGCATAATCTAAGCGTTTGAGTAATGTTAATCGGTTTTTTGGTTTATTTTTTACAGCGGTTAATAGAAACCCGTGTCAAATGTAGCCAAGTATAGTGAGTAGGAAACCAGCAAATTGGCCTACTTTTAAAATCTTGTATTTCATTAATACAACTTTGTAAATCCGTTAACTAAACTTTGATGACAAACCACAAATTATTGCAAATTGTTTCGAATATATATTGTCCTGTAAAACATGTGTAACTAAAGTTTTAGGATTCCTTTTGAAACTATTTTTTAAAATTTTCTTAACTGTTATATACACTAATAAATCAAAATCTATTTTCTGTACAATGGCGTTTGAATTATTAATCGGTTAAGCGGTTTATTGTTTACACAAAGAAATATACAGACAATCCGTTGGCTTCTAGAACTCGTGAAAATACCAGATTTTAAAATAAAGCAGGCATTTTAAGTAGCTGCTATTTTGTCTAGAATACGTGTATGAGTGTTTAAGGTAGGCTAAACCCTACAACTAGTGATGCTCGGTTACGAGATGTTTTAGTCGATTGTAAAAACATCTCGATGCTTCTCGATTGTATTGGGTTCGTCAGTCGTCATGTGCCAATTGTTTTTCTCTCCGAGTTCGCCAACTCGCCGAGTCCTCTTGTTAGAGAAACGATATCTCTAAAAATATAGGAAAGTGTGTTAATAGTTGATTTTTTTTTACTTCGTGCTAAATATAGTATTTGAAACTTCATTATTAATTTTTCAATACAGTATATGTTTTTATTCTATTTTAAAAAAATGTAGTACTTTTATTTTCAGATCTAGTACATTTTCAGAGGGAAAATTAGGTCAAAATTATTTCCCCACAGTAGAGACACTGATCAGATCAATTTATTAATACCGCCAAATTAATTGGTAACGATAATATTTAGGAAAAATATTACTGGGCCAACATTATTAGAAATTTTATGCTCTCTCCTCATGAATAACGTTATGATAAGTTTTCGCTCAACCTCTCAGTTGTTACTAGAAAGAGAGAGATAGAGAATGCCCTATATTTCTCTCTCTCTAAGCTACAAGTTCAGAAAAAAACATGCAGCGCTGTCTATCGGCGGGGAATCCAAGTAGCATTCTCAGCCGAAAAAATGTGCAATACATTTTTAATTACATAAACAACCGCCTTTCAGCCAGTATTGCAGGAAATAGTTAATATTCTCGTTATCGTTAAATCAGAGGCAGCCATCTTGAAACGGAAGTGAATGGGGAAATATCTGGCATATACGTCTTCGGGCTTTATACGATATTCTAAAAAGTTTCTTTATTTCTTAATATATTAAGTAGCCTACATATAAGGAAAGCTTTACCTAAACATTCAATTACAACTGAACTGAGGCTGAATTAATAGAATGTTGGTGTTGACATTCCGTGCGCACAGTGTCTGAAAATAATCTACTACAGCATCTATCCAGACATGAGTCATTGCACATTTGTTTTCAGTTGTAAATATACACAAAAATTTTCTATTTGCCATATTGTCTAGTAGACAAAGTTCTTTCTGATGTTGCAGTTAACACAGAAAGAGAAGAGTTAACCAACATAAAACATTTAATTTCTTAACCCCGTTCTCACCCTCAGTATAAGCATTACAAAGTTCACAAACATATATTTTTTTTGTTTGACAAAAAAAACATATTTTTTTGTGTGTGGACACATTGAGGTCGGGATAATGTGACGGGTTTCGGAACCCTCCGATGTCTTCTTCACCTTTTCTCCAGAATACCTACATAGGAGCTGCGAATATACTTCTATTTTATAGAAATAAAATATTATCTTTTACATTTTATATTTCTTTTGTCTCGGGAGGGGCAGTCGCCTTTCGTCCCCCTATAATTCATCCTTATAGCCTAATTAACTCGGTGGCCTCATTGATAGTGTACTGGGCTTTCACCCCGAGGACCCAGGTTCGATTCCCGGCCAGGGCTTGTCATTTTCATACGCTATAAATCATCCCATCATCTGCATTAGCCAAAGTGTGCACAATAGTCGGACGTTAAACACCAAAAATAAATAAATAAATAAACTCGGCTATAAGAAATTTAGTATATATAGAAATTTAGGCTATATAGAAATTTATAGATCTCGTCTATAAGAATTTATGCATGTTAGTGAATATTCTGTAACATAATGGCCAAGCACATTTTGAATTTCTTATTATACGCCTATAGATAATGACAAAATTAGGTTTTAGTGGATGCATCCTATTGAATTTTTTTTCGACAACTTGTTTTGCAAATAAAGACGTTAGTTGTCAGAGCACTATAATAAGGAATGTTATTATTTTCATCCTCTTTTCACTAGCACGCGGTTCAAACAACCACTAATTGGTTCTAAGTATAAGTAATAATAGCTTTTTCCGTGTCGTTTTTATGTCAAGATATATGACACTGAAAGGGTTCGTAGCGGTCTGAAAGCAAAGGGCCACCTTGAAGTTTCTTTTCCACAAAACGCCTGCAAGGATAATAATTTTTTTTTAACAAAAGCTGGCGACTGTATCACTTCGGATCACTTCAAAGAAACCAAACTAATCTGCTTCAAGGATTTAAACTATCTTCTAAAAGTTTATTAAGAAATACTGTTTAAATAAATTCGTGCAAATTATAATTCTCTAAATTTCCATAAGGTGTCGCTAAGTGAGTTACTTTGGCTGTATGTTACATATCATTTAAACTGTTATAAATATGCTAACAAAGCATACTTTATAGTTATTTAATTAAAGGGAAATTAACAAACGAGAAGACCTAGTTTTACGAACATTTGCGCTTTTATTTTCAAGCAACGCTTGTTATTTGTCGTTATTGTTGTTTGTTTATTGCGCTTTTACAGACATGAAGACTTTCATTATAGTAAAGACTTTTATCAACCCAATTTATTGTAAGTTTTATATAAACCTGTTTTCTTTCCAGTGGTCTAGTTGATAGCGTACTGGACTTTCACCCCGAGGACCCGGGTTCGATTTCCGGCCAGGGCTTGGCATTTTCATACGTTATAAATCGTCTGCATTAGCCCAAGTGTGCACAATAGTCGGACGTTAAACACAAAAAAAAATCTTTCCAGTTGTAAAAGATCGCTCGGCGCGTTTACTGATGGTAATTGTAACATCAATTAATTTAAGGTAAAAGAATTGAATTATTTAAGGACGAATTGTACTGTCAATAAATTATATTTTTAGTGTGTTCTTAACCGCTGAACCGATTAACATCATTCAAACGCTACACAGAACATAGAATATGCTTTACTAAGATAACAGTTATGGCTATTTCAAAAATAATTCTAAAAGAAAATCTGTAAATGTCAGTGAAACAAAAAACCGAAAATACTTCGAAAAAATATGAAAGCAATTGTGGTATACAAACAATATTTCGTTACATATTTGTAAAATTTCAAATGTCTAGCAAAATCCGTTTTTAAATACGAGCTTTTAACTGCTGGTTTCCGACTCGATATACTTTGACTAAGTTATATTTATCTATTAACCGCCTTTGTACAAACCAAAGATTATGCTTTAATAACATATAAAACAGTCATTGTTATTTGAAAAAATAATTAAAAAAGGAATTTGGAATTTTATCGATAGAAGTTTCCGTGAAAATTTATTGAAAATTTTGCAAATATTTGTGGTATATCGTCAAGGATTCGTTAACATATTTGTAAAGAAGATCGTATAACACAATTTTTCGAAAACTTAGTGGCTTAAAGTGTCAGTGAATTTTAGTGCTGAGCACTAAATAAATTTATAATGCAATATTTCACTGTAAAATTGATGCCACCCTTTAAAAATCAACCTCGTAGGATTTGTACAAAAATTGGCGCAACAATTAAGATCGGGCACGAACATAAAAATGCTATAAAACCATCGAATGATCATAATACGCTCTTACAAATTAAAAAAAAATATTACATGAGGGAAAATAATAATAGCTGTCCATATTTGAAAATATTCCGGGTTAAAACATTCAAAAAATCTCAGAGGTAAGCAGACCATTACCCCTGCTTTTTGAGGAAACGATAAATTTTGACGTTTTATAATTTCGTTAAAATTTGTTTCACAGTAGAGTTAGTGCTAGAAAGTGGAAACTGGAAAAAAATGAGGCACGTAGCTTCGTACTTGTGACCTTCACAAACTTCTCTTGCTTTTAGTTGACAAAAACTCTACTAGGTGTCATCACTGTACCACCCAGCATCGAACACGCATATCTTTCCCCAATCCTCACAAGGTATGAATGTATCTTGTTCAATTGTAGTATTTACGTCTATATTCTTCAGTGACTGTACTATGAGTTGTAATGGTGAGTGTACGCAGTTTTAGTAAAACTCATTGATCATCCATTAAATTGTAAAGTAACATTTTTGTCTAACTGCAAGGTCTACTGATTGTATACCGAACAAGCTTTTCAATTTTACCGAGCTTATCACAGAATAGTTCCTACTTTCGTCGCTAGAGACCAGCATTATCGATTCGACGTTATGCGATTTCTAAATTTACTAAATATTCAAATTTTAATCAAATATCAACATTTTTACAAACAATCTCTTTATAAATTGTTTTACTTATATATATATATATATATATATATATATATATGTGTGTGTGTGTGTGTGTGTGTGTGTGTGTGTGTGTGTGTGTGTGTGTGTGTGTGTGTGTGTGTGTGTGTGTGTGTGTGTGTGTGTGTGTGTGTGTGTGTGTGTGTGTGTGTGTGTGTGTGTGTGTGTGTGTAAACATTTTAGGGTTTCTGTAAATGTTATCAAAACAGATGGATTATATTACAAATTTTGTTTTTGCTAAAGTGTAGAATTTAATTATAACGAAATTAGCAGCCCTACTTCTTCAGAATAACACTAACATTTACCAAAATAACAGATTCTCTATACTTTTTAATCCCCCGTTTTAATGTTTTTTCTCAAGAATATGGTGTTTGAATGGGTTTAAATATCCCAAATTGGGTCAGTGGAGAGTTTTATTTAATGTTTGCTTGTCCATGGAAGTCAATTTTAATCAAATATAACGTTAACAAGTCCTGAAGTATTATCACTTACCTACCTACAATATTATAAGAAATCAGTCTTGTACAAAATGTTAGTAATACTGTATATTCAACTGTCTAAGCTTTAACAGTGTTATAATGGTAGGACTTGCATTCATAGTTTTATTGTTTATTTTTGACAGTTATCTGTATAGAAAAATAGAAATATTTGTGTGTTATAAAAAAACAACGTATTACTATTACTACTACATATGTAAATTAGTATACATTTACAGCATTGAACATAAGCCTTTAAAAACAAAACCCATCCAAAACAACTTGGACTCGATGTTAATACACAACACAGAACTTCTCTATCTTATTACAGAGGTCGGCCTGTAATTTTCAGGCTAATACTGTTTCTTCGAAGGAAATACGAACTTCGATGTTAATAAATTTCTAAGTTATTATGCTGTCTCGTTCTACTTCAAAGTTGACCCGTGGTTGCTTTTACCAATTAATACAGAATCTATATTCTGCATTAGTGCAAATATAATGAGATGCAACCCCCGTCGGCAGTTATTGTATGAACTTAACGAGTAAATTCATAATTTATTAACTAAATACTCGGAAAATATTCTCCAACACATATTCTAATACCTTGTTTTCATCTTTTTAAATCAATTGTATTTCAGATTTTCATTCTTTTAATTATGAAATATATAATTTGTGTGTACATTTTTTTGCATTTTGTGTTTTAGCAGTCGTGTTTTTTATTTTTTAAGTAATTTTTTTTATTATGTTTGGTTTAATAACATACATTTATTTTCTATTTCAAGATGGCGGCGTCCGATTTAACGATGACGAGTGTACGTACATTTAGCCAAAAGCACTGACTGTTTTAAAATTTGGTTTGAAGGTACCTTGTAAAAAGCCCGAATGTAAAAATCTGTTAATCCAAATTAATGTCCGTTTAAAAATTGTGATCTCTGACTCACCCCGAGGACCCGGTTCGATTTCCGGCCAGGGCTTGGCATTTTCATATGTTATAAATCATCCCATCGTCAGCATTAGTCAAAGTGTGCACAATAGTCGGACGTTAACAAAAAAAATGATTTAACGATAACGACTGTAGCTGATGGTTATTTTCTCTAATACTGGCTGAACGGCACGACCTACCATAATTTTAACCACTTCATGGAAAAAGGGCATAAAATGTCAAATAAAGCTGGGCCAGTAAAAGGTTTTTTAAGTATTACGGTTACTGGTTAAATTGGAGGAGAGGTTGCATATATATATATATATATATATATATATATATATATATATATATATATATATATATATATAGCCGCCTCGGTGGCCTAGTTGATAGCGTACTGGGCTTTCACCCCGAGGACCCGGTTCGATTCCCGACCAGGGCTTGGCATTTTCATACGCTATAAATCATCCCATCGTCTGCATTAGCCCAAGTGTGCACAATAGTCGGAAGTTAAAAAAAAAAATATAGATAGTGTTGACTTTTAAAATGAATTTTGATGACTAGGCTATAACAATTTTCTAATAACATGGAGCCGCCTCGGTGGTCTAGTGGATAGCGTACTAGCCTTTCACCCCGAGGATCCGGGTTCGATTCCCGGCGAGGGCTTGGCATTTTCATACGCTATAAATCATCCCCACCGTCTGCATTAGCCCAAGTGTGCACAATAGTCGGACGTTAAACACCAAAAAAAAAAAAAAAAAAATCTAATAACATGGTTCTTATCTAGATGTAATTATTTGTTAAATAACAATGGTGGGTGTATGGGCACATCGCTGGGGAAGGAACACAATGGCCAGTTTTTGATGAAATTTATGTGTAGTTTGCTCGGGCTTTATTTAAACAAATAATATAAAACAAATTTAAAGTCAATTCCTACTTAGGTCAACAATTTATTCCTAAATTTATATCTTACGAGGGTTGATCAAATATAAACGAGACTGACTTTCTAAAAACTTTTCCGTTGGACATTGAACTCTAAAGGGGGGGGTTTCAGGTAGCCTGGGAGGTTTGGGACGGGCGTAGACGGGCAACATTTCCGTTCGGACACTTCAGTATAAAACTATACAATGAATGAGAGTGAAGTGCACGTTTCCGTGGAGCAGAGAATTATTATTAAGTTTTTGGCCAAGGAGGGGGTCAATCCGACTGAAATCTTTCGTAGATTGACGGCTCAATACGGGGACAGGACCCTGTCAAGAGCTCGCGTTTTTGCTTGGCACAAGGAATTCGCCGAAGGACGGGAAGCAGTAGAAAACCTGAAGGCCAAATCACGATCGTCAGCCGGGAAGGTAATGGCCACTGTATTTTTCGACAATCAATTTCACGTCGATTTCCTCCATCAACGACGCACAATAAATGCACAATATTATTGCGATGTTTTAGAGGCCGCAAAACAGTCTTTTCGTAGGAAAAGGAAATCTAAACCTGCGAGAAACGTCATTCTTCTTCACGATAATGCCCGACCACATTCGGCGAACGCTACGAGGCTTAAACTCGATCAAATTGGCTGGGAACCAATGGAACATCCCCCATACAGTCCAGACTTATCACCCTGCGACTATCACCTGTTTCGGCCACTCAAAGAGGCACTTGGAGGCCAGCGTTTCGAAGACGATTCTGCGGTGGAGACCTTCGTGCTCCAATGGCTCAATGAACGCCCGAGAACTTTTTACGAAGATGGAATTAAAAAACTTCCAATCCGGTGGGAAAAATGTGTTACTCGTGCGGGAGACTATGTAGAAAAATAAGTTGTATCAAGAATAATTTGTAAGTAAGCAATAATTTTTTTAAAAAATCAGTCTCGTTTATATTTGATCAACCCTCGTATATAAGACAATTTTTTCCCATATAAAAGTAAAATTAATTAAGTTTAATTAAGGAATTAATATTTGAAAAAACTGTATTAACATAAAGTGTTATCCATACAAGTTAAAAAAAATGTATTTGAACTTGAGTGGATGAATAGAATGTATTTTATTAACGATTAAAAATTTGAACAAGATGTATAATTATACATAGGGAGAGTGTGAACTAGTAGGAATTGAAAAAAACGTTAAAAGTTACTTCGTTAGTCATAAGTGATTGTAAACGCAACAATAACATACTAATGCTACCTACCTTCCATATTCAACACTACAACAAAACTAAACACAGTACGATTTTTTTCCCACATAAAAGTAAAATTAATTAATTAAATTAAATTAATGAATTAATATTTGAAAAAAACTGTATTAACATGAGAACTTGAATGGATGAATAGAAAGTATTTTATTAACGATTGCAAATTTGAACAATATTTATATATAAATAAATAAATATGTATAGGGAGAGTGTAAACTAATAGTAAGAATTGAAAAATAAAATTATTTTGTACAAATTTAGTAAAAAAAACTCTTGAATAACAAAAATAAATTGATGTGCTTAAACGATTTTGATCAATTTTTAAATCAAATGTAGTCGTTAAGTATTCAAACAAAACATACGGGTTCATACTCTGTAAAAAAATCCAACTTAGGAGCAATATTGGGTTAAAATAAACTGGCAAATCGGTAGCCTAATTGAGAAAAATTTAACAATCTATTTTCTCTAAAACGGTTCAATAAAGAGTGTGTAAAAACTTTAATAAAAAGTCTTTTTCATGCATAAATGGAAAAAATAAACACCCACAGTAGCCTATATGTGAGTGTATATCAACGTTTTCAGTTATAAATTATTCTCATACATACATACTTAATGTGGTATCAACAAGAAAATCACGACCACAGTTTTGTATCCTTGGCGATTGTATTTAGTGTGTTTAAGAATTGCAAATTTCTTTTTTTCAAACTCTAGCTTGATTTGCCATGTGTAGAAAATATCAGCAAAATCTGTAGAGACGATTTTGAAAATGTAGAGTGACTTCTACATTTTCCGTTTTATAGTTAACTCTATAAGCTATCGGTGATTGTAAATTTAGTATCTCTATAAGCTGTAAATTTAGTATCTCTCAAATAACAGTGTATTTTGTAATTGAATCTAAATGTGGTTTTGTTCAATGTTTTTGCACCGGTTCTGGATCTAGATATATTTTTAACCAATTACGTATTATGTAATTTAGTCTTAGTCACGTTGGCCTATACACACGCGCGGGTGCGGGAGGTGATGATTAGCAGTTTTCAGGTATCCATAACTTGAAAACGAAAACTTCTATAGAATTGGCAGTACTGTTATCTTAATGAGGTACATTTTTCTTTTAAATTGAAAATCGGTAGAGTTAAAACGTAGAAAAACTATTTGTAAATGACATTTTAAACCGTTTTCTCTTTCTTCAGCAATGACGCTTCTACAACTGTACCAATTATTTATATTTCAGACCGTTGGTACTTGGTGGAAATCCATTATATGAATGACATAATAACACGTTTGTATACTTCAACAACTTCCAGTGTAAACGTTTGTATATTTCCACAACTTCCAATGTATACGTTTGTATATTTCCAGAAGTTCCAGTGTAAACGTTTGTATATTTCCATAATTTCCAGTGTAAACGTTTGTATATTTCCATAATTTCCAGTGTAAAAGTTTGTATATTTGCACAACTTCCAGTGTGTATGTTTGTATATTTGCACAACTTCCAATGTATACGTTTATATATTTCCACAACTTCCAGTGTATATGTTTGTATATTTCCAGAACTTCCAGAGTAAACGTTTGTATATTTCCATAACTTCCAGTGTAAAAGTTTGTATATTTGCACAACTTCCAGTGTGTATGTTTGTATATTTGCACAACTTCCAATGTATACGTTTATATATTTCCATAACTTCCAGTGTATACGTTTGTATATTTCCAGAACTTCTAGAGTAAACGTTTGTATATTTCCCAACTTCCAGTGTAAACGCTTGTATATTTGCACAACTTCCAGTGTGTATGTTTGTATATTTGCACAACTTCCAGTGTATACGTTTATATATTTCCACAACTTCCAGTGTATATGTTTGTATATTTGCACAAAAATATACGAACGTATTGTTATTTCATGAATACTGAACCGATTTTGCTCTATCTGTTCTGTTTGCAGGATTGATTTTTGTTGTTCAGCAGTTGTTTTATTTGTTAGTTTGTTGCCTGACGAAAGACACAAATTTACGTAACTAACCTGTGTAATATAGTGGGACTATTGAAAAACAATTCGGTTATTGGACCAAAAATAAAAACCATGTATCATTCCTTACTATGATTAATTACTATAATTTGTTCGAAAACACGAACAAGATTCCAACAACTTCCAGTGTAAACGTTTGTATATTTAGGTATATTTGTAGACATTATTAGGTCTATCATTTTCCTTTAAATTTTAATTATATGTATTGTATTGTATTAAATAATAAAAAAATACAATATTAATATAACATTTATTTGTTATTTTTTAAAAATAATGCACTTAAATATTTTAATGGAAGTATAATAAATTAAATATAAGCGCAAAATATACTAATATATATCAATATAAATTTGCCCACACATATCATGCGAAGTGCAAAATCCACCAGCCCTAAAACATGATACATGTTAAAATTTTTTTGAGTATTTTTAATCAAGGGTTACAATCTCCAAACCTCGCCCATCTTTGGATACGCCTACGTTTGTGTAACATTAGTCTAGAAATTACGTTTGTTATTTATAATAAATAAAACTTCCTTCAATAAAGCCTACACTTACAACACCGACTTCATGAAAGGACAAAAAAGTCAGGCGGAAAGAGAGAGACCTTGAAAATATTAACCTAAAACAAAATACATATATAATGTGTTAATAACAGCGAAAGCAATTCAAATATAATTTATTGGTTTCGCGAAAACCCAACTTTGTTGAGCTGTAGGAAGTGTCCTGGACAAAGACTAGGGAGCAGATCTGCAAGGTCGGTTACTTCGCTCGACCTTGTGTTGTGGACAAGGGCAGAGAACCGACATCCAGTTATAGGCCCCCATATACGTTCGTTGCTAGACTTTTAACCCGAGAATTGTTGTTTGGGTGTGGCAAATCCTGGTTTGTGCTGCGAGGGGGGCATGAGGTATATATAGTAAACAATTGGACGCTGGTGCATAGATAGCTTCAAATAGTCTTTGTCGAAGTGTTTGGAGAGTGTCTCAACTTTTAATCATGCAGGCTTTGGTGAGTTCAGTGATGTGTTTGTGTTTATTGTTTTAGAAATTTAGTTGAATCGAAAATCTGTGCATGTTATTTATAAATTATTTCAAATCAATTGGAGAATTTTATTAGAAAATGAGACAACCCCCGATCCGGGACGTTGAAATCCAAATACAGATAAATTTTTGAGGGGGATGACAAATTTTTAACGCGTGTTAATTTTCTTTATACGTATTTGTGTGTTTGTGTTAGCTCACTAGTGTACGCAAATTTAGTAATAGCTTTGACAAGTTCGTTACTTAGCAAAACAATTTCAAAATAGCGGTAAAAAAATGTTATAAAAACTTTTTTTTACATAAAAAGTTTTTATTTTACATTTTTTAAAATTTTAATTTCAACATCGTAATCGGCGTTAAAATCTGCATAAATTATCATTTCAAACGTCATTGATATTACAACAAATAAATTTGAAGGCGGTCAGAGTTTCATTTTCGTATTTTTAATGCACTGTAATTGGAAAACAAATATTTATTTATTATAAATTAGCCATTAATAAAATAAGCAAAAAATGTTAACATGTACTAAAATCATTAATTTATCAAGACCATATATTATGCATGGTAGGCATATTTTGACACTTTAATACCAGATTTTCGAATAACCGGTTATATGGACAGTAAGAGTCAAACCATAAAAATGTGCGTCGATCTTGACAATGAATACAGAATTTTTAGATTCTGTATTTATTGATCCCGATTTCTACATCTTTTCAGAGGTCGTTAAAAATTATGTATTTTTATGTTTGTTTTATTTATTTATTTTATTGTAATTCTAATGGATAATTATAAGTTTAGATAATAATAATAGTGTGTGTATGCATTATAACAGTCGCAATTTTATCACAAAAATTTATTTTTAAAAAAACATTGAGTATATTCGTTAACCAGCTAAATAAGTTCTTAAATTTTTTAAAAAAGTTTAAAAAAGTCTACCAAAAAGTCATGATTTTTTTAATGTTTTCAATATCAGATTCTACCATCGTAATCAGCGTTAACATTTTAGTCAATTTTAAAATATTAATTTATGCAAATTTTAACACTAGTTATGATTGTAAAATCAATAAAAGAAAAGTTTGAATATATTTTTGCAATAGCCAACATATTGTAAAATATGATGTCAGATTTTTTCAAAATTTTCTTTGCGATTTCATTAAATCAAGTTAGGATTTGGAAAATTATTTCCACCACATCAGTGAAACAGCTGCGTGTAACCAATATTATTAGCAATTGCAATTATAATATTTCTTCTTAATTTTTATTTCATTAGTTTCATTCGTTCAAAGTCGTGCAGTTTCGGGTGAACTCGCTTGCAGTGTAATCGACCATAGCGTTAGACACATTACAGTCCATTCCATATTAGTTGATAGTGCGTTATTACAGATCGATTGCTGTTGGGCCTTTAAATTCACCGCGAGCCATTCACAATACTTTTTCAACTTGCATTGTATATTTAAAGTTGTAATGTTGTAATTTTTAAATTACATTTTTTAGAGGCTATTTCTTTTAAACTAGTGAATATCAGGTTCTTAATTCTGTTAAACTAAGAATACCAATAACTCCATTTCTTTATTCGGACAGACACGAAGTGTGCTAGGACGGAATATGCCAGCTCCTTATTTGTGTTTCTGTCCACCCTCAAGTAATATGGAATTACTGTTAGCAACAAATTTTGTTTAGTTAAATCATAAATAACTAGACTATTTTACTTAACTTTAGACAGAATTAATTTTAATACGCCTATCAAACCAGTGTAGGCTGTAGAGTTCTAATAATGCTTCTTGTTGACAGATTGTTTTCTCCGCTCTCTGCGTAGCCCTGGCCACTTCAGGCGCTGTTTTGCCGGCTACCCTTCTCCCTAAAGTTCAGGTTGCTGCCCCTCAAGTCAACATTGTCAAGCAGCCTTACATCGTACAGCAACCTGAACCTGTCTACCGCAACGTGCCCGTGCCAGTACGTGCAGTCGCCTACACCGCTCCTGCTGTAGTCCCTGCCCCAGCTGTAGCGTACGCCGCACCCGCCCCAGCTGTAGCATACGCCGCACCCGCCCCAGCTGTAGCATACGCCGCACCCGCCCCAGCTGTAGCATACGCCGCACCCGCTCCAGCTGTAGCTTACGCCGCACCAGCCGTCTCCTACGCAGCACCTGCTTATCATCTTTAAATTTAAATGTTTTCCTCATTAAAAAACATCATTTATATTTTCATTAAAATAATTTAAAGTCTGCAATTCGAATTTTTAATTTTTAAGTCCTAGCACATATAGTCCAGTGACATTGTCGTACCTGTTACATACATTAGTTAGTTACATTAATTAGTTAACTAGTTAGTCATTGTGTCATACAGTTACATTAATTAGAGTCGTTCCAATTTGTTGATATATTATATGGGTTGGTACACTGTCAAAAAATCCTTTCTCCCACCAACGCGGGCGCCGCCATTTTGAAAAAAGCGTTAAATTTTTGAAATTGACCTTATTTTTCCAAAAAATAATACTTAAGTTGACAAAAAAACTTATAGTATCTTTTTTAAACTAGAGTAAATTATCTACAATAATTTCTATCTACGAAATTTCTAGCTGTAATACTTCCCAAAATAGAGCATTTTGGATTTTCAGAATTTTTCTTTAAACTGTTAAAAAAAATGCAATTTTTTATCTGTTTTTGCTTGATAGCAAGTAACTGGTGAGTCCTACAGCAAATTTTGTCTTAATAACATCTCTTCTCTCCCTTTCCCTTCAGGTGGGATCCTTAGGATTCTGTGGAGGGGGTGAGACTGCTCCCAACTCCCAATCTTATTTGGAAACGTAGAAACCTCAGGAATGTCGATACTACATTCGATATGATATTTAGTATTGATACAATACAAGAAAGACATTGGTACTCCCATACTCCCATGTATGTGTACAATTTTCTCCCATTCACTTCCATTTCAAGATGACAGATGTATACAGCTTTGGTCAATTACATTTACCAATTGTTTTGAAATTTGATACAAAGGTACCTTGTACAAAGCTCGAAAAATATATGTGTCAGATATTTTCCTATTTACTTCCATTTCAAGATGGCGGGCTCTGATTTAATAACGAGAGTAGCAGTTTCAATTGATTGCTATACGAAGATATTACTTCTTTGCAAGTAGTTTTATTGTGTATTTGTAACACTGTTTGTTCATAAAACATTACAACATGAGAGAATGGGTTTCTTGTTGAAGTCGTTCACAATTTTTGCCGCTTTTTTGTCACTATCCAGGTAACCATAAAAAATGACAGCTGTATATCTTGATTGTAATTAATATGTAAGTATTGAACATAGCTGTCAGCTATAGCTCCAAAAGAGGCTTGTCTTTGCCACCATCAACCACGACATACTGGGATCCTGTAGGTATCTAGTGAGTGTGAATAATGTGTATAACGAAGATTTTGTTCTGTTACATAGGCCCTTATCTGTGAATAAAGAGGTAAGAGAAGGTTAAAATTCGACTTTTGAGAAATACTTTTAAATCGTCATCTGAATGCTTTGCTATAATATCACTGTCAGGGGTACATTATTGCTTTTTTTTTAATATACTTTGTTGTATTCTTACATTATATTACTATTAGTTCAAATAACAGCAGACCTCACAGCCTCACAATATCTTCTTAATAAACATTTACAATTATAGATTCTTAATCAGTATATACAATCACACATTCTTAATTAATATACAACTGCTTCACAAGAGTGCATTAACACGCTGGTGAAATTTTTTACCAATTTAATTGGTAACTGTTATATTTACAATAAATGTTACTGGACTAACTTTATTGGATATTTTATGTTCTTGTTCCATCAAGTTTTACCATTCAGCCAGAGTTTAGGAAATAGCTAGCATCTACACTCTCATCATTAAATCAGAGCCTGCTATCTTGAAACGGTAGTCGATAGGAAAATATCTAACACATACGTCTTTTGGGCTTTATACAAGTTACCGTTGTAGCAAATTTCAAAACAATCGGTCAATGCATTTTTCCGAAACTGCTTACATCCATCATTATTAAAACAGAGGCAGCCATCTTGAAATGGAAGCGAATGGGAAAACCTTACACATACTTCGGAGTATCAATATTTTTTCCTATATTGTATTGACAACAAATATCTATCGAATGCAATATCAGAACATCCCTAGCAGTTAGGAGTTGGGAGTGGTCTCAACCCCTCCACAGAATTTGTTTAGTGGTGATAAGGAGTGATTTGGGGAGGGGGTAAGATAGAGAGGGAGAAAAGAGTGAAACCTTTACTACAGATGTTATGTCAAAATTTGCTGAAGGACTCACAATTTACTTGTTATTAAGCAAAAACCAACAATATTTTTAACAGTTCAGAGAAAAATCATGAAAACCCAAAATTCTGTAGCTCGGAAAGTATTACAGCTAGAAATTTAATTTTGGTCTGATATTTTAGATAATTTACTCCAGTTTAAAAAAGGTGTTACAGGTTTTTTTGTAAGATCAATAATTTAGGACTTTTTTTGAAAAATAGGGTAAAATCCCAAAAAATTAGTGCTTTTTTTCAAGATGGTGATGGTAGGGGGATTCAAAAACTTGGATTTTTTAATAGTATACCAACCTACACAACACATCAGAAAAATAGAACTACCCTAATTAATGCAACCATTGGGGTTTTTTGTGACAATTACACTGGACTAGCAGATTTTCTAAAAAATCTAAAATGTTATATTACACTATTGAATAAATTAATATTTCAATAGGTAATTGTTCTATGAATTTTATTTTTCAGCTATTTTATTGAAAACCAAAAAAAGATAATGGATCTAAACATTGGTTTTTGTATAGAAAGAATACTATTATTAACCATAGAATTAAAGAACGCCAGTCCTTTTATTGTGGGTCCTCTACAACGTGCAACTTTAACAGTATGCCCTCTACAATATCCCTCCTTTATCCTACAGCTGCAAAGGCAGAGAAATGAGTCAGTTGAATTTCTAGTTGTCTCTCCTTCGAATCGTCAAACTAATAACTACATGAAATGATATAAACTCACTTTCCTCCATGATGTACACAAATAAAGCTTGTGTACAAAAATTTTTACAAAAAAAATGTAATTCTGTTTATTCGCAAGAGTGGTAAGAAACTCCAAAAAAAAGTTGTAGAGTGTCACTACAGTATTCTGGTTACATTCCAGTTAATAGACTACTGAGAGCATCTACAAGTTTTTTTTTTATTATTTTATTTTTAGTATAAATAATTAACTAGTTTTTTCAATTATAATAATATTTATTTTTAACAAAATACATTTTAGTCAATTTCATTTGTTTTACTAAGTACATAAATTATTATGTCATGTAGTTTATAATTATTTACATATTTTCACTGTAGTATATAAATTGTCTGCACTTATATTTTACTAATTTTATATTTAACTGCTATTTTCCTTAAATATTTTTCATATTAGCATAACAGACAGCACTGAGCAACAAGCAATTAGCACACTCCTTGCATTCACTCCTTACAGGAAATCACTCTTAAGCTCCCCATTAGCTGTTAGTAAAGTGAAATAAGATAAACAAAATTCTGACTTCCCAGAGTGACAGCAAAGTAACGCAAGACAGCTGACAGTTTGGTTAACAATTTGATTTTAGAGCTTTTGTGACATGAACCAAGAACTCTGTAAGAATTTTAAAAGACTGCCAAAAAACCCACCAAGTTGTACAATGAAGGATTTATTTAAGTTCAAATAAATGAGTGAAAATTAGTAGTCTGAACCAGTAAAAATATTTTTTTATAGTTTATTTAATTAATTATTGAATCTTGAATGAATTAATATGTTTTCGTTTCTCAAGGTGATTTAGCTTATAATTTAACTATATTGTGACTTATCCCTTTAAATGCTGGTGACAGCTGAGAAAATTTGTGTAATGTTTTTGTACGTGAAGAAATCTTCACGTAAAAGAAAAGCTGGCGTAATGCAAATTTTGGAAACCGTATACCCATTAACTTTGAACCGATCGTGATCTTTATAAAACGCATTTTCAGAGATCGTTAGGAGTGAATCTGAGAAAGTTTTTGCAATGTTTTTGTACTATTTCTTCAGGCAAAGGAAAAGCTGAACGCAAATTTCGGAAACCCCTCCATTAAATTTGCACTGATCATGATCTTTATAAAACACATTCTGAGAAATCGTTAAAAAATGTATACACATAGGCTAAAAAACATAAGAAAAATATTTTTAAAATAAATTTATTTAAGTTCAATTTATAAGCTACGTAGGATAGAGGCTCTACTGTTTGTAGAAATATTTTCAATTGGAAATTGACTAACAAGATAAGAAAGGTTAATCTTAGGAAATAATTGGTTTGATGTTGATTTATTTTAGAGTTATAATTGAGGTACAGAATTGTTGAAAAAAATTGTTTTTGTAAACTGGCAGCCAATCAGAGCGCAGAATTTATAAGTGGGGTGAGCAGGCTTCGACAGGAAAGTACGTTTACTACCTGATTAGCCATGGTGTAGAACGCATCTACGAACGAACTTCGTACATGGTAATGCTTTATTATATTTTAAATATATTTTGTAATAAAAATATTATATCGACATGTTAAATATACTTTGTTATATAAGAATTTTACTATAAGCTCACATGTTTAAAGTTTATTATATTTTAGGTACCGGTAAAAGTTCAGTTAAAGAAAAATTACGTTTTCGTGAAGAAAATTTTAACAAAAGCAACTTTCGTTGTACCTATCTGAAAAGATTACCGATTTTCAAAAATTCGCCTCCGTCGAAATTTAGTGGAGCTAAGAGAGCAGTTGCCCTCCAATTATTTCGGTTAAAAAAAAACTTAAATATAAGTTTTGCAAAAATATTTTTTTTAGCCTACTTTGAGAGAGGCTAGTAATTTCGAGGTTATGCGGGCCACTTTTATTTTCGATTTTTATCGTACTTCTCGTACTTTCCGTGCTTTTTTATTTAGAATTATTGCTTCTGGGCATGTAATAAAGCGTTTTAGTAAAAAAGTTTAAAAAAATACCTCAAAATCTAGAACAACCTACACTGCATATTTACCATATTTTAGGTTACAGGCCTATTACATACAGCGCCTATGGTTTTCTTCAAAGTTTAATATCTATATTTTATTTGTTTTATTACAAAAATTGTCTTCAAGATTTTGCCTATCAGATTTAGAGGTATATATTTTTGAAAATTACTGGACCTGTATATAACCTAGTTTTCTAAAAAAAATTTCAAATTTTCGGTTAGTTATTGAATCAACTAAATTCCTTACCTATTATGTATGCACGTGGGCTATGTATATGTTAATATGCTCATATTATAAAGTTCAAAATTCTATATTGGCACAAAAAATCGATTTTGGTAACAGCCTAAACAAATTCGTTACCTAACAAAATTTTTTGACAGTTTAATAGATTTAAAATGGCAGTTATTGCAATTCTTAAAATAATTTAATAACTTTTATCTCACGTTTTTTAATTTCAATTTTACCATCGTAATCGTCGTTTAAATCTGCACTAATCAGCGTTTAAGATACATTTTTAAATTCAATTGAAAATACTGACATGAGTCTGCATTAATTTTCTTATTTTCAAGATAATTGAAAAACGGAAAAGTTGATTTATGCAGTTTTAAACGCTGATAATGATAGTGTAAACAGATTTTAAAAAGGAGTAAGTCTAAAATAAAAGAATATATGGATGTATTAAAAAAAAAATCACTAATTAAGTCAGTGACACATTTGCGTGCGGCGATTATTATCGTTTTCGTAGGTTCAATTTAAAATAGATTAAGGACACTTTGTATAGGCTATCACATTGAAAACAAATATGTGCCTATACAAGTAAACTGTGTACTGTAGCCTACATTAATAGCTTAGGCTTAGGCGATAATAGCCTTAATGTGCTTTTCGCCTTATATATATTGTCAACCGCAATATATTTAGCATAAAGCTTTGTCATATATATAATATTAATAGCTTTAACTTTTTGATTTATAATAAAGAAAACACTTATGTCTAAATCAATGTATAGGCTATTATTTTCATGTTCTATAGCCTATAATCTGTGGCCTTTCTGTCGGCTTTGATTCTATAAAATTATACTTTATCTATGGTAGAAAAAATATTCTTATGGGGAGATTTATGCTTAGAAGATAAACATATTTTTATAAATGATTCATTTAAAAATGAAAATGTTTTTTCATTTTATTATTTTATCATTTTATTATGTCAGCCTAATAAAGACAAGATTGACATGGCACAGAAAAAGTAAAACAATCAACACTAAGAATGAACTTCATTTAACCTCTAATTTTGAGTTTAAAAAAAATTGTAAATATCTAAGATCGTATTTAGGTGTTTGGTACATGTTGGCCCTTTGGCCGTCGAAGCTCCCCCCCACATCGTACGTAACGCTCCTTTATTTCGTACATTTAAACTTGTCTTTCGCTGTATACATATCAATACCCAAAATAAGTACATAATTATTTAAAAAGAATGTAAGTTGAGGATGTGGTGAAAAAAAACCATTATGAAATTAATAAAGTGAACCTAAAATTAGAGTGTTAGTTGAAGTACAAAGTAGCATTTATTCAAGATAGTGCGTGATTGAGTTTACAATAAAACATGGTTTTTAACCTGAGTAAATACCAACCTGATTATAGGCCTACTATTCCATCAAATATTTCTGTAAGTAATTTGCATATTTCACATAAACGCTTATTTTATTACGTATGTAGGTGAATTAACTTACAAACTGAATAAGAAAGAAATTAAAAGATTATTAAAATAAAAGACTGGTGAAAATTCAGAATAGATTTAAAATTTTAAACTAAATTATTAGGAACAATAGCATTTTGGAATTTTGCACTTTCATTACGTGTTAACATTTAATGTTTTTACCGGTTGTTTGCAGATGGTTTAAAATTTACGAATTTTAATGGTATTTTAAAATCTCGTTGAAAGTGTCTTGTGGGTAGTATAAGAAAATATATACAAAATATTTTTTTATTTCCAGGCATTTCACACTTAATTATTATATAACCCTAAAGTACCAGCTAGTAGGTTATTAGATCATAATAACCTAACGTTATTAGATCATAAACTACTAACGTGGCTTGCGCTGCCACGAAAACCAACAATTTTCAAATAAAAATGAGCAATAATATGAACTTGGATTTCAGTTTATGTAAGTCTCAGATTTTGTTTTATTTTAATAATTTTAAAACCCCCTTAATGAAAATATACATGCCTATTAAAATAAAAACTTGTATATTTAACATTTATTTAATTTTCCTTTTTATTGACACAGAAACATTCAACGATAATAACCAATCTTAGTTGAACTCTACTTCTCATGATAACCTGAACGGTTTTTCGCCGAAAAAAAAAAAATTCTCAGTTAAAAAAAAAAAAAAAACGTGTAAACATGGACGGGGAGCATTGTTCCTCTAGTTGTCTAAAAATAAAAATAATTTTATAAAGAAATATATAGATTTCAAAAAATATTTGTTGTTTCAATACAACTTTCAGTAATTAAAACTAACCTGAGGCAAAACAATAAAAATGTCTGGTATCTTGTTTTTAAATATTAATTTTGCTGTGACCGGGCATGTTTCGAAAAGTAACTTTAAAGTAAATAGTAACAGTAAAGATGTTACGAGTACTTTATGATAGTTATTTTTGTAACAGTAAGAAATCATAAAACTTTGTCATTGCGTTTTACAATTTTTAAAGTTATTCATAATAATAAAGAGGTAAATATGTAGTGTTTTCTATAATGTTTTCGTTATAACGCTTTATTGTATGCCCGAAAGCAATAATCCAAAATATAAAAGCTCGTAAAGTAGGCCTACGGAAGGTACGAGAATAATCGGGAATAAAAGTCACCCGCATAACCTCAAAATTGCTACAGCGCGAAAGCAGTAACGTGTTTTTCATCGCAAAAACGATAAAAAACTTTATTAAAAATATACTGAAGGACCTAACTGAAACGGTTGTTGCGTGAACACAAAACTGATATTATTGGGTGAAAAACCTATTTAATTAAACGGATGCCATATTAACAACGTTTTCACTACAAGAACAGATGATTTTGCCTATATTGCCTATTAAAATGTAATAGGCTTACGCGCATGAGCAGTAAGCCGGTTTAGTAAATGTTAATGCGCGTGAGCAGTTACTCAGTGTAGGAATCTAGAATGTTCTATGCAATGTAAACAGCAATGACGACACAAGTTATTTCCGTAGAAAACAGTCTATAATCGTTAAGTAATAAAAGAAAAAATATTCAAAAATAACTATTTAAAAAAAGTAGATCACATAAATACATAATATGATTAATATTATTTATTATATATTATGAATAATTTACTAGGAGGGTAACAATGTTACAAGTACTTTTAATTACTTTTATAATAATATCAAATAATAAAAATTGCTCATTGCATTTTACAATTTTTAAATTATTCATAATAATCATATTATTATTATGTATAATGGATAATGTTAATAACATATTACAAAAATTCAATGAGAACATTTTCTCATTTTTTATTATTATCAAAACAACTATCATAACACACTTAAAATATTGTTACTGTTATGTATTTATCGCTTTAAAGTTAGTTATGAACAAACAAAAAATATTAATTTTTCTTAAATATAAAGATTTTAGTCTAAAAATGTGTTACAAAACACTTTTGAGTGAAAAATTTTCAAAAAACATTCCGTGGGAAGACCCATCCTTTTGCTGAAATACTCTATATTCCTTTCTCAACAACTCTTAAAATCACATAATCCTAGAGTTCCTCTCCTAACCCGTCCATTAGTGTAAAGTGAAAATACCTTTTGCTTCTGGACCAAATATGCCCACACTTGATTTTTGAGAAAATTAGTTCAGTTTCTGGGATTTGACAAATTTGGTATCAACAGAAGAGCAAGGCATTATTTTGTAATGATTTGTAAGCTATTAAAATATCAAAAATTTCAATTAACATTAAATTTATTTTCATTTTAGGTGACTTCATTAAATACAAACCAATTACTGGGCAAAAAAAAATATACGAGAACGGAAACAATTTTAAGATTCAATACTTTTGATGTAAGTTTTTTATTGATTGTTACAAGAAACATTGTTTGTTTTTAACTGATTGAAATTAATAAATGTTGACAAAAAATTGTTTTATAGGAGTACCTACAAAAATATCTTTTGATTTTCAGGCAGCCCACAATTATATAACACAAGATAATCAGCGAGCAGGCTGTAGATCATCCGCTATAGAACCGAAAATCTTCAAATAAAAATTAACATTTTTTTAACAAGAACTTGGAACACAATTTATGTAAGTTGTAGCTTTTGTCTTATTTGCATAATTCTAAAGCAAATTAAAAAAACATTCTTATGAAAATATTTGTGCTTAACTCTTATTCACTTTTTGTTAGTGCTCAGTGTTCGATATAGCTATCGGCTGTGCCTCTGAACTGCATGCCTTAAAGTTGTGGGTTCAAGCCGTAGTTACGGCTGTTGCTTTACCCTCACCGTTAATGCTGATTCCTCGTTTAACTGACAAAGTATGGACGTTAAGCAAAAAAAAAAAAAAAAAAAAAAAAAAAAAAAAAAAATTACGTTTTGTTGACATGACGTAGATATACCCAACAGCAATAATAAATCCTAATTAACCTGTAACTCTGAATTCAGAAAGAATGTGTAACATAAAAATACATTCTTGCTTACGGACAAAAAATACCTTTTGGGCAAAGTTAATTCTGTTTTGATCTGACATAGTTGTTCTCCACCAGTGATCATAGCACAGCCATTGTTATTTCAAAATGATTTCTAACCTATGTAAATTTCAACCTGTTCACTCTATTCTATCAAACATTGCTTACTTAATATTTTGTCACAGGTGACTTCATTAAGTACTGGTTACTATTTTAGAAAAGGTTTAAGTTGTTTTTTTTATTATTGTTTATTACTTGTCATTATTAAACAATTTTAATTATTTACCTTTTGTTTGGTAAGTAACAAATATTACAAATTTAGTAGTATTAAATTATAGTTGTTAAAAAATTGACAATTGTTTTCATGTTAATTCAGATTTTTTATTTTTTAAAACAAATTTTACTTTAATAAAAGGGCTTGATGTAACAAATGCACTGAGTGAGTTGCATTGGACTTAACCAAGCTGAAACCAAACCACTTGTGTTACATCACTTACCCTAAAACTACTGTTATAGTGTAATTGTGAAAATATACTTCATTGTGAGCATATCTTTCTGCAAATCCTAGTAATGTATTTTCAGCCATCATTTTTGTGACATTCTGGAATAAGTCCATTTTCGGAAATCATACTAATACATAGTTTTTGGAAATGGGGTGACTACACATCAGAAAGGATGCGTGAAAAAACAAAACAAGATCACTGTTTGACATGTAACAGTTATTACCAAAAATTTACGATTGTTACGTTTGTTGGAGTTTTGATTATAAAACAAATTTTATTTTAAAACAAGAGTTTTATGTAATAAACAAGAAAATATGGTCGAGTTTCTCACCGTAACTACAAACTGAATGAGTTGCAGTGGACTTATCCAAGCTCAGATCATTTGAATTACATATATAAGTTATATAGGCAATAAGTGTAGACTTCGATAGATTTAGTGATGACAATGTAGTTTTTAGCATGGTAAGCATTTTCATTAGTTATACAGATAATAATTGTAGACTGTTAGATTTAGTGATGACAATGTAGTTTTTAGCATGGTAAGCATTTTCATTAGTTATACAGATAATAATTGTAGACTGTTAGATTTAGTGATGCCAATGTAGTTTTTAGCATGGTAAGCATTTTTATTGTATGTGGAGAGGGAGGAGCATAAGCTCAGTGTTAGTGGAGGTTTCACTCAGTTCGCATCTCAATGAATATGAGACGAACTTAAATAATTATTATAAGTTTTTAAATGCATATTAAATTCTTATTGTAATTAATAAAAGTTGTTTTTTTTAAAAAGCGACATCCTCGAAACCATACCATAAGTGGCGCAGTCGGTAGTACCTCCTTGAAAGTTCTTAAGTGATTATTAGGATCTTTTCGGTATTAACAGTTAACGAAGCGGGAAAACACGCTTTGGAAAGTTAAGAGTATATTGATCTTCCAGAGTAAGGCTTCTGAAGAATTAAGCGAACATTAATTCGGCAGAGCAAGATACCCGGAGAGTTAAGGCATATAACGTCCGTCGGTGTCAAAGAAGATAGAAGAGAGAAGAAAGAAGAGAGAAGAAGGAAGAAAGAAAAAAGAAGAGAGAATAGGATCGCTAAAGATCGAAAATTACTTACACCATGAACATAATGTTCTACATCCTATTGTAAGTAGGAAATCTATAAATTAAGACAGTTGGCTAATTATTTAAATAAAACAAGTTTATAATATTCAACAAAAAATATATATTGCGTATTAAAGTGTAAAATATTTTCAAGTGAAAAATTACACTAATTTTGTACATAATTTTCAAACTAAATAATTTCATAATTTAAGTGCTATAAATATATTTTGATTTTAAGTTATTGAAAGTATTGATTTTAAGTTTTGATTAAACTTGCATTATTGAAACTCTGTTTAGTGTCAAGATTTATATTACATATTTTAGTTTAAGTTATAAGTAGGACTTTAACAATGACCATGACTACTACAACACTGAAAAGAATAACTAGATATGATACCTGAATATACTTGTGAACCCGCTATGCTCAACAGGTTCATTTCTATTTGTGATAAAATTGTTAATAGATTCTTTGAAACTGAAAATCCGGAAGATTTTCAGAATGAATATTTGTTTTCATCTATAATTTCTAAACTAAAGGGACAGGCCTTAGAAATTGTTGTAAATTAAAACACTTATGCTTGGGATGATGTTAAAAATACCCTACTAACTAGTTATTCAGGCGAAAGAGATTGTTTTACTTTAAATTTGGAAATGGCAGAATTAAAGCAGGACAATAACGAATCACCTTTTCATTTCTATGAAAGAGTTCAAAAACTATTAAACCTACAGATAGCTTTCTTTTTAAACAAAGAAAAACGCATACAAAATATATTTTGTGTGCCTATGTTCAGAAATTAGCATTAAGAGTGTTATTAAGGGGTTTTCAGGAACCATTGGGATCTCTGATGCGCACAAAAAACCCTTGCACGCTTAATGAAGCTTTAAATATGTTAACTAGCGACTTTCAGTTTAAAAATAATAAATTGTTTCAAAATAATCGGCAAAACATACCACCTAAAACTCAAAATGTACCAATTCGTAAACCTGTGATTAATAACCAACCTTTCCAAAATCAACATAAACAATTTCCACAAAATAATCCTAACCAATTTAACAGACAAAATTTTGTAACCAACAGCAAGAACAATTCGGAAATCTTACACAACAAAAAACTAATCAAACTTATCAACCCACACCGATGAGTATATCTACACGTCAAACGGGAAACCTGAACAGACAAAACAAACTGTATCAGATACCAGGAGGGCCGGTTGATAAAGAAAATAAAACCAGTTTGATTGACCAAATCGTAGAGCAAATGCCGAATATTTCATTAGCTGAATAGACTGGAATTGACTTCACGGAAGATTATAGCGAAACACAAGACGGTTATGATACTTTTGACAATTTTACTGAAGAAAACAATGCATACCGATTCACACAAGAAAACGAAGACGTTCAAAATCATTTTTTTAGGACTTACGACGTTAAACAGAAATTTTCCATAATGCATATAGAAAATTACACAAAAAATTTACTATACGTAACAGACCCAAAAACTAATCTTAAAATCTTAATTGACACTGGAAGTACCAGATCATTTATTAAAAAATCTATTGGTTTTAATATTTTCAAGCATGCTATTAAACAAGAACCGTTTGAAGTAAGCACAGCACATGGAATTCCGAAAGAAAAAGTTAGCTTCAAATTACCAATTTTAGGAAGAAAGATTTCAAAATCCTATTTATTTGATTTTCACAAAGATTTTGACTTGTTACTTGGACTAGATAATATTAGGGAATTAAAAATTACCTTAGATTTCGTAAATAATAAATTAGTATTTTGTGACAAGAAGATACTTATGCAATTCTTGAACACAGAGGAGCCTAATAAAAATAGTATTATAATAATAAAGAAGTAAAAGAAAAAGGTACCACTTGCTACGTAATTAGAGCACGATCTAAACAAACGGTAAAAATAAAAATTCACAATATGTACAATGGAGAAAAGGAGTATTACCCCACAGACAGAAAGACGGGATAGAAATACCGCAGTGCATAGTAAAAGTAGAAAATGGCGAGAATTATTGCCCTGTAATTAATAATACAATATCAGATAGACGTTAAATTGTTGAACCAATGGACGTAGAACCGCTAAGCAATTTCAAAATTTGTAAATTAAGTAATATTCAAACGAATTCACTAAATTTCAACATGTTAAAAAATAAAGATAATAAATTAGATTAACAAAAAAATTATAACAGATCGTATGAACACTGAGGAAAAACGAGAAATTTTAAAATTAATTTCTGAATATTCTGACATATTCCACCATGAAAATAATAATTTGACGTTCACTAACCAAATTAAGCATATAATCAGGATAACGGACGAAATACCCGTATACACAAGAAACTACCGATACCCGGAAATTTATCGTATAGAGGTAAATAAACAAATCCAGGAAATGCTTGACCAAGAAATAATTCGACCCTCACATTCACCCGTATCGATTGTTCCAAAAAAAGCAGACGCATTCAACAGACAAAAGTTTAGGCTAGTAATTGATTTCCGAGGACTAAATTCAAAAACTATTGACGACAAATTCCCACTTCCTAATATAACAGACATATTAGACAAATTGGGGAGATCACAATATTTCACGACCTTGAACCTTGCATCAGGCTTTCATAGGTTGAAATGCATCCCGACAGCATTGATAAGACAGCTTTTTCAACCGAAACGGGACACTATGAATTTCTGAGAATGCCGTTTGGACTGAAAAACAGCCTACTGACATTACAACTATAATGAACAACGTGTTACGTGGAATCCAGAACGAAACTTGTCTAGCCTATCTCGATGACGTTATCATATATTCAACTAGCTTACAAGAACACGTGCAAAGACTAAGAGAGGTACTTGATAGATTAAGGGGAGCTAATTTCAAAATACAATTGGACAAAACGGAATATTTAAGAAAGGAAGTTGCTTATTTAGGACACGTAGTAACACCAGATGGAGTAAAGCCCAACCCAGAAAAAATAAAAGTTATAAAAAATTACCCAATTCCGAAAACAGATTTTTCGGATTACTTGAATATTACCGAAAATTTATTAAACATTTCGCAAAAATAACTAAACCTTTACCAGTTGTTTAAAGAAAAATGCCAAAATTGACCCTAATAACTCCGACTACTTGAATTGTTTTGAAACATGCAAAAACATATTGACTAACGAACCAATTTTACAATACCACGATTTCGAAAAGGAATTTATATTAACCACTGACGCTAGCAATTTTGCAATAGGAGCAATTTTAAGCCAAGATAAAAATGGAAAAGACCTTCCCATAGCGTATGCTAGTCGAACTCTTAATGACAGTGAGATTAACTATTCCGCAATTGAAAAGGAATTACTCGCAATCGTATGGGCGACAAAACACTTTAGACCTTATTTATTTGGAAGAAAGTTCAAAATTTATACTGATTACAAACCTTTGCAATGGTTGTTCTCTGTTAAGGAACCGAATTTTAAACTTTTAAGATGGAGTATACTAAACTTGTTGTATTCTAAACTTTTAAATTAGAAGAATACAACTACAAAATAAAATATAAAAAAAGGTAAATTAAACCAGAATGCGGACACATTATCCAGAATTCAACTGAATGTCACCGAAAAAGTATCAAAGGACCCTCAAAATTCTGTGGACGAAGAATTACAGAAGGCTGAGTCAAACCAACTGTATTTTCCAGATCTAGATGATAGTCAGTCGATGATAGTAAACTTTGATGTGGAGGAAGAAGATAACGCAGTCAATCAGCAAGAGATCAAAGAAGAAAGCGACCAAACCGTTTATTCCAATTTCGAAGGGAATACGCGAGCGAAAATTCCAATTTCTGACGAACCTGTAAATTTTGGAAAAACCCAGATATTTTTGTACAAGATTGATTATCAGCCAAAAAACCTTAAGATATTAAAATTATTTGGAAACTATTGAAATTTCAAGAAATAACCTAGAAAACGATATTATTAATTTTGTAAAAGAATTCCTAGTACCCAAGGTTAGATATAATATTTATTTTGAAGATGACTTTTTTGAAGAATTGCAACATGTATAGGTAAACATTTCAAAAACTCTCAACTTTTATTAGTTAAATGTAACTCTAAATTGCTAGATATAACTGATGAGGAAGAAATTCGGAAAATTATAAATAACTACCACTTAAGCAAAACCAATCACCGTGGCATACAAGAAACGTATGAACAAATTAAAACGAAATATTATTGGCCTAATGTAAAGGGACACATACAATACTTAATTAATTCTTGTGAAATATGTTTAAAGACAAAGTACGATAGAGTACCTTTAAAGCTCGAGATGAATCTCACGCCTACACCAGAAGACCACTGCAAACAATCCACATAGATAGCATTTCATTTAAAAAAAAAACAAGCCGCCTCGGTGGTCTAGTGGATAGCGTACTAGGCTTTCACACCGAGGACCCAGGTTCGATTCCCGGCGAGGGCTTGGCATTTTCATACGCTATACATCATCCCATCGTCTGCATTAGCCCAAGTATGCACAATAGGCGGACGTTTAAAAAAAAAAAAAAAAAAACAGATTTTTGAGTATTATAGACGGATTCTCTTGCTATGCAGAAGTATATTTTGTGGGAGGCGCACATGCTACCGAGGTCGCTGATAAACTCTTAGACTACTTTGCACATTGTGGAGTACCTGAGTCCATTGTTTCAGACAAGGGAACTGATAAATAATAATAAAATTACTAAAGAAATCTTGGAATTACACAAAATTAAAATATATTTTATAAGTACTCAACACCCACCTTCTAATGGATTAATTGAAAGATTCCATTCCACCCTAATTGAACACATAAGGGTTTTAAATAACCAGGTATAATTTAAAAACGATAATATTACAAAGAAAGTAAAATATGCAATCAAAGCTTACAATAATAGCATCCATTCAGAAACAAAATTAACACCATTTGAAGTATTGTATGGACATATTGACTTAAATAACGTTTTGAATATTGACATTGAAAATCAGGTCACTAACGATTATGTAATAAGTCACAAAGAGAAAACAAAGAAATTATACGAACATATCAGAGAAACTAACCAGAAGACTAAAGGAAACATTCAAACTAAAAGGAACCAGAATAGAGAGCCTTTATCCGAAATCCCAACAGAAGTTTATGTAAAAAATTTGCAGAAACAAAGTAAAACCAAAAATAAATTTAACAAAGAAGAGGTGTTTTGAACAAATCAAGAGAGGAAAACAGCTGAAATAAAACCAAGACTCCATAATACTAAGCAGAAAATTCATTTATATAAAATTAAAAGACCGAGGAAATTCAAAAACATAAAAAGTAAGTCAGTCCTAAATCCTGCTCCAGGTTCTTCCCGTTCCTTGACAGCCACTGCCGACCCAGCAGAATTTAATGATGTCTCAAAAAACTTAGGGTTGATTCCAATAGATTTAGGACCAGCAAAACTGAAGACTTCATTTCATACTTTTGTACACTATTTTAGTTTAAGTGATTTCATTGTACAGTTAAATAACATTGATGTCTATTACAATAACATGTTGAATCATTTTTATAGAAATTGTAGCAATTGCCATGCTAATAGTCAAGAAAGAATTAAAAACTAAATTATAATTTGTAAATGGTGGAAGTTAATTGTAAGTTAGATTCAAATAACATTGTGTATTTTATAAACATGCCTATTGTTGAAAAAACAAATTTTAATATTTATAAGTTATATTCTATACCAGCTAAGTATGAATCAGAATTCGTAACTATTATACTTAGCGTCTTAAGAAGCTAATTGGGAAAACTTCGAGGGAAGCTGCTGTTCAACCACCCCCGGAAGTTTTGTTTAGGGGTGGAGGAGTTATATAGGCAATAAGTGTAGACTTTGTTAGATTTAGTGATGACAATGTAGTTTTTAGCGTGGTAAGCATTTTTATTGTATGTGGAGAGTGAAGAGCATAAGCTCAGTGTTAATCGAGGTTTCACTCAGTTCGCATCTCAATGAATATGAGACGAACTTACGTAATTATTATAAGTTTTTAAGTGCATATTAAATTCTTTAAGTAATTAATAAAAAGTTGTTTTTTTGTAATGCGACATTCTCGAAACCATACCATAAATTATATATATATATATATATATACACACACACACACACACATATATATAGCTGCCTTGGTTGCCTAGTTGATAGCATACTGGGTTTTCACCCCGAGGATTCGTGTTCAATTCCCGGCGAGGGCTTGGCATTTTCATACGCTATAAATCATCCCATCGTCTGCATTAGTCCAATTGTGCACAATAGACGGACGTTTAAACACCAATATATATATATATATATATATATATATATATATATATATATATATATATATATATATCACATACCATCAAAACTACTATTTTTGTTTTATACAAAAATAACACAGTGTACATTATTGTTAGTTAATATTTCTGTTGATCTTAGTGTTCTATTTTTATTTTATCTATCCCTTTTGGATGTATTCTAGTGTAATACACTTTTTTTCATGTTTATACTTTATGTCAGTTAAACTAATAAGGACGAGGGATCAGCATTAACATTAAGGGTGAAGGAACAACAGTAACTGTGATGTAGCAGGTACTATCGATGTACTGACCTGTAGTTTTTGAAAATAGAGTTAATCCTATATGAATCAAAAAGGTAATGCTATGGAAACAAAATGGGCTTATAATAAATACTAGCTGTTACCCGTTGCGGCTTTGCCTGCAATTATAATGTAAGCAATAAAATTTATAGTCAATTTTCAAAATCAGAATAGGTCATTTCATTTTATTATATTGCTATATACAATATTATATGTATTATGGTTTTCGGCAAAGACATAAAATTTTTGCTACTCGATACGCTAAAACAGGGTCATGTCATATTTTAATAAAATACAGTATTATTAAAAAGTCATTATTATACAATTAAACTGGAATAGTATTGTGTTTATCTCAGATACCTAAAACGTGTTCACACCAAATGTAATCTCATTTGGTCCAGTAGTTAAAGTGTATTTGAATAACAAACAAATAAACAAAAACAAACTTTCAGAAATATAATATGATTAACTGTTACCCGTCACGGCTTTGCCCGCAATCATAATATACATTAAAGATCATGCATTACCGTGTTAGGACCAACAACCGTGTTAGTTAAGTTTTGGAGTACTCTTTAAAAAAAATAAGGTTTTTTTTCCTGCATCACCGTTTAACCCAACAACCGTGTCAGTTAGGTTTGGAGTACTCTTTTTAAAAAAATAAATAAAGGTTTTTTTAATGCTTCACCGTGTTAGGCCTAACAACCATATTAGTTTGCTAATGGAGAATTCTGTAAAAAAATATAAAGATTTTTCACGCATCACTATGTTAGGCCTAACAACCGTGTCAGGATATGTAGCCTAATATTTAAAAAAAATATATAAAGGTTTTTTGACGCATCACCGTGATAGGTCCAACAACCGTGTCAGGATATGTAGTACTCTTTAAAAATATATAAAGGTTTTTTCACGCATCACCGTGTTAGTTAAGTTATGGAGTACTCTTTAAAAAAAAAAATATAAAGTTTTTTCCATGCATAACCGTATTGGGCCCAACAACCGTGTCAGTTAGGTTATGGAGTACTCTTTTGAAAAAAATAAATAAAGGTTCTTTTAATGCATCACCGTGTTAGGCCTAACAACTATGTTAGTTAGCTTATGGAGTATTTTTAAAAAAATATAAAGATTTATCACGCATCACTATGTTAGGCCTGACAATCGTGTCAGTTAAGGTTTGGATACTCTTTAAAAAAATAAAGGTTTTTTTCACACATCACAATGATAGGCCCAACAATCATATCAGTTAGGATATGTAGTATTCTTTAAACAAATATAAAAGTTTTTTTACACATCACCGTGTTAGGCCTAATAACTGTGTCAGTTAATATACTTAGCATTCTTTTAAAAAATTTAAAGGTTTTTTCACACATCACCGTGATAGGCCTAACAACCGTGTCAGTTAGGATATGTGTTTGGTATTCTTTAAAAAAATAATGTTTAAAAAAATAAAAGGTTTTTTACGCATCACCGTGTTAGGCCTAACAACCGTGTCACTTAGATTATGCACTATTCTTTTAAAAAATGGGTTTCCTATCACCCAAACCCGTGTTAGACGTATTTTTATTGTTTTACTGATGTGTAGATCAGTAAAACAATAAAAATACGTCTAAAATCAGTACAACACGGTACCGATTTTCGCCGGTAGCAATTTTGAGGTTATGTTGGTCACTTTTATTTTCGATTTTTATCGTACTTCTCTTGCTTTCATATTTTGGATATTTGCTTTTGGGCACACAATAAAGCATTTTAGTAAGAAAAATATCGAAAACTCCAATAGATGCTGCACTGCATATTTACCATTTTTTCATATAATGTAATTACACAAATATATATACTACCTTACAATTAAAGTATCCTAATAAAATTGTATATAATATATATATATATTCTGCACTCTGTTTTAAAAACATTGAATAGTCTTAAATGAAAAATACCAGATTGTGATTATTAGATGAAAATGTAACATTAAAAACAATACTTTTGCAATAAATAAAACATAGATTAAGATTTGTAAAATGGGATTAGATCTATGTCCATCTCAGGTGCCTAAATCTCATGTTCAGTAAACAGTAATTAAACCTAACTATAGTTAACAGATGTTACAAAAATAAAAACTGATAATTATTTTGGGCTAGGTAAGTAGTGTAATGACGTTTTGTAAAACGGGAATAGACCTATATGTATCTCTGATACTTAAACCATATAGGTACCAAATTTCATCTCAATTGGTCCAGTGGTTAAAGCGTGATTGAATAACAAACAAACAAACCAACAAACAAACAAACACACAAACTTTCAGAAATATAATATGAATTAGATAGATTAGATATTTTGTACAAGCAATAATATATTTAATTATAGGAAAGCCTTAATATGCCTTAACACTATTAATATAATTTTGTTTAAAGTCAATTTATTCTTGATTGCTTATTCAAAATTTTTTTATATGAAACATCTAATCAAGTTTAAACAATGCAGAAAGAGGATATTCTGATCATCAAATATCATCACCTCAAAAGTCAGCAGTCAACTTTCCAGCCATCAACCTACAAACAACTCATCAATCTACAAACATCTCATAAATCTACAATCAAATCATCATTTAACAACCAATTCATCAATCTACAATCAATCAACAATCAACTAATTACTTCAGTCATCAGTACTTCTCTACAGACTTAAGTACCAGGTTTTAATGTTGCAGTGGGGTGAGTGCTAGTTAGTGCCCAACATGTCAGCTGACCTTGAGTCCCACGTACTCTTTGCTCACTTCTCTTGGCACTTCACAGATGCTGGGCAAGTTTTTGTCACTAACATTTTAAATTTTCAGGTCTGGAGAAGCCCATTGCATGGTAGATTTTGCATTTTATATTTTAACACAAGTAGTGCCTCCCAGTCTCTGTTTCCCACTAACATAAAGGTATGCTGGGAACTGTCCTTATTTTGTAATGAAATAGAAGTTTATCCGTTCTGTCATTGATAATATCATTTAACTGTCAGTTACGTGATATAATTTTCGGTTTTGGTGTTTTGTGACTTCAGTATTCTCAATATTATGCAATCGTTCAATAATTTATGACCAGTTTAACCGCCAATAAGCTTCTATTTCATTACTTTTATTTAAAAAACATTTTTTGTTTGTTGGCAGTATATTTTATGTAATACAATATTTTTAATTTTTGTTATACATAAATAATAAAATGTAATGCAACTTTAGAAATATGAATTAATAAATCGGAAACCTAAAAAATATTTGGTTTGTGGTTTTAATAAAACAAATCTAATTGCACAAGAAAATTTAATTGAATTAATTGATTTTATTGTTTCGTTTTTGCTTTAAATTAATAATACACATTTCAGCCAACTTAGCAAGTAGTGATGGCTGAACATCACTATCAACATAAATGCTGAACATTCGCTATCACTGAAATATGGTTTTCTACTTTCATACTAAACAAACACATACTTGAAAATTTTATCAATGCAAACTGATAATCTAAACCTAACAAAAACTTTCATAACTTATGAAAATTTTAAAGTTAATTTGCAATTACATACATAAAAATATAACTCATTAGTTTTAAAAAAAGTATACACAGATTTAAAACCTAAAATTATTTTAATTAGTCTAATATTGTTTATATTTATCCTTTTAAAACTACTTAAATCAAATATCTGCAAAGCACAAAAGAGATAAAATCAATGTAAAATGAAACTTGTAACAGTTTACAAATATTTTTGTTTTTAATTAATTTTTTAAACATAATCAATTTATAACAGAAATATATGTTTGTCAGAATAATGTACTGTTCCTAAAGCAGTTTTTTTTGTGTCTTCAGTGTTCTCAATAATGGTTGTTTTTCATTTTCAAAATTTAAAATACTGGAAGCAAAATTTTATAATTAATTTATTATTTTTGTAATAATTTCGTCATTGACATTAAATGATTTTTCTCCCTCTAGTTGGTGTTATATATGTTTGTCTTGGTTCTTGTTGGTACGATTCAGCATTAGGCTTTGTCTCAGTTTACCCAAATAATTCAGATCTTTCTTAAATTCCTATTAATATTTTTTATTTTGTTAATACAGTAGGCTTATAAACAGTTTAAATTAAATTAAATTTTAAAAATATAAAGTAATCAATACTTCAAAAAATATAAACTACATTAAATAGTTATTTTAAATAACAAATTTATTTCTCAATAGGTTGTCGTAGTTATTTTGTTTTGTTTTGTCATTAAAGTTGATAGGTTTTTTTAGTGTTGAATTGGTTGCTGTTGGTTTATCGTTTGTTTTAGGTTTATTCTTCAATTATGGTCATCATTGCAGTCTTGTTTGATTGTTGTTTTGATGGAATATCATTTTTCGATTGTTTCATTTTGTCGATATGTTTTGTTTCAGGTAATTGCTTGTTTTCAGAAGTGGGTTTTCTTCTGTTATTGCATTCTTGGTGGTTGTTGTTGCTGTTGTTTACAAGTTCATTATTTACGATTGGTAGGTTCATGAGTTTGTTATTCACTATTTATATTGCTCAGTGGTTTCTTAAATGATTGGTTACAGTAGCATATAAGTTAAAAAAATTATTAGAAAAAGTAATAAGTAAACAATGTTTTTTCACTGAATTGGAAATTAAAATAATCACAAACAGAAACATTTATAAGTAATCTTGTTACCTTTTTATGTAACAATGTTAAATCAACTGACTGTAAACATTAACATGTTCCAGAAACAAGACACATTAAAATAAAAATAAATAGAATATAAAATGAGACAATCTAAGAAATGAGTCGGCCTTATTGAACAGACAAATAGAGAAACATTTTTAGGAAGAAATAGTTCATCATAATTTCAGCGTTTTAATGCTTATAAAAAATTTTAAATTTTACTTACATCAAAATATTTGCTTTATGAGCCAAATTTAGGAGGACAGAACAATGATTGGACAAGGGTAAATATTTTAGGACCTGCACATTATGAGTTTTAAGACTTATCAACAAATTTTTATAAAATTGCGAAGAAAATTTTAGCTAAAAATAAAAAAAAATATGATAGATATTTACAGTCTAACATTTAGGGCTAATTATTTACATTATAAATGTCTGAAAGTTTATACTCGGTTCAGTTGCAGTGCTCTAATCATACTTATTTATGTATGATTAAGCATTTTTAATAATAAATTAACCTGCAAACAAACAAATAATTTTAAAGTTTAAAATTATATTCTCATATAATACAGTTCAAGAAATTGTTTGTAAAAGATAAAAGCTAAACTTGAGCATTAAATAATGTTAATAAATGCTTGAACTTTAAAAAAATTAAATATATGAATAAATAAAAGTTTAATTATAAAGGAATAATTATGATTAATTGTTGTAGCAAAATCACTGATCATACTGCCAATTAATTCTTTAAAATTTAATGCAACATAAAATACAGTTTATTATCAGATTCAGTAAAATAATGTTTAAGTTTTACAAGTTCAGCTGACATGGTCCTTTGATTTGTTAGTGTAATAACTTTATATTACCTTCTGATCTTCACTTCAGAAAAAGTTCAACGTCTTCATCAACCAGGTCAATTTTTTTGACCTGTTCATCAACCAGAGAACTTTTTATTTAAAGTTATAGGAATTGTTCAGTTCAAAGATAATTTATAATTAAAAATTATAAAAAAATTTAATAATTTTTTTCTAGTAAAGTATAATTGAGGCTTCTAAATGCGTTATTTAAGTAGTTACAGGTTGAACTTCATTACAACAATGCTTTCTTTATCAACATTTGTTGTCTTGCATCTGAGTATATTCTTTAGGGATGGGGAATGTGCTTAGGAATTTTTTTCATAATTTTGGAATTAATTTTTTTTAACTTATTAGCATTTGATTTTATTCTTTAGGAGTTATAGAATTTTTTCATAAAAAAGTAATACATAACATGTTCTTTTAAAATAAATTAGAATAAGTAATTCAAAATTTAATTTTTGTATTTAAAACTTTTTATCGTTTTATCTGTTTTTTTAATAATGTAAAGTAATTGTTTAAAAGAAAGAAGTTTTTAAAATTTTAGAAAATGTTATAAAATAGATTTTGGAAATTTGATGAATTGTTTTTATATTTAAATTTAAACCAAAAATAATTTTTATTTTGGAACGTAATCAGAGGGTTAATTATGCGTTTATTTCGATACATTTTCAGCTTGATCTTCACAGTATGGACTTTCAACTTAATTTATTTTTGATTGTAAGTGACTAATAACATGTGTTTCTCTTTCAGGTGTAGGCTTAGCATGGGCGCCTAGTTTCCCTGTTGGTCCATCACCAGGCATAGCACATTTGTGATTGTCCTAAGAAATGGTTAGTGATATCCAGCTGTTAAGTCTGGATTAGCTTTGGGGGGTTATATAATAATACCATAGCCCCCGTTAGGATCTTAGAATATGTTAGTACACTGTATTTAAAATCAAAGCTAATTAATTTTATTTATTAACTTTATTGTCTACAATATGATTTCATGTGTTGTGTTTCAACATTTGGGCTCTTTTAGTTTTAAGTTTTCTTTGTTTCATCACATTGTGTTGATCTGTTAAATATAAAGTTTTATAACTGAAGTCTTCCAAATAGAAAATATTGATCTTGTATTGGTTTTTGTAGTGAATATTTTGAAGAAAAAAATTAAGAAGAGATATTAAGCAATGGATAAATTTAATGGTGAGTAAATTTAAAGTGTTTTTAGATGTAGTGTGTTTGTGAAACCTATTATTTATATTTTATTTCCTAGGATATTTCTTGGATTGTACTGCATTAAACTGAAAACTGCATTTATCAACTACAACAGTACTAGAAAATAGGATCTGCATAGACTCTGAACTACAAACTGATTAACTGGCAACTACAGGCAACAGAATCTGCGCAGAAGAACTACAAACTGAGGAGGGCTAGAGAGTGATGGGTATGAAAATGCATGCTACAATATTAACTAGCAAAAATAGTGTTAGTCAAAATGGCACTAAGAATTTTTTGAAACTTTGGCATGGGGATTTCCCGATATGAGTTCATTAGTAAAGTCTCATTTTGGGGAGAATTCTTTCCCAGTTTTTCCAAGAAAAAATAACCAATTTTTCATTTTTTCCAAAACAACTTGAGGAGTTTTCTTCAGACATTGACATTGGAGGAGGGGATTCTTCATTAAGAGAAATTCAGTCTAATTTAAAAAACGTAATTTTTCTAATTTTCCAAGCTATAATTGCTTAATTATATTTTTGTTCAAAACTGCTTGAGACTTTGGCATTGTGGATTTTTGAGTATGACAAATTCATTGGTCAAGATCTTATTTTTGAGAAAATTAAAGTTCTCATTGGTCGAGGTTTTATTTGTGAGCAAATTTATAACTTAAATAAAAAAAAATTACTTCTTCAAAATTCTGAAAATGAGCTAAGCTCAGTGTAGCAGTAACACATTTTTTGTATTTTCTCAAACTAGTGAGATTGTATAATTAATTTTCAACATATGCTCTTTTTTGTTAGCTTCAAGTACTTAAATAAAACTAAGCAGTACTCTAAAACAGTGCAAGTTGTTTTAAAGACTTAGAGACCAATATTTTTTGTGAATTTGTTAATAACATGCTTTAAAAGTAAATGGACTGTTAAATCTAATGGATTTTTAAACGTAAAACCTGTAGAAAAAATACAGTGATTACCAAAACATTTCTGCTATAAAAAAAGAGAAGAGTCTTGCTTAAAATGGATAAATCAACAGTGTAAGATAAAAATTTATTTGTTCTTTCTCTAAGTTAGAATTATGCATTTTTCTAAAACATTCCAAAGTACAGTAATTGTACTTATGTGCAAATACTTTAAATAAGGACTTGTAGGTATAAAATTTGTTTTCTTTGTAAGTTGTAAAACATTTTCTTATTTTTTGAGTATTAAGAAATGAGAAACATTGTTACGTTTTTTAATATTTGAAACACTATAGTTTTTATAAAGTAGATTACATTTAGTAAATGAAAGCTAATGATAAAGTTAAGACACTCAATGGTATCTTATAGTGCAGCCATAAACAGTTGTAGTTACTGTTTTTTTTTTTAAACCAGCAGATACCATGTGAGTAGTAAGGAGGGAAATATGATTCAGTGGTAGATGTGTAGTTAGATCACAGATCAGTCTGCTGCATCTCAAGGTCATGAGTCCAGGACTTACAGTTACTGACCCCTAACTGTTTCTGTTATTGCCGATCCGTTGGCATAAAGTATGGGCTACAAAGCTAACCACAAAAATTCTTAGGATAAAGATCAGAAACAATTTGTTTTACAATTTGAACCAAATCGGTGTACGGTAGTAGTTTTTTGTTATAGGATTAACAATATACATACAGACAGAGACTACAAAATGTCACTTTGACACCTAAAGGTTTTAGAACACGCAAAAGTCTGTATAAATTAAAAATTTTTTTGAAAATTGCAATAATTTTTTTCTATAAGCATAGAGTAAAAGTAAAACAAAAACATATGTTTAAACTTAACTGAACGGCTTCAATGCCCATTATTTAATAACATTGGGTTGGCAACCACGCACTCCTGAACAGTGTAGTGATGTTAACGTATAGAAGTTTCTTCAGTACAACCTTACCTTCATTTCTATGCAAAAAATTAAATAAGTATGCTATATGGTTTTTGACTTTTTCTCGGGTGTTTTTGGACCTTATCATACACATTTATTCTATTCACTATAAGATTAATGTTAATCAACGGTACAGACCACTCCGCATATAAAGTTATGTATGATGCCTCATTTCAAAGTTCTTGTACGCGGGAATGAGGGTCCACATTTTACATATATTTTTGATTTTAAATATACATCAAATATCTTTAAAATCAAAAATATATACAAAAAGGAAAAATCAGTTCACATTACAACAAATGAAACTTTAAAATGAGATACCAAACATAATTTTATCTTAACAAATAGCGGAGTAATCTAACTGTTAATTAACATTAGTCTTATAGGGAATAGATTAAAAATGGTCTACAATAGAGGCTAAATTATGAAAGCCATCACTGCTACCGAGAACGTGAGATCATTGCTCTTGACACTGAGCAAATACTTTACTCTGTTCAGTGTTTAGTGTTATCTGCTCTTTGTTTTGTAACAAAATTTACACACAAAGCAATAATATAAGATTACTGAAAGTTGGGCGGAATGTAAGTAAGGCATATTATTGATAACATAAAGTATATTTTACTATAACTATTAATTTAGGCCTATTGGTTTTATTTTCTATTAAAGAAATACAGGAATTTTGTTCACTTTTATTAATTGATCACTGTTTCAAGTGCTTAACTGTTAATTTTTTAGTATTATTTATATTTTTTTATTTACAAATTTAAAGATTTATATTTGCTAAATTTTTGTATTTATCGTTGTTTCACATAGACTATTGTGATATCTGCAAATGTCTTATTATTAACAATTAACTTGATTTTTAAATATAATAATATTTATTATTAACAAAATCCTTGTTTTGATAAAACATATCTATGGGAAGACAGAAATAACATTTAAAGGGATGAAATATATTTGGGCATTGATTATATTGGGAAACTTTTATATCAAATTTCCATTGGAAAAATGAGCTATTGGGGTCTCCATCAACCCAGACCCAGGAAAATAAAATGAGCATTGATCTTGACATCTAGATTTTGCACACAAAAAATTGTTAATGTTGTAAAAAAAATATAGCAAAGAAAATATTTATGATGAGTTAACAAAAAGCCTTAATTTAATTTTAATTTATAGTTTATTGGTGTACGTAATTATTGTTGATAGAAGTACCATGTAGTTTTGCAATGAGTTCCAGTAGGCATAAAAATGTAGACAGTGGTGACAGGTCAGTCAAAGGCTGGTGCTTGGCTGACAGTGACTAGACTCAGCGCAATGTCATTGTTTAGAGCACTCACCCACCACCCTCTGCCCTCTCAGTAGACAATCAGTCAGTGCTTGTTCGATTACAGATGGTCTGCATGCTGCATGTACACTCTTGCTTGTATCATACAATTTTTTTATGGTGCAGTATAAGTTCGTTTAAGTAATTATCATTGTGTTTTTAAATTGTAGTGTCTGTGTCTACAATGAGCCATAAACCAAAATCTAGTGACGCAAAGTTAAAAAAAGCATGGAGGAATATAATGAAAGAAGTGAACAAGTTATAAATATCAAAAGATTAAACTTATTTCCAATAACTTGTTGGGCTATTTTGGCAGTTGCTTCCACAAAAAAACTTTCATTCATGTGTATTGTACAGGCATGTATGTATAATACTATACATTAAACATGTATAATACTATACAGTGTTTTAATGTTTTTTCTAAGTAATTTTACGAGTTTTTCAGTTTGTTTTGACGTTTTTTTTCAATAATACAGTAGAGTCCCACTTACCTGACATTCCATTTAATTCGACCTAGCCTCAAAGAACAATATTTCAATTAATTTAAAAGATTTGTACGAAACTGAATGTACAATGCCCGCGCCACTTTTGTGTCAGGCCTTTATGGCTGACACTTATGCGCCCAGCGTATGTATTTTAGAAAATGTGTTTTTTAAAAGGTAAAAGATATTTTACTTCTCATGAGATTGCGAGATGTAGCGGCAAGAAAAGTCAGAGTTGGTAAACAAAAAACAATTACAAATTTTTTCCATCAATATTGATGACGGATTTCAATTGTCAATTTTTGACGTACTGCTCTTTATTACTGTAATATGTAGTAATAATATAAGTAATTCAATACTTTTAAACATTTTTTAATGGTTTTCAGTGTAATCCGACTTTCCTGCTAATTTGACCCGTTCGCATCTAATTTAGGTTGGATTAGCGAGACTACTGCAATTCCATTTTAAAGGAGTTAGTAAAATATAAGTGCTTATATTTTACTGCAATTAGTTTTTCACAATACAAATACTAATTTACTATAATTTTCTCCTTTTTCAATAATTATTGGCACTAGCGATGTCCGATATATGCCAGATTAGCGAAAGTCTGTTGTCTATTCCGAAGTGAACTTATTACTATGCCTTATGGTTCAATCTTCTTTCCATCCATTGCATGGGATTTTTTAAAGCACTTTTTAATAACACCTAGGGTCCAAGAGGAAACTGTGTGCTATAAGCTGTATTTAATTGACAGTAGTTTGATTTTGAGAAAAAGTATAAGTCAGGAATATATTAAGGCACTTTATTTTTTTAATATATAATAAGTACAAATATTTTAATTATAAAAATATTAAAATTTACTTTTAAAAACTACAACAGTAGGCACTTCAAGTTTCATTATCATAAATTAATTGATAACATACCAATATCTTGAAGGTTACTAGAAAGAAATAATATGGTAACAAAACTTAATTTTATAAATATAGAAACACAATATAGAAAACTTTTTAGAATCTTCTAAGTTAGGCAAAATACATATTTGGATATAAAAAATGTATAACAGTATTTACAAACAAATACACAAATTTTATATAAAGGCTTATAACAAAATACAGTGTCTTGTTTCATAGTAGAAACTCTAATTTTTTATTACATGTATAAATACCAGTGGTAAATAAAATTATATGGTTTTAGAACACAATGTTCTAAAATCCTATAATATAACCTACGTTCTAATCTTTTCAACATAATATGAGGATATTATAATATTACAATTAACATATTAAATTATAATAAATATACAATTATTACTAACTACTCATAATTAAACAGATTAAAAAAATGAACAAGTGTATGTGTTTAGATCAGTCTATAAATAAGGCACATTTTGTATTCAATTATAAAATATTAAGTATTGGTGATTAAATATTAGTATTAAGTAATGCTACCCTATACATATAGGATAGTTCCCTCAAAACAAAACACGCAAATTTTCACATGTTAAAAAGCACTTAACTGGATAAATTTTCTTTTCATGAGGAACAAATTTATAGCCAATATTACAGACATCATATTTCAGTCTATGAAATATATTAAATGGATTCATCCAAATACATTGTTTTAAATCTAATATTTTTCCAGTATTTCACACCAGCAGTTTTAGAGAAAGTGTGATTTAAACGTAATGTACTTAATACTATAGGTGTAATAATTTAATTTATTAACTGTTTAATTTGACCACACACAACTTCTATGTAGTATGCAATAGACATTTTTGTTCTTGTTTTATATATATTCTGGAGTTGCAATCCCTGATTCGAAGGAGTAGATGAAATGAATGGTTGAAGAGCGAAACTGCAGTTGAAAAGATATTTTAGAGAGCTTTTAAATGATGTACCAGAGACAAAAAATAAAATTTATGTGTCTTGGCAATTTTGAAGCAAACACTGTTCCTTACTTTTTTTCACATTAGTATTATGTTCTAGGCTGCCGAAATGATGAGCAAAATTATAAATTGTAAGTACAGCATTTAAGCATACATCGATTTGTGTATAGCATACAGAACACGCATAACAGTTTTCCAGTCTTACAATGTATGCTATATTTAATTCAATAAACAGAGGGACACTGTAAGGATATATAATCTCTTCTAAACTGCTGTATATACTTGGTCCGGCTTGGTTTCGTTGTTCTGCGACTTTAACAGAATGTTTGATACCATTTACATGTTGGCAAAACTGATCGATTCTTTCTGCAACACTTGTGCTAATGTTTAGTTTTGAATTGCATGCAGTGCAGAAAAAATGCTTTCCTTTATTCTCCAAGTAATTTTTATTCCGTTCAATGACTTGTGGTGTTTTTACTGGATAAAATAATTCCCTAAGAGCATCATAGTGTTCCGGGTCTAATGACATTTCTATCTTCTTTGCAGTTATTGATTCAAAACTAACCGACGAAAACACAACATACACATTCTGGATATGGTCGCTGCTGCGGACATGTTGACAAATAGTGTCTAAAATATTATCAGACATGAAATTAAATTTTGACTTACATAAAACACATTGAAACAAATTATTCTTTTTTACAATTAATTCATTTTCCCCTATTTTATCCGGCAAATAAGGTTTAACAATTTCTTTTAATTTCTCCCACTCTGAAATTAAACAACTGTTAAATTTGATCCATAAAGATGGATCAAACTGTGTGTCATCATACTTTGTTCCTGAATATTCAGCTACTTGTGATCTAATTTCAGCTGAATGTTCGGCTACTTGTGATTTAATTTCAGTTGAATGTTCGGGAACCTGTGATTTAATTACGGCTGAATGTTCGGCTATTTGTGGTCTAATTTCAGTTGAATGTTCAGCTACTTCTGACCTAACTTCAGCTGAATGTTCGGCTACCTGAGATTTAATTTTAGGTTTGAAATCAAGTGAGTCTGTATTTTCCTCTGAAAGTAAAACATATTGTTTTGAACTGTCAGGATTAAAATCAAGTTTTTCTGCATCAAGAAAAGAATTAACATTTTTATCAAGCATAAAATCTAAAATTGATCTTGTGTTACGTAAGAAAAAGAAATCTGCATATTGCTTTACTACTTTGAAGCGCAAGTTTTTTTCATGTTTCTTTGATTTCAAGTGCAGACATAATTGAAACACATTGCACTGTGGGTTTTTAACAGATGCAAAAAGTATCACATCACACAAAGTGCATATAAACTGGTTATCACTTTTTTTTTTAACATAATTTTCAATTTGTTCCACTTCTTGTGGTAAATAAGGCGGGAGAAATAGCTTCAAACACTCATAGTCCGAGAGAACAGGACTAGATGAAGTTGAATTAATACTCTGCATACTATTACTAGTTTTATACAACAAAACGTTTTGAATATGCGTTACACCATACAAATGTTCAGAGAAATTTTCATCATTCATTGTGGCATAGAGTTCTGCATTGCACAAATTGCAAAGAAACTGGTTACCAGAAAGTTTCACAATATATTCTAAATTATCTTGTACTTCTTTTGGTAACTGAGGATGAAATATTTCTTTTAAACAATCTTCGACTGAAGTTTCTTCATTTTTTAATGAAACTGCATTTTTTTCTGAACAACTAACTTCTGCAATGTTATGTTTGTCCTGTGTATTATCATATGCTAATTCTGGTTTGCTCTCCGAGTTCATTGGAATACTATTTGCAACATTCTTCACTATTAAAGATTTGTCTGTTTTTATTCTCTCTTCCATAGAACTCGCAGTTAAATTTCCACTTTCCTTTACTGTGCCTACACTTTTAATTTGTTTCTTATTCAAATGACCTTTACTTTTAAAATGAGAACTGAGTTGTTGAGCATTGTTCTCTAGATTTTTTGTTACGTTTAGTTTGGCACCACATGGTACGCACAAAAACATTGTTTCATCTAGTTTTTTAATAAATGCTTCGTTCACTTCCATTTCCTCTAGATAATCAGTTGGAACTAATTGCAATAAACACTCGTAGTCTGACAGTACCTTACTTGAAATATTTGTTTTACTAAACGGTATACTGTTGTAACTTTCACAATTTTTTAAGACATTTGCAATATGTTTTCTTCCGTTAAAATGTTGACAGAAATGTAGTTCATTATGTTGAATATCCGCTGAAATATTTAATTTTGCAGTGCATAATTTGCATAAAAACTGGTTATCAGAAAGTTTCATAATATATTCTAAATTAATTTTTATTTCCTCTGGTATATGAGGATGAAATATTTCTTTTAAACAATCCTCGACTGAAGGTTCTTCATTTTTTAATGAAACTGCATTTTTTCCTGAACAACTAACTTCTGCAATGGTGTATTTGTCTTGTATATTATCACTTGTTAATTCTGGTTTGCTCTTTGAGTTTATTGGAATACTATTTCCAACATTCTTCACTATTAAAGATTTGTCTGGTTTTATTCTCTCTTCCATAGAACTCGCAGTTAAATTTCCACTTTCCTTTACTGTGCCTACACTTTTAATTTGTTTCTTATTCAAATGACCTTTACTTTTAAAATGAGAACTGAGTTGTTGAGCATTGTTCTCTAGATTTTTTGTTACGCTTAGTTTGGCACCACATGGTATGCACAAAAACATTGTTTCATCTAGTTTTTTAATAAATGCTTCGTTCACTTCAATTTCCTTTAGATAATCAGTTGGAACTAATTGCAATAAACACTCGTAGTCTGACAGAACCTTACTTGAAATATTTGTTTTACTAAACGGTATGCTGTTGTAACTTTCATAATTTTTTAAGACATTTGCAATATGTTTTCTTCCGTTAAAATGTTGACAGAAATGTAGTTCATTATGTTGAATATTCGCTGAAATATTTAATTCTGTATTGCATAATTTGCATAAAAACTGGTTATCAGAAAGTTTCACAATATATTCTAAATTAATTTTTATTTCGACTGGTATATGAGGAAATATTTCTTTTAAACAATCCTCGACTGAAGATTCTTCATTTTTTAATGAAACTGCATTTTTTCCTGAACTAACTTCTGCAATGTTGTATTTGTCTTGTACATTATCACTTGTTAATTCTGGTTTGCTCTTTGAGTATATTGGAATACTATTTCCAACATTCTTCACTGTTAAAGATTTGTCTGTTTTTATTCTCTCTTCCGTAGAACTCACAGTTAAATTTTCACTTTTCTTTACTGTGCCTACACTTTTAATTTGTTTCTTATTCAAATGACCTTTACTTTTAAAATGAGAACTGAGTTGTTGAGCATTGTTCTCTAGATTTTTTGTTACGCTTAGTTTGGCACCACATGGTATGCACAAAAACATCGTGTCATCTAGTTTTTTAATAAATGCTTTGTTCACTTCAATTTCCTTTAGATAATCAGTTGGAACTAATTGCAATAAACAATCGTAGTCTGACAGAATATTACTCTTTGAAGAGGCTGGATTTGTTTCTGAACATCCGTATTCTGCAATACGTTTGCCTTTGATATTATCACCCGCCAATTCTGGTTTAGAATTCAAGTTTATTTTCATGTGTGTACTCTCAATATTATTTTCATCGTTATTCTTTGGTTTTGATAAAGATTTATTTGATTTAATTTTGACAATACTTATTCCCTTCACCTGTTTCTTACTTAAATGAGCTTTACCTTTAAAATGAGACAATAGCTGTTTAGCATTGTTCTCTGTATTTGTAGTAACATGCAGTTTTGCTTTACACAGTGTACATAAAAACAAACTATCATTTATTTTTTTAATAAATGATTGGTTTTCTTTTATTTTTTTGGACATATTAGGTGGAAGAAATTGTTTCAAATACTCAAAGTCGGGATTAGTTATACTAGAACCAGTCGAATCTACATGTGTACTGACATAATTGTTTGTTGATTTTAAAACACTAGCATATGTGAGTTCATCATACTTACTGTCTGTACTACATCCAGAATGAACGACGGAACGTGATGGAAATTCATCTAAATTGTTGTGAATATCTGATTTGGGTAGCAGTGAAATATCCGAGTGTCTTCCTTCGATTTTGGATTTTGAATTGTTTTTTGATTTTAACTGGACTTTACTCAAAGGCTTGAGAGTGTTTTCATGAGAGCCAATCAAATGGGAAGTTTTCTCATTAACCTGGATTGGTGGTAAATCAAAATACTTCCTCACAGCTTGTTTATGTCTTAAGGAATCTAAATGCGGTTTAAAATTACGTTTCAAATTTAAAATGTCATGATCAAACTTCAACTGCACATTACATAAGAGACATTTATAATCACTTTTAAATTTTTCAATGAAATACTTGTTTTTTTCAAATATTTTAGGCAAACCTTCTGTGAATCTTTTTTCTAATTCTTCATAATCTTTATTCTGTATGCACTTAGAAGCTGAAGATAATTTCACATTTGCAGTTAATTGGTGGCTCAAGTTAGATTCTGCAGATTTATTATTTGCCAAATATTGATGAGTTACTTCATCGCGCACCTCAAGGATACGTTTCTCTATTAAATCGATACTTTCAACAGAAAAACGTTTAAAGTTCATTTCACCTTTTCCTTTTAAAAATTGCAAATGACTTTTGGATTCAATGTGTTGTACTACACAATCATCACTTACATCTATGAAACAAGAACAAAGCTGACAAAAATATTTACCATTTGTGCTCATAAAAACGTAATATCTATTTATTGTTAGGTGTTCAGGGAAGTACTGTAAAGCGTCCTTTAATAACATTGCAAATTCATTATTTAGTTTTGCTTCAAGATCTTTTTGTTTCTGCTTCCGAATCTCTTTCTTTGACTCTCTCCGGTTTTTATTCTTAATTTTCCTGTTTTCAGCACAATTTTCATCTTCAAAATGTTCATAAATTTTTGAAAATGTACGCTCTACATCTTCAACCATAAATTTCACTGAACATTTCATGCACATTAGTTTTCCATCTTTTATTTCTAAAAGTTCCATAATTCTGTCATTACATTGTGGAAGAGATTTTATTACTTTCAACATGTTTTCAAGATGGATTCCTGTCATGTGAACACGGATACTAAGTTCCAGATCAGCGAAGCTAGCATTACAAGTACATACATCGCAGTTACAAGCATTACAATATATTATATTGTTCACTTTTACTAAAACATTTTCAATTTTAATGTTCAGTTTCTGTTGCATATTTATAAATAACTTTATTATAACTGATTCTTCGAGATCTTTTTTGCCAATTATGTTTAAATAGTTATTGTGTGTTTCACCGTTCAAGTGTTCCTCGATAGTCTTTAGATCAACTGACTCATTTGAGATAAACGTGATTTCAACACGACACAATTTACAAAAGATATAATGACGTACAACTTTAAGATAATTCTCATTATACATAAAGTTTGCGTGAATGTTCTTAATTATATAGTCTATCAACTGACTATTTTTTTCCAAGTCCACTGATTCATTAGGGTTACAATTAAATTGTACATGTATGTTGAAAGATAATTGTACGTCATTATTGAAAATTTCAACAATACCATGACAATTTGGGCATTTGAATTCAATATCGTCTGAATCATCAGAATCCTGATAAATATCTTGTACGTCCATTTTAAAGTATATTTTATTTTTAATATTTCTAATATTTTTATCACGGAATTTTAAATTTAACTATCCAGTAGAAACCTAACCTAGTTCAGCTTACAGGTCCAGTTCATTCAGTAAATTAAATTAATATAATTGTGTTGAAGAACTCGTTAGCTCAGGTCCCATCTAAAATAACAGACAAAAATAAAATAAGTAAAACTAATAAATAATTGATATATTATACTATGATCAACATATAGAGATTGCCAGTTATACCACAGTATTCTGGCCCGTCATATCCCTCCTTTTGAACATGTGATGACTCAATGGATATAAATAACTTGCATGTCAAATTCCTGTAAATTTGGGTAAATACACCAAATACCCGAAGTATTTATAATATTTTGGGAATTAAAAAAAATTAACAAAATATATTAAATAAAAATTAAGTCCATTCTATTTATTTTTGTGTTAACAATAATTTGCAATAACCTTTTCATTATTTCGTTATTTGTGTAATCATGTTTTTTTTTCAATAGCTATCTGTTATCATGTTTTTCAACTGATATCCTGTTATTGCATTCTAGCTCACTGCACTCCTTCAATACGATTTCACTCTTTTTAGCGCAGAAAATACCGTTCTGGTTCTGCCGTTGTCATTGAAATCGTTAACAATATTTTATAACTTTAATGGTTTCGCTATACATAGATACTAGGTTTTCTTCAATGAATGCACTTAACAATGAAATAAAACCATTTAAGTTGTGAATTTCATTTCTGAAATAAAAATGAGTTTAAATATGCTACTACATTACATGAATAATGAAAAGAACTGCAGGGCTCGCAGTGCTGCTGTGCCTCTTCACTGACCACATCCCAAGGCAACTGAATATCATGTTTTACCAAGTCTAACCAAATGCAACTATTAATGCATTGAACACATTGCCTTCCTTAAGATTACAACTGTGTATTTAAACAATGTCATAGAAAAAGATGTCTAAAATAATTTAAAAAACTTGTCATATTACCCTGCATTGTACATAAAAGTATAAAATGTTATTTTTTATTTTACTTATTTATTTTTACAGTGCTAATGTACCAGCCACTACTGCTTATGCCATTTATAATACAAATATCAGCCGCCTCGGTGGCCTAGTGGATAGCATACTAGGCTTTCACCCGAGCACCCGGGTTCGATTCCCGGCGAGGGCTTGGCATTTTCATACGCTATAAATCATCCCATCGTCTGCATTAGCCCAAGTGTGCACAATAGTCAGACGTTAAACACAAAAAAAAGTAATACAAATACTACTTGTAATACAAAACAAGGTTGAGCATGGTTGATTTACAACATGACTGTTTTCTATGTCATCTAGGTAACAATCTGAATTCAAATGTATGTTGAAAGATTATTTTTTACATCATTAAATTTCAACTAACCTATGACAATTTGGGTATTTGAATTCAACATAATCTAAATCATTAAAATACTGAAGATTATTTTGTACTTCCATTTTAGAATATTTTTTACCCGTACTTTTGCAAGTATTTTTATTACAGAATTTTAAATCTCACTAACAAACTGTTCTTATTCACAAGACTAGCAAAATCAAATAATCCAGCGTATACTACAATGCTACCAACCTGTGAAAATTAACTGACACATTTTATCCATATTCAGATGTCAAAAATTCACATGAAAAGTATACAGTCCAACTGATGCAGCAAGATGATTGATGGAATCACATCACTTCATGGGACACAAAACAGCATCTACAAAAATTAAAATGACTAACTAATAAAATCTTTCACATGTTATGCTAAGCGGTCCAATTGGTTTTGTACAAAAAATAAGGACCTGCCTTATTGAAATTACATATATTGGGTACCTACAGGTTCATCAAAACACCAGGAAACTCTCACACCATTTCAAGGCTTTAAAATAAAATAAAAACTACTTAAAATCAATAAAAGTTTGTATAAAATGTCTCTGTAAGAGTGCAGCACAATGCAGATACAAGTGACTGAAATAATTGTGTACAAAAACAGCTGACTACTAAAAAACATTTTTGAAAATAATATTTAAATTATAACTGTACCCAAAGGCTTAAATAACTATTGACTGAATCTCTTTTGAAAGTAGAATCGATAAAACAATCTAGACCAGTTAGTTATATGTAAATGTTGTTCAATAATTGACTCTGCTTTTAGTAAACAGTTAAATACTGATATTCAATTTTGGATAGTGATTTCATATAAAATGTGACATCCTAATATGTTTATACTCCTTTTTGCTTATGTAATAGTTATTGACTAAATCAGTTTTAAAAGTAAAATCAGTAAGACAATATAGGCCAGTTCTAAAATGTCAATGTTATTAAATAAAAGCCTCTTCTTTTAGTAAACAGTAAATACTGTAGCCTAATTTAGATATGTAGGTAATGTAAAATCCAGTTTTAGTATATTTCATTTGTAAATATTTTAATAGGGTACAATGTTAGAATTCAGTTTTTAATATCATAGGTTACTTGTAATACAAAAGTAAAACAAGTAATTAATAACCAAAATATAATCAATGACATTGCTTTAAAATAACTAGTAATTTGCTATATATTATTCGTTTCTTTTCCACATTAACTGCAAAAGACGCACAGTATACACACATTAGTATACATTTTTTTTATACCCAATGAAAAATCACTAGTACACAATGTTATGCATATATATGTTAGTACACATATCCAGTATATGGTTTAAAATACACAAATTAGTATAAAAACGTTCTGTTCAGGGAGTTAGGGAGTAATGGAATTCCCTCCAGCAAAATGATTAGGTCAGATAATTTTTCAAAATCTGTTATACAGGAACAAGGTTTTCACACACTTTAAGAAAAATTTTTGTATTTGTATGTATTTTTTTTTTTAGAAATTTACTTTAAAGTAACGATGTTACAAGTACTTTATGATAGTTTTTTTTTTGTAATAATAAAAAGTTGTGATTACTATTACTTAAAAGTCATGTTCCGAAGCATGTGTCACAGCAATATTAATATTTGAAAACAACATAGCAGACATTTTCATTATTTTGTGATATGTTAATTTTAATTATAAGTTGGATGGAAGCAAAACAAATATTTAAAAATACATCTTTAATTTTTGTATTATTTTTATACAATTTGGGGTTGGGTCCTCCATGTTCCCCCTTAAAAGCATTCATGTTGCTAAAAGATAATAATAATAATAAACTGAGTGCACATTCCGATGTATACAGATTAGGACAGTTCAAAGTCAAATTTACAATATTTAAAATTTTGTACATGGATACATCTATATTATTTAGAGAATTCTCATTGGGAAAAGAACTATTGAAACAGCCTGGGACCCTGGGGTCTTGAAATTATTTATTGCCATATATGTAGCATAAGTGTTCAAAATGTTGGTCAAATCTGATTCAAACTTAATTTATTTTGTTACTAGCTTGGCATCAAAATTACACATGAGACATAGTTGAAGTCTGAATGTTTATCAGGTCGGCGAGGCACTCTTCTGGTTTGGAATTGTAACAAGTTCATATTTTCTATTTATTTGGCTTCCTTCTATTTCCACCTGAGCAAGTTGGTGTCGTCTGCATAGTTGTTCCGTGTGTTGGCAGGCTGTTTTCAACCTATATTTATAATCGATAATATACTGGGAACAACAATTTCTCCGGAATCTATTGTTAAAACTACCAAAAGAACGCAACAATCTGGATAAAGGTAGTGTATACAGGAGATGCGATGCGGTGAGCTGACAATAATCATGGGTGTGAATCTTGCATACAATTAGACCCAAGTTTTAAAATTGGGGCTACTCTAAATCTTAACTTTTTAATTTTACACTTTTTTGAAGATTTGATTTCATCATAATCAGAGTAAAAAATTTGCATATATTCATTTTAAATTCTATTGAAAATACAAAACAGTTGTTTTTCTTCAATGTAATTACATAGCTTGTGGATTTTAACACTAAAATCATATTTTCAAAGAAGTGTAAAGAAGATATTATTGCGATATACTTATTTTTTTGAAAATTTATTGCCATTATGTGAGCGAGACAAATTTTTTTGACTTATGACTCCCTTAAATATTAAAATTTCAAACAAAGATTACATCACTACTAAATACAATACATTGTGTAACGTAGGAAAAAAAAATTTGTTGTTCATAATCTTGTTTTTTAATCTAACTTTTCCGAAGATCTTCATAGACCCAGATTTGTAAGTTAAAGAAATTCTGTACATTTCATATACAAGTTTGACAGAACAGCAAATTAACAAAGTTGCTAGGTTGAATTGGGAAGTTGATTTGTCATTCTCCCCTCCATGATTTTTCAATACTGTACAATGAATTTAGTAAAAATATTTTGTTTAATATCAATCTCTCCTGGTAGGATAGTGTTCTGTCAAAGTCAGTAGCGAAAATTAGTCATAACACTTACTAAGAAATTATAATTGTTTATATTTTGCATATAAAAAAAATATAGTACCCCCCACTGTGTCCGGCAGAGGCAGCTGATGGGCTTGGCGATCTCACCATACCTCTAGCTCATATTACTATCACTTATCTACTACACACATGAAGTACTACATAGTTTGGCTCCTCGCACGGGGTGCAGGCTATAACTGCACCTATTGAGAGGGTTTAGACGTACCTTGCGGTATCCGAATCTAAAACACATTCACGACTTTAACACTTTACACTCACACTTACATTTAGGGAGGTGATAATAGCCTGAATGTGTTTTTCGCCTTAACAAAAATTGGCTAACTCTAAAGTGTTAAATGTTATGTGCTGATGGATCGCTTTAGTAATTCCAATGACTCTCGCCTAATGATATCCTCCCTAGCCTTACTCATACTTGCGTGGCCATGGGTGGATTTTTTTTTGTTTGGTATTTAACGTCCAACTATTGTGCACAATTGGGCTAATGCAGATGATGGGATGATTTATAGCATATGAAAATGCCAAGCCCTGGACGGGAATCATCAAACCCGGGTCCTCGGGGTGAAAGCCCAGTACGCTATCAACTAGGCCACCGAGGCGGCTGACCTGGGTGGATATCATTTCCTTAGCTACTTATGGAAACAACATGAGTTAGAATGTAGATAGAAAGAGCAGAATATAATCACTGTGATACGGGTTAAGAGGGAGCACAAAAATTGAAATGGAAAAACGTAGAACAAGCAACTTGATAATGAATTGGAATCTACCAATTAGAGGACACTAGGACCGTAAAAGGCTTCGTAATTAAACATCTCAAGAATATAGAAAGGAGGCACAATAGATCTACAAGAAAGGGGCCTATAACTCAATGCGGATTGTTGCGACGCTTCAAGCAAACCAAAAACTAAATCCCATTTAGCATTAGGCAGCAGTTCTGTAATTTTACAAATCTCATAATAGTTTCAAAAGCACTAGGCATGTCTTCAGATTCAATTTAATTTATACTATGTACAAATTATTCAAATGTTTTATCAATGTCACAAAAAAAGTAGAACACAATTTATTTAGTTGCAAGTAAGTCGGTCTGCACATAATAGTGTTAGTAAAAGATTACTCATCATAACATAATTTTATGTTATGATGTTAATTTTATGTGTTTTTGTCATAATTTATGTACGGTGCTGCAGAAAACGCTATCATATTTCAGGAAGTCACCATACTGGTGCTGGTGGTTTAGGGATGTTTGTAGCGAGGGTTTCTGTAATTGTATGCGTTGCCAACATGGCTTGAATTGGCGCACACCGTGCATTTGTTGTTAAATCACTTATCCAAAAAACAAAATTATAATTACCTCTCATGAGAGCTTTATTTATATTTTGTCAAGATGCTGGCCCAAATAGAAAAATGATACTGTTGAAAATTTTCATGTTGTATGTTCAGTATTTAAATGAAAATCAATTGGAAGGCAATGTAGTGTTTGGCAGGAATACACAACTTATTATATTGAAATTTAATGAAAAAATATTTTCATAAACAAATATTACAGTAGTCTTAAATAACTGTCATTCTCGGGACTGAAGTGATGGATGGACCATATGTATTTTTGGCGATCTATAAAAATAACGTACTGTACTCTCTTTATAGCACAGAATATTTTATATTATTTTAGGAAAATGTAGTAAAACTCTTAAATTTTCCATTTAAAGTAGAGTCCTGCTTATCCGACCTAGCCTCAAAGAACAATATTTCCAGCAATTTAAAAGCTTTGTAACGAAACTGAATGAACAATGTCCACGTAACACTTTCGTCTCAGGCCTTTATGCCTACATGTCACTTATGCGCCCAGCCGATGACCTACATTCTCTTCAAGAGAAAGAAGGGGGGTCAGCCACCCTTATACCTGCTCTGTTCCTTCATTTTCATCTTTTAGTATCAATTGACATTTAGAGTGCAGTCTGCTTGTGTTTGTTTCGTAACGGTTCACATGTTTTTTTTTTATTCATTGTTTTCTAAAAGGTAACAGATGAGATTGTGAGATGTAGTGGTGAGAAATCATCAAACAGTCGGTAAACAAAAAACAATTACAAACTTTTCCGTCAAGTTTGATGATTTAACGTACTGCTCTTTATTACTGTAGTGAGATTCTGTGTGCTGTTTAATGTTTTTAAGTACAACACATTTAGTAATAATATATGTAATTCAAAGTTTTTTAATGTAATAAATTCATTTGATTCTTTTAAACATTTTTAATGGTTTTCCGAATAATCCAACTTTCCTGCTAATTCGGCCGGGCCAAGCCTTGTTTAGGTCGGATTAGCGAGACCCTACTGTAACTCCAATTATTTAATATACAAATTTTACACACACAGGTCTTTAATACAGTATATTATCCGTACTTAACCTTTTGACAAGTATTGACGTAACAAAGTACTCACATGACTTCATGTGATCAACTTATATGTTGAATGTTATAATCATAAATAGTGTGTGTTTATCATTCAATAGAAACATTCATGCACTCTTTACGGATTTGCTGACACTATTTGAAGTAATTTTATGTTATTCTACTAGATGAAAGGATTGTTTACTTTTTGATTATCAATGTTTGGTTGGGGTAGCAATTAGTACCAGATCTGTCTCCTATGCTATAAATAAGTCATGTCCAGTTACAGTGTTTTGTTTTGCTTAGGTTACTTGTTACAAATTATTTATCATAGAAGACTGTATAAATGTCAGATAACAGAATTAACCTGATGTTAATGTGATGTTAACTGATGGTTAAAAGTGTGTATGTCAATCAAGACTACTGTACTTCCAGATCGGTAACTCACTTAACATTATGACTCCATAAAATCAGTTAAGTACAAGGTATATTTTTCCCCATATTTATAAAACAGTGTTGACATTCATCTTTAAAAATGGAATAAAGCTTCGAGCTCTTTTTGTAAGTAGATGTTGAATATTGTATAAAAATTTAATTATTGTATTAAAACAGTGATGTCAACATACTCTCAATCTCAAACTAATTAACGCTAATATAGACTAGCTGCTACTTTATTACAAAAAATAATTTTTCTTGTTTTTATCTTCTTCGTTATGGACATGTCATAACAGTGAATTCTACGTGGTATATGCACACATTACAAAACTTCACCGAACCCTACCTACTTTATTCACATAATTTATGTTCGTAAAAAAAATGCAGTATTTGTCCCATTGGTAGAGTAATGGCAAATACCTTTTGCATAATAAAAGAGGCATAAAAATATAATAAAATGTTTACATACAGTTGTTTCCATTTATTAATTTTTTATACAAATGCAGTAAAATCAAATACACATCACTAGTAACATACAAATCATATCTCAAATTACATTCATTTAAAAAAAACTACTAGTCTCTAGTTTGAAATTAACTTAATCTAATCTAACAGTTTATTCTTGGGCTCTTCTTTTCTTTCACTGCTGAAGTTGATTATACAGTAATTAGATACTAAAAGTCTTGTGTATACAAAATTATTCCATCTATGTACTGCAATCAGAATATACAATAAAAAAAAATAATATGACCTTTAAGGTTATATAAATAAGGTCAATAAATTTTTAATTTATTGTAGTGGTTAAGACACTTTTTTGCATCTCTGAAATACACCTTTTTTTATGTTTACTAGACGTCAAGTGGGTAAGAAATCGAATTTCAGTTTTATTCTTGTCAGACATCACGTTCAATTCTGTATTACATAATGTACACCTGAAATGCTTACCCTTCTTTACAATAAATTCTTGTTGATCGATTATAGTCTTTGGTGGCAAATCAGGGAAAAACACTTGTTTTAAGCTACTGATATCTGAACTACTGGATCTCTTTATTGGTTGAAGTTTAATTTCGATTGGTGGTAAGCCAAAATATTCTCTCGCATAATTTGTATGATTTAAAGATTTAAAATGGAATTTTAAACTCGATTTTAAATTTGTATCTCTACGAAAAAACAACACATCACACAAATTACATTTATAATGTTTACCGGATTTTATAATAAAATTTTGGTTTTTTTCTATTACTCGTGGCAAATAATCTTGAATAATTGTTTTCAGTTCTTCGTACACTTCGTTGATGTCGCTGCTAGGCATATTTTTTGGTTGAATATCTACACTAGTCCTAACCTCTGAATACATTAAATCAGTTGCTGAATCAGCCAATGAGTCTTCTAAAAAATAATTTGAATTTGTTCCATGCTCTGTAAAATTTTTCAAACGTTCTACAGGTGAATGTTTCTCTTTCGTGTTATCTGTTGATTTTAATTCACCAGACTCAAAAAGCAAATTTTTATTGATTTCAACCTGTGACAATTCGTTTACCAAGTATTTGTGACTTGAAGATTTAAAATGCTCATTCAAAGTTTTTAAACACAGTGAATCAAGCGAGACAAACAACAGCTCATCACAAGCAATACATTTGAAATAATCTCCTTCTTTTGCAATAAAACACTGATTTTTTTCAATTATTTGAGGCAAACATCCTTCAAAGTGATTTTTCAATTCACTGTTATCATTTTTAACAGTCTTCGTCGAATCTTTACCAGCAAAAGTATATTCTGTTTCTTCCCAATTTTTTATTTCTGAATTTTCAGCAAGGATGAGTTCACTTTTGTCGTTCAAATATTTTAAATGCTTTTCAGACGCAATATGGTTCAGCATGAACTTAATATTTACATTTATTAAACAATTACAAAGCTGACAGAAATATCTACCATCCGTGTTCAAAAAAATGTAATATCTGTTTACGGATAGTTTTTCAGATAATTTATAGAAATCAAAATTTTGTCTCCGTTTTTTAATTCCTCTACATACATTTTGCGTGTGTATTTTACTACTAAAGTGTTCATATACGTTTGCCAATGTGGACTTTATGTCTTCAACCTTAATTTCTAAAGTGCATAATCTGCAAATAATATCTTTGTCTTTTATTTGTAAAAGTTCCACCATTTCATTGTCACATTCTGGCAGCGATTTTATTTCTTTTAACATATTATCAAGGTGAATTGCTGTATGGAAACGTATGCTAGACATAAGTTCTGTATGAGTTATTGTTGTTTGACAGATAATGCAGTTACACAGAACGCAACATACTTTATTGTCATCCTTTATTGCATATTTTACAATAAATCTATTTTTGTTTTTCTCTTGGGATTGTCTGAATATCTTTATTAAATCTGCTTCTGTCCAAGTTTTTTCTTTCAAAAAACTAGCCACACAGTCATTTTGTACAAAACTGATAGAACTTTGAGTCACTTGTTCGTCAATGTTTTTCGAACAAACTGAGTCATCCATTTTACAATAATTGTTCAAAATATATTCCTATTACTTCAGATATATAATGTAGTTTTTATCAAAATACTTAGTGATATCTTATCACACAACGATAGTATGCACAGAAAATTACAGGGAAACAAATTGTGAACTGTGATACTCAACCAAACCACTGTTACAACTATCAAAATAAGCTGATCCACAAATCAACTGATATCTAGTAAAAGATGGTCTATATTTGGACAACTGTTTTGATCTTCATTGCATCACCACAAACACCTGAAAAAAAGTTTTATATTACACAAATGCATAATATTTCTAGAAGGGAAAAATAATACCAATATTTCAATAAAAATTGACTAATATCGAAATAATTTTGTTTATATATAAATTAAAATGTTTTTTACATACCTGAGCAAATGTATTTATGTGAGCTCAGACCTCTAGCTTTATGTGTTTATTGGCAGACCTCTAGCCACATAAACTTCACCATCTACAGACACTGTTAGGATAATAGAAATGATTCTCAAACCTTACTGTACTGTAATAAATATGTAGGATAAAAGTAATCTGAAACTTGTCAAGCTTATCTGAATTCCCTATGAACCATTTGTGCTATGATCCGCTGCCAACTGAGTGGATGAACAGTACTATTTGTGGATTATTGTGCCAACAGCTGGGACGATGAGAGGCCAAATTCCTAAGTTACGTGTGTTTGTGTTCTTTTAGTGTTGTGGCAATTTTTTAAACTTGTTTAAATGGCAGATTTTAGGAGCAAAGAACCTCCACTAAAAATTTTTGCTTCAAGCTTAAAACAATTGCTGTAGAAACCCATCACACGCTTATGGAAGCATTTGGTAACAATACTATGAGACAAGGAAAAACTTTCTTGAGGGTGCAAATGTTTCAAGGAAGGATGGACATCTGCTAACAACGATGAGCGTTCAGGGCAACCATCGACCAGAAAACATCGCAAAAGTGCGAAAGTTGCAGATCGTAGATGTATAATCCTTCATGTTTGTGTGATCATAGCATTGTCATAAGGCATATTGACAGATATTTGGGTATGAAATGCACTGCTGCAAAATTTGTACTAAAACTGCTGAGCAGAAACCAAAAATACCATCGCATAGCTGTCTGCATTGAATTCAAAACTGCAGCAAGAGGTGGCCCCAATTTTATCTCCAATATCATAACCGGTAATGAGACATGGGTTTACATTCTCATGACCCTGAAACTAAAGAGTCATGATCACAGTGGAAATCGCCATCTTCACAGAGGCCAAAAAAAAACACATCAAGTTTGTAGCAACATTAAGTTAATATTTTGTCCCCTTGGTCAAATTGTCAATGGAGTTTTATTGTGAAGTTTTGAAATGGCTAGATGAGAGCATTAGGTGCTAATGTTCCGACCCCTGAGAGAACAAGAGTTGAATTCTTCACCACAACAATGCCCCTCACACACATCACTATTAATTTAAAATTTTTTGGCTTCGAAAAACACCATAGTGAATCCCCACCCACCCTATTTGCCTGACCTCACCATATGCAACTTTTTTCTGTTCCTCAAAAATAAAGTTGAAACTGAAAGGTCGTCCTTTTGATACAACTGAGGAGATTCAAAAAGAATCACAGAACATGCTTCGAACACTTGCAGACTTCCAGGGATGCATGAATCATGCAAAAATGCTAGAATTGCTGTATCTATGCCCAAGAGGACTATTTTGAGAATGTGGTAACTAGGAGTTATGGTAAGCAATTATACTTTTATAGGAAAATTCCCTGAACTTTTGCACGTCTTAGTGTATCCCAGTATAGACTTTTATGAGATCAGGAGATTGGGCACCACCAATCAAACCAGGCATTCAATTTGTCATGTATATTTGTTTTAAAATGCAGCATTGCACCATCCTGCATAAGAATGACATATTAGTTTATTGTTCAAGGGGGGGAAACAGCTCTAACCTATCAAGGTTTCTTTTTCTATGAAAAAAGGGACCATAGATTGTGGTACATTAACATACTTGGTAGAATTGAAAATGTACTTCTGAGAGATTCTGAAAGTAGTATAATTTTTTGGATCCCCAAAACTGTAATTCTGGCGGTTAATCAATGATAGGAAAAGTAGCTTTATCTGTTAGGTTTAAGTAATCTTGACCACTTTGTCAAGAGGTCAAAAATAAATGTTTAATATGATTTTGTTAGTCGAATTTTATAGGTATTAATGCTTACATGTTCAGGGAAAATAGTTTTTCATAGTTGTAACTCCCAACTCAAGCATTTCATTTTTTTCTTGGCCTCAGTGAAGATGCAAAAGATAAATGGACGTGATTAAGATTTCTCATCTGACGATTTTTATTTGACATGTTAACACTTCTCATTCCTTAAAACTGATCAGCATAACCTGATATGACATAATCATCATAACATTTAAAAAATCCATGTAAAAAAAATCAAAATTCACACCAAAAAAATGCATATAGCATTTTTAGTGCGCACATTATGGACATGTACAATCAAATTCTATGGACTTAAAAAAAAGCTTTTAACTGTTCTATACATTTGAAGATTAAAAGCATTTACAATATGCAAACACCATTTTTTTTCTTTTTTTTGAAATGTTGGTATTATTTTTTGATAATGGACTCAATAATAATTTGATATATTCCTATAGAAAATTGTATATTACATAAAACTTTTAACATTTTGTTCCATACAAATCATAAATACTTCAGTGATTATACAAACATATACACAGTGAAAACAATCTGCTCACACATCCACAGGACTGGACATTTAATCATACAACGAAAAAACTGGTTAAACTGAAAATAACATAAATACTACAGTAACAGTTATACAGCTATTTTCTTATTTCAGCGCCAATTCTTTACTGTTATCCTGACACCAAACATAGCACTTATGACTTTATTAGTTTCACTGATTCTCTGTTGCCTACTGCTTTTCATTTCAGCTCGTTAGTCAATGAATACATTAAGTTTATGTTTTGTGCTCCCATTTTATAAAACACACTCGCTAAAATATCTAAAAACACAAAACTGTACACCTGTAATACTCACAGCAATAACAGGAATTCATTGACTGATCCTAAATGTCAACAAGACAATTAAGGAAACAGGTACAGTAAGCTTCATATTACGTAATCACATTTTGTTTCCTTCTTTTTACTGCAAAAGAAGCGATGGACAACTGTAGGTCATTTCCAACGAGTAGCGATGTTTAACCTGAATGATGGTTAAAGAGAGAATATCCAGTGTGTGTGTGTATGTATATACGCGCGTGTGCATATGTTAACAATTAAAACTGTTTATCTGTTTGACAACAGTTTTGTTGAAGAAACTATTGTTCTAACATTACGCTATGATCATATATTGGAAGTAGTTCGAGCTCCAAGTCTGAAGTTGAAATGAAAAACAAGCATTTTGGGAATAACAAGGCTTGTATGTTTTGTTTAGATCTTTACATTTGATTGAAGTTTGAACAAAATCAATAAAGCTGATTCTGAGAAAACATGATTGAAATTTTTTTAACATGGCTTGAAAATATTTTTAATTGAAAAAGTTTTAAAAAATGGTTTCTAGGTATAGCGAACTGGACATACCTAAATGTCAAATTTAATAGAAATCTGTTGATTCATTTTATGTTCGGCAAAGTACAAACATATATATATATTTTACTCAAGACTGAAAATGATTTACTGTATTATAAAGATTTTTGACAATTTTTCCAGTCCCCAAATCTTTTTTATTTTGTATGAGAAAAAAACAACATATAAAAATTAACGATGCAACAAACGTATTTTAATACAATTTGGTTATTTGAAAATTTCTATTGGAAAATGAGGTATTGGAGCAGCCATCACAAACTCATGAAACATAAACCAATTAAGACAATACAAAGGTTTAAATAGTTATAAATTTTTACAAAAAAAAAAAAAAAAAAATGTTCCTAATTTTGAACTGCAAAATGGACTTTGCTGGATAACTTGTCTAAGATATATTACCAATATCAATTTTCGTACAGTTTTTGTAAAATTATTTTTATCACTGCAAGACAGTTGCAATTAAAAAAAAAATAATTTGTACAAATCAACATACAATAATAATCAAGGCTCACAGTTGCTTCACTGACCTGATTGAAGCAAATTTCCATTAGTATTTTTCTTTATCTTACCCTTTTTTTGAAATTATGATTTCACTATCATATCAGATTTAAAATCAGCATACACTAGCATTTTCAATTCTTGAAATTGTACAAAACAAAACCCCTGACCACTGTCAAAAAAATTCTTAATTTCAACAGATTTTGGAAATTCAAAATGCTAATGTATGCAGTTTTTGACACTCATTACAATTATGAAATCAAATTTTCAAAAACATTTCAGACAAAAAATATGAATTTTGAAACACACACACACACAAATTTTAATGACTCCTCTCGAAAAGTGATCTATAGGTTAGGACACTGGTTAGTATCAGTGCTCATTTCAATGTCCTAGGTGTGGATCCTACCGTTATGCAATCAAAATTGCTAAAATAGCAAGTGTTTCCAATGGTAATTTATTAACAAGAAGAACTATATATATAAATATACATTAACATAATTTCTATAATATAAGAAACATTACATCGTAAAAGTCTATTACCCGAAGTTGAATACAAAGAATAATTATGAGAAAGAAAACCAATACAATTTTGAATTCAATATTTATTAAAACAAACATTACAAAACATGAAGGCATTTAAGAATCTTGTCTTAATTTTGTTTGTACATGTGCAAAATCAAGCCTAACAATATATACTTTAATATTATTCACTAAAACTAGTGACCATATTTGTTATTGCTGAAAACGTGACATTCCTTTATCCCCTCCCCCCCAAGAAGGTCTGGAATATACACAGCAGAGGTGCAGAACATTTTTGGTAACCCATAACCCCTTCAAGGGCCATGCATTTTTATAAAGAACAGAAATGTAATATTTATAAGTTTTGGACATAATTTTAAATTTACAGATATATTTATTAAAATCATTAACTGGAGACTGACATGCACACACACAAAACCAATTTCCATCCAAATCAATGGAAGATTTTTATTTAAAACATAACATAAATATGCCCACTGTTAATTATTTTGAAATATAGTTTATTATAGGACTGTTAACTATATTGGATACATAAATATAATAGAAAAGAATATTTAAAGCTAATTCAACATTTTTTCTGTTATGTAAAACTTTGTTGAGATATACATTAAAAACAATATCAATAATAATAAAGGATTTATTGTAAAATTGTCCATAACTTTAATAACAAATATATCAATAGATTTTATATATACAGATTGCTTTTTTTTAATGAAAAATGTATACTTAAAATACAGTAAAGCACCATTAATCTGAAATTACTGGGGCCAAACCTTTTTTTGTATTAAGCGGAATTGCCCTTAAAATACACTAATATGCAAGAAATACTAACATAATACAGTACTGTATAACGATTTTTATTTTCTTTATTAGTTATTTGTTGTACAATATTACGGATGGAGTATGTTCCCACGCTTAGTTGTAATCATAACATGACATTACAACTTAACAAATAAACATGGCCAACAATGACAAAATGGAATGGTTTAAGACGATTACAACTCCAAAGTGGTTTGCGATACTTTCAAAACTGAACACACACTACTTCTCAATTCAATGGATGCTGACTAATTTAAAGCTGAAGGGATCATTCGAAAAATTATAGCTATACTAAATTTCAAATTAAAATGTCAAGTTAGCAAATTCAAATCGAATATCCAGAAGTCAAACCACTTTTTTTACTGATCATTAAGAACAACATTAACCCACCGTCGAGACGTGAGAAAAAAATCTTACCTTTTTTGGTGCCATTTTTTTCTACATGTAATTGTTTGAAAACCATTCTAGAACAACGGTCTAGAACCGTTGTCGTCTTCAACGACGATACAGAAGTTTCTTAGTCGTGGTTGTAAGTTAATATTTCTTTGCAATGCTGAGAAATTGGGGGGGGGGTAGAGAAGTTATGTCAATGAAAAAGTCTACTCCCAACTAGACTCGTGACCCTAATTTCTGGTGTTTGTAAAAAATTTTCTCACAGGGAAAAACTCATATAACTCATTTTTCTCTCAGTATAACTTCAAATTTTTACATGAATAAATTTGTGCGCACACACACACACTTCATTTTCCGTCATATCTTAGAAGTAAAAATTTATTTTACTTAGATTAGAGGCAAAGATTACATTAGAGGCAAAAAAATAAACAGACAAAAATGACAGGTGAGAATTAATCTCTACACCCAACTAATAACACGAAAATCTTATATTCAACTAACATGGGATTAAAAAAACAAGTTGAAAGCACTTTACTGCATGACTGCAAAGATAGTAAATTATTTGTGTAGAAAATGCTAGACAACTGATTAGAACAATAGGTAGGAAAGAGAAAGTAAGGGTGTATGCAGCCTGTATAACTTTAGGATGTAAGGTGAGGGTTTCTTGACATGGGAATTCTCAAGGTCAATGCATTGGCATAGTCTGGCTTTCAAATGAAATATTTCACCTCCCACAGCTACTTTGGTATACACTTATTTTAAATTTGCACAGCCTATTATTAAAAAAAAGCTAATTGAATTAAATTTTTTATCACTGCTTTTACCACCAAACAAAAAATTGAATAATTACAATTCCAAGTTAAATAAGATTAAATTTGACAAGAGTCCAGTGTATTATATTTTAATTGTAAATTAATAATATAAATTTCAGAAGTCGAAGACTCTTGTCCTTTTTGATTCACCTATATAATGTACTTAAATGAAAATGCAATTTGGGCCTACAAATTGGATTTTATGACTTATAACATGTAGTACCGATAATTTATAACAAAAACATACTGAGGAATAGTGATATAGTTTTTCAATCCTGAAAATATTATCATACACTTTACAATTATAATCGCCTTAAATTATTTCATTCTGCCAAGTAATGATACACTCATCATCTCATCCTTTGTGTTAGGAACCATGTAGATAGGCACTGTCACTTTTCAGCATTATAATCGCATATTTAAAAAAAATGGCAATTTTCAAAATGCTAAAACCGTTTTTTTTAAATTGTGTTAAAGTAAAATACAAAACTTCCAGACTTTATAAATGACCTGTGTATACATTAAACTGAAAACTCTTTAGTAATTTCAAAATAGCATTATCAGTCAACAATAGTACCAAAGATACTCAAGTTCTAATAAATCAGCTTTACCCAAGACTTATCACAAATTAATACACTAGATAAATCTTAATACAAGTATTAAACTCAACAAAAAGTCATCAATTTAACACCCTAATCTATAAGACCCATGATTATCACATTTCACAAGGTATTATTTTGTTACTATATTTTTTTTGTGAAAATTTAAAAAAAATTTATAATTCTAATAAATTCTAATTAAAAAAATTACTACATTATACAAATAATATTTTGTATAAATACTATAATTCTTCCTATTAAAATAAAACAAAAGTTTAGTTATTCTAACAAACTGGTTGGTGGACATTAATTATACATAAATCAATTTATGAACTTTAAATCATATTAATAATTTCCACTCAAATGTCTATCAAACTAATGTTTTCATATCGCATTTGAAATCTTTTTTAAACTTAAAAAACACTTTGGAGTTGGCTTTAATTATGTTTGCTTTTTGTAAACCAATTATCATTTACAGGTTTTCTTGTCCGTGCTTCACCCACATCTTCTTTTCCAGATTTCTTTTTATAATTTTTACTCGTGAAATCTTTTTCTTCAATTGAAGATTTCTTTGCCTGTAAACTATCTGTTTTTGAATTAAGTTTTAGATAGTTTTTTGTAACTGTTTCCCTGTCATTGTTACTAGTAAAATTTCTATTTGAATTACAAGGGGAAGAATTTGTTTTTGAATAGTTTGATTTTACTGCTTTGCCATCAAAGTATGAAGTTTTTGCACCAAAAATACTGTTTTTATCCTCGGAAAATTCTGATTTTTTTCCTGCAACACTACTACTTGATGTTTGGTTGTTTGTAAATGATTTATTGTAAAAAAAAAAATTTACTCGAGGTGTTACAGGTTGTGGTAACACACCTTTAGAGCTCTTCACCATTTCCCGGTGTTTGTAACTCTCCAAATGTTGAGTGAAATTTAATAATGCGCTGTCAACCCTATATGGTGCCTTTATAAAAACATCACATAAAGTGCACAAACAACCATTACAGTATGGTGATAAAAATGTTTTGTTGTCATTGATTATTTTAGGAAGGACTGAACCAAAAATACTTTTTAAATACATGTAACTACTTTTAGGTAAGTGTTCTTTAGCCAATGAGATCGTGGGTACAATTTCCTTTGAGGCAAGACAAGGAACAGATTTCTTTGTTTTTAAATCTGATGATGAGGCTGTGCACAACTGCTCTTTAGTTTCAAGCACAGACATGTTAATTTTTGAAGTTTTGTCACTTTGAAAATCAGAACCCTTGTAAGGCGTTGGGTGTTCCTTTTTAATTGAAAATGCTGAATGTTCAAACTTTGATACAGGTACACTCCTTATTTCAACAAGAGATGCAAAGTTCTTAATATCTTTCACTTCTGTATTTTTTGTTTCAATGGAATGGTGTATTGCTGTATTTCTTGTCTCAAGGAAATGGTGTGCTGTTGTATTTGTGTCGATTGAATGGGGTGCTGCTGTATTTCTTGTGTCAATGGAATGGTGTGCTGCTGTATTTCTTGTTTCAAAGGAATGATGTGTTGCAGTTCCAAATGAAGAAGAGATTAGTGGCTTATCAAAAACAGAACTGGTGCGTATACAGTTAACATGTGCTGACATTGTTTTATCTTGCATTTCCGAACTAGCAGGTGTTTTGCTATTTTCCATATCTGAAGTAACCAGTTTATCGTCAACAGATGTTTTTAAATTAGGAATTTCTGTAAAAGACGAAGACGCGTTTAAAAGCTTTTCCTTTTCCACCAAAAGAGAGTACTGTCTGTCAAGATTAGTATTTAAAAAAAAATTTTCAAATTTTAACAAATTGTGCATAAACTCTTTACGGCATTCCTTGTGTTTACGACTTTTCAAATGGAAAGAGAACTTCAAAACAGGTTCTTCGTTTGCCTTACAAGAAACTAATAGACAGTTACACAATTTGCATGCAAACACTTTTTTGTCCGTCATTATTAAAATAGTTTTGTTGTTTTCAATTATTTTAGGCATAGTTGCCCCAAAGATTTCCGTCAAATGAATGTTATCAAAATAACTTACTGTCGAGTTAGTAAATAAGGATTCTGCATTCGTAGAGGATTCTACTAGACTCTTGAAGGATTCTATATGATTTTCACTTTTCATGTGTTCAAATAAGGCCTTTACTGTGAAAAAGCTTTCAGGCACCTTAAATTCTATGTTACACAACACACACATTAAATACTTTTTTTTAACACTTATAAGGAATCGTACATTTTCTTCTATTATAGTAGGTATTTCTGTATTAAACACTTCAGACAATTTCATATAGGCATCGTAGGCTGCGACTGTATATGCATTTAAAACTGGATCATGAGTTTCAGTTTTAGGCACAGAGTCTGTCTTTGTACAAGACACGATTTCTGATATAGAATTACTTTTCACATTATTTGCTGTATTATTGCCAGCCAATGCAGAAGTATCCATTAAGTTCTGGGTAAAAACTTTTTTTGCAATTATATGGTTGAAACTAGTCATGTGTCGAGTAAGATTGTTAACAATGGACAGCCTCACATGACTGTTTTCTGCAGAATATTGTAACAGATCCGGTTGTACTTCAAAAATAACAGAACACAAGGTGCATATATAGACATTACCTATTCTCTGCAGATAGCACAAGTTTTTTTCAACTAAGTCAAATTTCTTCTGACCAAATAATAATTTTAAACGTACATGGTTTTGATTCTTTTCGGTGGCTGGGAACAGTTCTAGATCTTTCTGCATTCTATCTAAATGTTCAAAGGTGTTTAAATGCTCAAAAAATATTTTGAAGTCCAGTTGATCGAAACACAATGAACAATTGTATTTACAATTTTTAAGATAAATGTAACATCGGTTTTGTTCAAGTATTCGCCTGAAATCAGGCTGTAGATTGTTTATCAATTCCGTATAAACAACATTATTTTTACCTTCAATATACAATGGTCTAAATTCGATTTGAGAATTTAAAAATGTGTTTTCTACAACGTAATGATCTTTAGAAGCACGGTTTTGCCTCTCTTCCATTAATTTCAAACAATCATCAATCTTGTTTGGATCTTCATTAATTGCTCCTGACGTATCTGTGGCAATTAGTTTAGAATGATCAGTGCACTCAATATGGTTCAAAACACTTATAAGATCCAAAGCAATGAAACAGTTACACAGCTGACAAAACAGTTCCCCAGTATTGTGCATCATCATGTACTTACGATTTATTTCAGGAATATCTGAAAATATTTCGTTTATTATAGATTCCTCGTTTAAGTTCCCTTCCACTTCACTTTTGGAACTTTTAAACTGTTTCAGTAATTTTTTATGCAGAGAACTAAGCACATGGATTTTTAAATTATTAACAGTGATTTCCAGTTTTGCAGCTATTTTTATATTCACTGAGCACAACTGACAAATAATTTGATCACTTTTCAAAGTTATATGTAAAGCATTTTCTTCATTGTCCGGAAGGCTTTCAATCAACTCGTTCAAAAATACATCCCTGTGCATACCTATCAAATGTAAGTTTATGCTCTCCAATTGTTCCAGCTCATCTTGCGTAATATCGATGACAACTTCGCATAGTTTACAATAAATTTTATCAAAATTTTTTGAAACCAATTCCTTATTGTAGAATTTCTCTTTCTTTATGTATTGGAAAAGTTTATCAACACCCACATTCATCAATTGCAAGTCACTTTTCACATGACTATCATTGTTCAAATGTTCAAAAATAAATCTGTATGTAATTTCTTGGTCTTTTGTGTACAGTGGCATTTCTTGGCAACATAAAATACAAACGACAAACTGGTCAATCACAACTAAACAATCTTTGAAGTTATCAAGACGTTTCGGTAGCTTTTTAATTGCGGTTTGTTGCAATAAAGTAATCTTTTTTGTCAGATCCATTTTTACAAGTAGAATTAATATTTGTTAATTACAATTCTTTATAAAACTGGTGCCCTTATTTATAAGCAAACTTAACTGTATAAATGTTAAGAAAGAGCTTAAACACACTACAGTGAATCCTTTTTTGTAATTGTTTTTTTTTTAGATTATACTATTTACTAATAACTAACCGTGAGAAATATATTATGATACAATGAAGTTCTAGCGTAAACAAGGACTAAAAAAATTTATAGGTAAAAGGAAAAATCTCACAGAAGTCTCTATGCATCATCTTCTATCTGAATTCCATTCTGTAACAGATAAAAATAATCTAATATTAACAGAATGATTATAATAACTGCTTACTAAACATAATATTAGCATCGCAAAATTATTTTTTTTCATTAATTTAAGGCCCAATTAGAAATATGTAGTACTTTTCAACTATTAACTCATAAAATTAATCAGTTCACTACTGACGTTAAAATAATTTTTAAAAAATATCATATAAAAAGTTACGATTTTTTAAGATTCAGAATAGCCACCACTGTTAAACAGATTTCGCTGAATAACAAACTTTCCAAACCTAAGCTATTATAAAATTTATTTTACACCAAATTTTAATCTAATTGGACCAAAAATGTGAACAATAGCGTTCTAACAACACATACAGTAATCGTCTACTTATGAACAACTGACTTTTAAACTTTCAAAGGTTTGGACAAAGGAATTATAATAAGATAAATATAATCTTAAAAAATGATAATATATTTTAATGTTTAGGAAAAAGGATGAAATATAATTTTATTTAGCACTTCCACAGTTTTACCGGTATTTATAGGGAGCAATTGCTCTGAGATCAGTGCTAGCTGAAAAGTGCCCATTTTTTTCAGGCCTTTTAGTCACCTTAAAATTTACTTTTTACTTTTTGCCCTTGAGTCAGAGTGATACATTATGGTAACACATAGATCTGCACAATATACCTAACTTCTCAATATACAGTCATACACTTTTAAAGTGTTAAAACTAGGTATAAAAAACATTTCTATCATTTTTCAAATGTAATTTTATATTAAATTTTAGAGTCTACCTTATCGCAAGTATTAAGTAGCGGATTTCAATGTTGGTACACATGTCTACCTCACATATATAAAAAGATTATGAATAGAAAGGATACAAATACTGAGACGTTACTGTATTGTAATTTTTTAAATATATTTAGCAATGTTTTTTTCTAAAACCGCACATTCCCCTTAATAAATTATATTTCATAGTCATTTTCAAATTTTATTTAAACAACCTGCATTCAATATTATTCCTGCAATTGGTTACAAATGCAGTGCTTTGTTTTAACTGTCGAACATTGTACTTCCCAAGTTACAAACTTCTCGACTTGTAAACAACCAGCGGGCACATTAAGTTAGTACATAAAGCACTTACTGTATATAGTATTTTCAAAGAGATCAAACATTATTAAAATGTTTTTTTTTAACAAATAACAAAACTGTTTTGTATTAATTACTGTTCAATAACTAATTGCTTAAATGCAATTTTTTAAAAGAATTTCCATTGGAAAAAGAACTATTGGAGCGGCCATTACAGTAAGACCCAAACCCAGGATCATGACACAAGTGCTGTAGATCACTTTTTCCTAAAATCACTAAAAGCGATTAAAATTTTGTGTGTGCATGCGCGCGCGCGTTTTAGCATGCTCACACAAAAACACAATTTTAGTCCAATCTGATTCAAACTTCATACAAATATCGATTTTGGCAGTAGCTTGGACAAATATGTTAACCAGCAAAATTCATTTGACAGTTTCAAAATGGCAGCCATTTCACTACTTTAAAAATTCATATATTTTTTGTCAGAGATTTTTTAAAATCTGATTTTATCATAGTAATCATATTAAATAACGCATAAATTAGTATTATGAATTTTCAAAATCTGTTGAAATTAGAAATTTAATTTAATAATTGTCAGGGTTCATTTTAATATCTGCAATATGATTTAACAGTTTAAAATTCTGATATATGCAGATTTTAATGCTGATTATGATTGTGAATTTCAGAAGAGAATTCCAAAAAAAGTATAAGGTTAATAAAAATTACTTTTAAATAATTATCAACAAGATAGCTGTGTGCCAAAATTATTTTGTACTGTTATCCAGTAGGCCTAGACAGTACTATTTTAAAAATTAATTATACTAAACTGTTTCTACTTCAAAATTACATTAACCACAGTATAATTAGGAGATTGGTATAAAACAAATGTACTAGTTATAATCCTAATAAATACTAGTTAATCCTAGTAAAATTAATAACATTAAAATTCACTTAGGCTATACACACCTTGAACCATGTAAAACTCAAGTAAGTCTTGTATTCTTCTTCAGATCTTCTGTCCCAAACTTGTATCAGTGTACTATTAGTAAATAACTACACTGTTGATATAAAAGATAGGTGAAGAGACTGAATCATATGATCTTGTTAAAGTATCAGTAATTTAAACAATTACAATAATTTTAGTTCTAAGCAAATAACATTTAACACACTTAAAATAAAAATATATCATTAAACAACATGACATTTCAAAAGATTTAATTTTGTTTAACAACATAATTCAACAAAATATTACATTAATGTGTGTTATCAAATTTGTTACTAAAATCGTGACTGGTATTTCTATGACTTAAGGTATTTTCTAATTAATGTGTTTTTTGCTTAGATAAACCTTCCGCGTGACTAAATATTTATGTGTGCTATTTTACACAGTTCAAGATGTTAATATAAATTTTTATTTTTGAAGTATAAATAATGGTTTTGCCAAATTATTAACCATTTGCAAACAAATATTTATGACCATCCTCTACATCCAGTCTTAAACTCCTTTACTTTCCTTGCATGTTTTAATTAAAAAACATAAATCTAATTTTAAATCATTTTAATAAACATGCATAAATCCGGCAAGATTGTCTTGAAATTACATTCACAAAATTCTGCAGGTACTCAACTAGAAACTACTGGCTTACAACAGACGTATTCACTACTCATTTGTCCCCAACAACTGTTTCGTTCTCAGATGTTATTCGTTTTTGTTCACTAACAAAGATTAACAGTTTAAAATGTCAGAACAAAACAAAGAAACAAAACAACAAGAATAATTTAGTTCTGGGTTAAAAGTGTGTATTACAGTTGGCTAGTGACGAACAGTAGCAATAGTGTCATGTTATAGTTAGGTACAACAACTTATCCTGAAATCATTTGGTTAACATCACTGACCCTGAAACTAAGCTTGGGTGTGACACCCCAAAACATTGAACAGACATGGCGTGAAATGCATGGTTAATGTCTTGATATGGCAAAATCACCTATCTATTATTTAGAAGTTACTTTTCCTTAGAAGTTGTTATTAAGCTGCCTTAAAATTAACAGTATTAAGGAAACAAACTAATTTTCAAAAACATTTAAATCAAATTGGCCTAATTTACCGTTGTTCAATTATGTCACATTTAATCTGAACTATTCTCCCAAATTTCTTTTCTTGGCAAAGTTATCAAATTGTTTTATAAATTGAACAAGATATGAGGAGCGATACAAATTCATTGTCCCAAATTCAATCTACACAAGTTTATTTTTAGGTTAGTTATATTATACAAAGCAAAGCTACAACTTAAGTTTAATTGGTACAAATGACGTTAAACCAATTTGTAAATTTTTACAATTTATTTGCCAAAGCAATTTATTAATATCCATTTGGAATAATGCAAAATATAAAATTATATAAACTACTGCAAGTTAAAAACTGCATGGAAGTAGCTAACATGTTTTTTATTGCAAAAACGATTGTGTAAAATGCATGTAATTAATTAGTAAAAAAATGAAAACTTTAAAAAAATTAACTCAAGAAATTAATACAGTTTTATATAAAATTAATATTGTGTGAATAACTTATCATGGTTTTGTATGAAAGTAGCTACTAACCTTGTAATGAATATTATGACTGATATATTCTGATGGATATAGAATGAGATTGTGATAGCACACATGAAGAATATCTCGGAGGGTGAATATCTACACAGATGAATATCTAAATTTAATAATAAAGTATATAATAAAAAAAAAAAAAAATTGAAAATCATTACTTTAATAACACTGGTTTAATATAACAAATATCTAATTACATCAAACAGTTATAAACAAATGAGTTTCAAATATTACTTGCTACAGTGTTCTATTAGTAAAATTTTATGCCTTGTTCAAATTGGCAAGTAAGAAGAAAAATACAGAGCAGTGATGAGTGGGTGTCATTAAATGCCTCATTTGAAGTACCTTGTTTAACCTTGCAAAAGTATGTAACATGTTTTTTATTTCAAAAACATGTTTTTAAAAACCTCAATTTTTTAAAAATACTCAATGATACTGAAACAGTTTTGTGGTAAACCTATTACAAAAAGAGGCAAATTGCAAAGTTCAAAATAATTAGGTCATTTTAACAATGTTCTCGTTATAAGAATGAACAAAGCAATAAATCGTAACATTTAGTAATGGCAGTCACAATGTATAATGCCCATGAGCAGCAAGTATACACAGTATATAATAATGCATGTGACTGGTAAATTCATGTATGAAATTTAGCAGTTCCATGTAATGTAAACAGTAAATGACATCACAATAAAGTTCCATAAAAAACACTCTAAAATCATAAGTAATCTTTAAGAAAAAATTATTTTCTGCAGGTGGAAATGTGTTATTTAGATAATAAGGTACAAAATAAGTTGAAAAATATTAAAAAATAACTATTTGAAAAAAACAACCTCTAAGCCTACTGCATAAATACCTAATATTTATGCTTAGGCTACTGATGTGCACTTTGTATTTCTTTTTAATTTAATCAGGAGCCTACTTTAAAACTAATTGAGTTCTTAAAACACAAATAAATTTATGAAAATCTATAGCCTCTAGCTTTTTTAAAAACTTATCAGGGGTCTATTCCTAAAATAATTGTGTTAAATGTCCAACTGATTAGTAACTCTCGGTTTGCTGATACAAAGTATTCACAATTACAATTCAATGCTGTACAATTTTGGTCATAGTGCGTAAAACATGATACCTGCAAGACGAAAAATGATGCTTTTTCCCCACCGTTATAAGTAGAGTACTTTATTTGCTCTGTTCCATTCCATATTACTGACTTCGATATTCAGGTTAAAATTTTAAATACACTGTCTATTACAACGATAATTACACAGCTTAACAATGCAAGTTTCCAAACCAAAACGAAACTATTAATTCGACTACAAAACTGTAAGTACGAAGCATATACAGAATTGCATACTCAGACAATTGCTTGAACCTGAAATGCTTGCTACTTGCCATTAGCCAATAGGAACAGTCAAAATCCAAGTTCATACAACGTAGATTAGATATAAGATTAGAATTGCTGAACTGCCAAAAAATACTGTAACTTACAGTGAAAATTGTTGGTTTCAGGTTAGCCAACTACATCAACATCACACAGAAAAACTATGAAATTAAAGATTATATATATATATTTTTTTTTTTTTTAAATGGTGTTTAACGTCCGACTATTGTGCACACTTGGGCTAATGCAGACGATGGGATGAGTTATAGCGTATGAAAATGCCAAGCCCTTGTCGGGAATCGAACCCGGGTCCTCGGGGTAAAAGCCTAGTACGCTATCCACTAGGCCTCCGAGGCGGCTGGATTATAAATATATAAGACTATATATTTATATAAGACTATATTTATAAGGCTATATAAGACTTCCGGGTAATGAACATTGAAGAATAAAAAGTATATAAGTACTACATAAATTAATTTGCTTTTTAATAATAAATATGAATAAAGTTATGCTTTTACAGCAAAAAAAAATAAAAACTTGGTGGATGGAAAATAAATTATTTTATAAATTTAAATAAAGTTTACTACTGTTGGGTTAATTTTTTTTTAATTCATTCAAACATTCAAATTTATTTATGATAGAAACATTGACGTGAGTTGTCAGTTATTGCTTTTGCTATGTGAGATATGGACAAAATGTAATAATGGTATATTTTGAACCAATCTTAAAAATAGACAGATTAAGATTATTTAAATTTTTGCTCTAAAATTCCAATTTTTCGATAAATCATATTTATATAATTCATATATTCATCGCGTCTTCAAAATAATTAAAATTAGCACAAAATACTATAGTAATAATTCAGAATTATTATGTTAAGAATGTACTAAAAATAAAAGTTTCAATTTTTATAAAATTATTTGAGAAAATTAATTTTTCCATACAATTTGTTAAAACTCGCACCTGTTTGCAGGTTCAAATCTTGTTATATCTATTGATTTTTGTTTAATTGTAACGTGGTCCTTCGTTTTCACTTATTAGTCTAACGAATTAGTAAAAATGTGCAGTTCTGTAATCTTTTATACGTATCATACAGCCGCCTCGGTGGCCTAGTTGATAGCGTACTGGGCTTTCACCCCGAGGACCCGGGTTCGATTCCCGGCCAGGGCTTGGCATTTTCATACGCTATAAATCACCCCATCGTCTGCATTAGCCCAAGTGTATACAATAGTCGGACGTTAAACACACAAAAAAAATATACGTATCATAGATAAATTTATATAAAAAAATTTAAAAATGTATATTATTAAAGCTAAAGTGATGAAATTATTTAGAAGGCACAAAATAATCAGCTGAGGTTCAGTTATGTTTTTATTTTTATTGCATCTTCCAACTATTTTGAAGGTGTTTCTGTTTTTTATGTACTTTTTAGTGTAGTCGCCCGTTGGTTCTGTTCGTTGTTATTAGTTTTTATTTAAGAGTAGTCAAGATTATTGTGTAAGGCCAACATTGGCGGTAAATGTTGTCGGCATTTTTGTGTTTTTTAAAAATAATTGTCAGTGGAGGAAGAGAATATAAATCATAATTTAGGTGCAGTTTAACAGATTTTTAGCTGATTATTTTATTTAAAGCTTACGCAGCTTGTAATAACAACTTTAATAGTGGCGTTCCCAAGAAACAGCAGGCCTATTCTGTCAATAGGCAAACACTCTGGTAATATTCAAATTTATTACATTAAGTACATTACCTAGTGAATTAATGAATAGGGTTATGTTCTTTATTTCACAGTTTATAATTGTAATTGAATGAGTTTTATATTTTTGTATCTATGAAGCCTACTTAACCCAAGTAGCTTATGTGTATATAACTGAATCTTATCTTATCTTATAAATACTGTATCTCTTATAAGGTATATCTGACTTTTTGGGACTTTCCAGGAGTAATGGTTTTTACATTTTTTTGTTTTGTTATGTGCTGTATAATTTCATTAAGAGATATTAACCAGCCGAAGATTAAATTTATTAGGATGAAGTACTATAAATTATGATTTTGGTATTTATGAAATGTAGGTTGTCCTGTTAAAATAATGATTTTTGAGCTTTGTTTGTTTTATCTTATACCTTATTACTTAATGAACACATATTCAACTGCAGAAAATATTTTTTAAAAGATTACATACGATTTTAGGCTGTTTTTTACAAACTATATTGTGGTGTCATTGCATTTAGGCCTACATTGAATTGCAGCCGTGTGTTATTATTAACTACATGTACTTACTCATGCACATTACACATGATGACAGCCATTACTAAATATTAAGGTTAATTCGTTTTTTCGTTGGGTTGTTCTTGTAATGAAAACATTATTAAAAAGCCGTCCATTATTTGTGAACTTTCGCGATTTGCCTCTTTTTTCTTTAGGTTCGCCACCTAGCAACTGTGTTATATGTTAAGTATTTTTTTTAAATAATTTTTTTTTCGTTTTAGCAGTCAAAAATATGCTACCTATGACTATTCTTAAAAAACTATAATAAAGATGTTTTTATCACCCAACAACCATGTTAGTGAGGTTCACCACCCAATAACCGTGCCATTTAGGTTTTGAGTACTTAAAAAAAAGGTTTTTTATTATTTTAATGATTAAAAACATGTTACCTACTATAGCACTGTAGCAATTTTGAGGTTATGCGTGTCACTTTTATTTTCAATTTCTATCAAATTTCTCATGCTTTTTTATTTTGGATTATTTTTTTTTGGGCATGTAATACAGTATTTTAGTCAAAAAATTACCGAAAAATCAATGACAACCTACATTGAATATTTACCATGATGTTTAGCTATTTATCATGGATCTATATTCTGACATCCATTTTACAAAGCAGTGGTAGCTTTATATCCAGCGCAATAACACTTATTACAAAGTTTAGTTTATCAGAATACTGGTTATATAAACTTTATTATATTATAGCCAGTAATTATATTATATTATATTATAACCTTAATATTATGGAGTTAAACAGCCAGCATGCAAGTCAAATTAGATTCTGAAGTTTTTTTTTAAATAATTTGTGTTCTTGTCACTATTAATAACATACATTTCATTAATGGTTTTTGAGATGAAAATCACTTTCCTACAACCAAGTGAAACACCCAGCATCCAAGTCGATTTAGATTCTGAAGTAAATACCCAACAACTGAGTCTAGTTAGCTGATTTTTAAAAAAATTATATTCTTTTCATTACTAATAACATGCACTTAATTAATCTTTTTACAATGAAAAACATAAGGAGTCATTTAGAGGTTACATTTATCACATTTATTTTTATTATTTTGTATCTTTCTGTTGTTTCCCCATTTTTATATTATCAATTATTGGGCTTTTATAAAGCATTGAAAGTGAAAAATTACCAAAATTGACAACAGTCTTGAAAATTAAGTTTTACTTCTAATGATGAAAGTTAAATTAAATTGAAGTAAGTATTGTAGGCCTACTAATTAAACATGGTGTAACCATGGTAACATTATGTTATTTCTTTCACAAAAATTTTTTTCTGAGTAAACCAGTAGCCTTTCATACTAAGACAGGTATTTTTTACTTCATACTTTTTACTAAGTGTATTAATGAAACTTTACATAAATGAAATTATTTTTATCGATATCTGAAAATACTTTTTTTTATTAAAGTAACTTAATAGATTTTGTGAATAAAAGAGGAAAAAACATTCAGTGTTATTGGCATGGCATAAAGACACTATGTGTACTTTGTATTTAATGGCCACTTATTGTTGTGTAATTACATAATGTTTTTGTTTTATTGCTTGTATGATGTAATTGAGTAATATAAATGTGCAGAACATTTATAAAACTTATGATTTTATGCAAATTTTAATTAAAAATATAATGGAAAAGTATCTTTTTCTAAAGTAGTGTATAGTCATTTGAAAGCAGCAGCTGCATTATATCTGATGTTTGAACACTAGCTAACTTGGTCAGCAATCATAGTATTAATTAGGTTTTATATATATTTTTTTTGCGGCGAAAAACCATTAAGGTTATCATCACCGTTATATAAGTAAATCATTTTGAATAAATAGTGGTGTCCATTAATTACACATTTACCCCATTTAGAATTTGGTATGATCACCAATGTTATTTTCAATGAAAATATATTTGTATTTAGTAAATATGCACTTAACTTGTTTTGGATTTTTCTGTGTCAAAATACTTTATTATATACAAATTGTTTTATAATAATACAAAATACAGACGTGCAGAAACTACAGGAAATTTTAAATAATCTAAAAGTGATCCACATCTCAAAATTACTACTGCTTAAAAGTAGGTAACATGTTTTTCATCGAAAAATATTAATTAAATGTGCATTATAAATAATGAAAATGATATAAACTTTTTTTAAAAAAACTACAGTAAAACCTAAAACAGTTTTGTATTAAAGTAGTATTGTGTGAAAAACTTAACATTGTGCACGCATGAACCTGGTGCATACACAAATGCGATCTAAAAATGCCGATGTGAAAATTTGAAATACAATTCTACAGTTTGGCATTAGAAGAAACCATTTCATTGGTTATTTAGCTGAAATTAAAATTAAAATTCCATTATTGGAACTATAAGTATAGAATTCACCATATTTACAAAACGGCTTCTGCTTACATCCGCCATAACAATCATTACAAGGTTAGTAATTGCTTTCATACAAAACCGTGCTAGTTAAGTTATTAACGCGATGCTACTTAAATAAAAACCGTGTTATGTTCTTAAAATATGTTTTTAAAAAAGTTTCCTTTGTTTTAATTATTAAGAAGTTGCATTCAGTTAATCATTTTCCCAGTGAAAAACATGTTGCTTACTTCCACACAATAGCAATTTTTAGATTATGAGGGTCACTTTTATTTATAATTTTACTAGTTAACAAACTTGTCCATACTACTATTATAATATACTTTGTGTGCCTATTACTATTACTTGGCAGTTTTTGTGCCAAGTTTGAATAAGTAAGTTAGTCAAACCTGCAAATGTGAGTGTGCCAAGACACATACATATGGAGTATTCTTTCTGAACGAGCAACCCCATGCTATCAAAAAATGGTTAGGTCCATTTGAGGTTTATAAGAACTCAAATTGAAAGGTTATGAAATTTACTTTCTAAATATGGTTGGCCCTGGCACAAAATCACTACTAGTGGTTCCAATATGGCTACTGGAAGCACATACTTTCACTACTTTTATTATTTAAACAACTATATTTTTTTTCTTGTGGGTTTTAATAGAGGCTCATTGTTCCCTGACATGTCAACTATAAGCTTTTTGTGTACCCTTATAACCTCACCTTAATTTTTTCCCCTTTTTATTACGATAAAACCATTTGCATGAATCAGGTCAAGGTCTACAAAGGCTCAAATAAAAAGTCTTGAACTCTCCTTTCGAAAGTTGTGTTGCAAAAATTTTGTGATACACGTAAAATCCAATATAGCGGTAAAAACCATATGACTTTTGCATTTTTGTATAAAAAAAACAAACAATCAAACTGTTGAGTCTGACTGTAGTCTATGTAGGCATGTGGAAATTTTTGGGGTTGCTGATCACAAATCCGAAGTCACATTTGTAAAATTCAATATGGCGGATGATATTTTCAAAAATGAACAAATTCATGCCAGATTTGGTATGTAGAAGCTTTTGAGGTTGCTCTTCATGAATCCAAAGTCAGATTTGTAAAATTGAAGATGGCGGACTAGATTTTCAAAAATTAACCAATTTTGGTATTTGGAGATTATTGTGTTATTAGCTATTAGGTAATGAATATTATACATATAATGTATTGAAGATTATTGCGATTAATAAGATTACTAATTAATTAATAAGGTTATTAGGTGGTCAGCCATGTTGGATCCGCCATCTTGAATTTTACAGAACCTGACTGGATACGTGTTCATTGACCCCAAAAACCACTATATACAAAATTTGTCATGAATCGGTTAATTTTTAAAAATATCTGCTATCTTGAACTTTACAAATCTGACCAGATTCATGATCAGCGACCTCAAAAACTCCCACATAGCTACATAGACTACAATGAGACTCAATTTTTTTTGTTTTTTTGATATTTTGATGCAAAAACGCCAAATACAAGTGATTTTGACCACCATATTAGATTGTACATGAACCAAACAATTTTTGCCACACAGCTTTTGAAAGTAGAATTCAACACCTTTCATTTAAGCTCTTATAGACCTCAAATGGACATAATCATTTTTGCATGGTAGGAGGTCGCTCATTTAGAAAGAAAACCTCGTGTGTGTGTGTGTGTGTGTGTGTGTGTGTATATATATATATATATATATATATATATATATATATATAAATTTGAATGACTCCTGAAAAAGTGGTTTAGAGGTCAGGGTCGGTGCTCATTTCATGGTCGGGGTCTTACCATAATGGCCACTCCAGTAGTTCATTTTTCCAATGAAAATTAGCTAAAAATTAACCCTGGCTGCCATAAAATAAGATAAGAATTTCTAGGATTTTTAATTACAAAATCTTGTTGAGCTTATGTAGGTAACAATGATTTATCTATATGCTGTTATCTGTTTCAGGGATGACCGGAATGAAAGATGACAGAGAAGATAGCGAAGGGGAAGAAATGGACCATGACTCTGGTGAATCGGACAAGTCCAGTACTTCTTGCGATAGCAGTGATGCAGGATCTGACTCTGATGACAGTTCAGGTATAAATTATTATTTTTGTTAAGATTATAAGAATATGTATGTTTTATGTGTGTATTAATGTCTATGTAAAATATCTTAATGTATTGTGTGTTATATTTAATGCAGAAATGGATGAGGAAGAGTGCGAAAGGAGACGGACTGAGTGCATTGACAACCTTGCCGATCTGGAACGACAGTTTTTACTTTTGAAGGAGCAGTGAGTAACTTTTATAGGATAGTCCTATAGTAGGGCCTAAAGTCACATTTAATCAAGTACAAATGAGACTAAGACACTGTTGTATTTCATAATAAACAGTGCAAATATATTGTTTAAAATTCTTTCTATGTATTAATGTATAAAGCGAAAAATTAATGTTTAGATATCCGAAATATTTAACAACTTTCACATATTGAATATCCTTAACCACATACTGTAATTAATTGTTCCATTGAGCTGGTTTCAAATAAATTCACAAAGCATATGTAGCTTTTTATCATACATAAGTGCCCGAATAAGGAAACGCTCGGGTAATGTCCCTTTTTTATCCATACCGGCTAAACAGTTGCTTCAACGTAAGTTTTCACAAAAAAATCAGTCGGAAATAAAATATTCTACAACTTTATAATTTAACATTTTTTCTACCTCTTACCATTTTCATGTAAAATTTCCAAAGCATATATAACATAGCAAAGTACGGATATTCAACTGTAGTTCAATTATATAAATGAACTAGATGAGTGTGGAAAAAATAATTGTTGGGCATAATTGTCCAAATTACAGTCCCAGCCAAACAAAACCAAAAAAATAATTTTTTATAGGTTCTTTTGGTTTGATTTCTTGAAAGTGAAAGAAATAGATTTAATTGATTTCATCTCAATTAATTTGAAATCTTTCTCAGTGTATATAGGCATGTAACTTTGCATATGGTTTTCCGATGCTGCACAGTAAAAGTTATACATTACAATATCTTTTAACCTTAAAATGTTACAATGTCTGTTTAATTTTAAGACAATGCACAACATGGTAGTCCAACGTACTGTTTATTAAGAAAAATAAACTCTTAAAGTCTTGATTTAGAAACAGAAGTTTGGCCATTTTTCCTGTCATCTTTACTTAGAAACAAAAGCCATACTGCATCTTTACTGTACTGTGCTGCTAATTTGTTTTTCTTGACATTCATTCATGATTAGTTGATCCCATAATATCCACTAAAAAATTATTCCTTTATTAACTTAAAAATATTCATAAATTACAAAAGCGGTAAGTTCTGTACAATAGGCCAATTTTTGTCATCACAGAAATGACAAAAATCAATTTTTCTTCTTTAATTTTCTTTAATCATTTAAGTTATACAGTTATCATTTAAGTTATAATAAGGATATCCAGATAACGGTATCCTTTTTGTACTGTGATTCATGAAATTGATGTCCTGGACTACAGAATGTGTCAGTCATTTTTGGACTATCGCAAGTCTTCAGTAATGGGTTAAAAAAATCAAACTACTTTTATATAAAATTATTTACCTTGATTAACTGATAGATTTTTAACAAATTTGATTGGAAAATAATTTTTTTCGAAAGTCATTAATACTACATATAAAACAAATCATTATTACCACAAAGCAGGACTACTATGCCCTATTTGGTAGGATAGAAGAACAGTTCACTACAGTAGAATATCGCTAATTCGTCACTAACGGGACCAGGAGCATAGTCGGAACACAAAAAAGGTTGGATTATCAGAGGAACACTTTTATTCACACAAAAACGTAGTTAAATTCTTAGTTTCTCATGAAAATATTGCAGGACTACATATAGGCGTACTTTTAGAGACGTACTGGCAATAACAAACATAAATTAAATCACACTAAAAATAAAAAACACAAGTAAAGTCAAACTGAAAATAAACTTGAGAAGTCATGCTAACAATTTAATCATCTTGTGCTGGTCGAAAAAAGTTGGTAATGCTTTTTTGCCTAGCTGATGATAAACTTAATTTTGCTGCCTCTTGCCTCCATTTTCTTACCCACAAAATATCCCTTGGTGTTGAACTAGAACACCACAAGCCTCCTGCTAGTAAGTGTCTCACAACCACGAATTATGTGTCCTACAGTTTCTTCGTTCTTCCTGCACAACCTATGCACAGTTTTTTCCGTGGTACTAATCTATCCTGTTCATGTGCACTCTCTCTGTTCATGGAACCCTGTAATGAACTCCATGGTCATCTTGAGTTGTGTTCTGCCCAAGGCGTCTGCTGCCCCTTTAAGCCCTCCAAAAGGAGCTTTGCTTAAGAGGTGCTAACTGTGGGAATACCCCTGAAAGTTATCCCATCTTGCCTGGTGATGATTAGTAATCCACCTATTAATAGCAGACCTGACTAACAACAGGGAAATCCGTAAAGCTGGCTCATGTTCAAAAAACGCAGATTCAGATTCCAATCCAGCCAGTTGGTCTGCCTCCTTGTTACCCTTAATCTCTTATGCTCTGGAAACCAGTGAAGAGTAACCTGGTTACCCAGGGACAGAGCATTGAGGTACTCCCTACTCCCAGACCACCTTGGACCAAATTATAGGACCCACAAGTGCTTTTATTACTGTCTTAACTGTCTGTATAAATGCAAATACTAGCTTTCTTGAAGCCCTGTTTCAAATTATCCCAAACACAGTCATTAATGGCCATTACTTCAGCCTGGAAAACGGTTGTGTGCTGTTCCAGGATAATTACTTTCGTCAACCCCGGTCTCAATCAGTACACATCAGCACCAGTACCTGTCTTTATCTTGGAGACATCCATATATCATACTAAGTCTCTAGAGTTTCTCAAAACATGATCTCCCTCAAAAGTCATCTTGACATCAAAGGGTCTAAAAACCTTGCTCTATTTGACCATCTGATCAGGCCCCCATCATCAGAATCAGGTCACCGATCTTTTCTGTGATTATAGTATGCCCCAAAGTTTAGAGTAGCTAGGCACTACCTCCCTGCAGTCTATATACTGCTTTATATGCCTCCTCCATGACATAAAAATCAATAGGGGGATTTCAAGAATGATCTTCAAAACTGCCATAGGTGTTGTGTCCATATAGTCAGTAATACACAGGCAGGCCAACCTCTGAATTTCAGTCAGAGACTCTGGCTCCCTCTCTTGTCAGCCTTAGTCCACCATACCGCAGCACCATATGACACCATTGGTCTATGATCCTATTGTAGTACTCATCATGTCTGGTCTTAACCTCCATGTTTTGCCAACCATTCTTCTAACTGTCATCAAAGACTTGTTGACTTTCCCCATAATATGCTCAAGATGGTTAATGGTTCCAGGTTAACTTAGTGTCCAACACCTAAGCCCCTAGGTATTTCACTTTGCTCGCAACTAGAATTGTCTCTCCAAAGTGCTTAAACCGTCTAAATATGGAGTAATCCTCTTCCTAGTAAATGGAACCAGAGTAGTTTTCGTGAGGTTAACCCCTAGGTTCTTCTGATGGCCAGATTTTCACTATGATAAGGCTCTCTTCTTGGGATCCACCACTGCATTACCATGCCACACCCAGATAAGCACAACACATCATCTGCATATTCTTGGGTATAACATTCTTCTGAAGACAGAAGATCCAAGAGTGAGTCCACTATCAGGTTCCATAAAGAAGGGACAAAACTCCTCCCACCCCCTGTGGACAGCCTCTGACTACCTCCACCTTTTCTCTTAGAGCTTTAGCTACAAATGTCCCCACCAGTCACACACGGTACTATCAGGCTTACCGTGACTAGACAAAGCATAATTGTCAAAACGTTCCTCAATGTCTTGAAAGATACTACCAATTCTCATGAAAAAAGTCCACAACTATCTCCACTAATTTACCTGCTACGTTTTTTATTTTATTGTGAGTTACCTAACGGCTTCATAATTCAGCCTAAACTCTCTCATCATATGCCCCATCTGGTATTTCTAGGATTTCGATAAGTGTCCCCTAATTTATTAACCATCCAATGATCTATATGATATGACTATAATTCGACATGGACTGCTCTTTAGATATACATCACATATTAAATAAGGCGTGGATGCCATTGGTCTCCAAAGTAAGATCTAAAACCTCACTTCTAGCCTTCATTAAGTAGATTGGTGTAATATCTTTATTAAAAATATAAAGTTTATTAAATATATAGAAGCTACAATAAAGGAAAGTAACTGCTGACCTCTACAGTTGATGTTGCTACTCCCCCACACTGTATGATGTGTGTTGACACTGCTGCAACTAATAGTTCAACCGCTCCATCACAGCAGTGCTCCACCACCTTGCTAAATTTTTTTTTTTTTTTGCTGGCAAAAAAAACCAGTAAAATGTTATCATCGCCATCGCGGCACCACCCTTCTAAAGTGGATGGGCAAATCACCATCCATTTCCTCATGTGCAAAGTATGCAGAGGTTAGTACATCCCTTCTGCTCCTAGATCCCACACGTAATTCAGTACTAACTGCCAGTATAATCCCTGGAACATATGGAAGACATAAGTATTTCAATATTATTCCTAACAAATACGCAACCCGTAGGCCTAGCACCTAGGATCTGTCACATAGAAACTTACCTCCACTTACAACCAGTCCTGATATTCTGCCTACTGTTACCCAAGGTTCTTGTACCAAAGCCGTTGGGTGAATTTGTTCAAGCATCCACCATATGACAGCAGTTGCCGCCTTACTGTGATGGAGGTTGGCTTGAACTACTCTAATTGTTCTTAGAAGTAGAAATCACTATAGAGAGGCCCAGACTCACCCTGTAACCCACTTCCTTCATTGTCTTCAGTGATTCCTCATCAATCACCAGCACTAGATTCTTTCCTAACTCTGCTTTTGATCGACAATCCTCCATGCTGAGTCTTTAATCCTGTGTTTTGGACTCACATCATTCTCAGCAATTGGACTGATGGAAGTTTTTCTATAGGTTTCAGGTATCTAGGCCATCACCTTCGCCATCTGGAACATGATCCTGGCCAATTCCACCTTCATAAATAGGCCCCCTCGTCAAAGTTATGGCAGGAATCTTACTTTCAAGCCACTTTTTGGCTCTATCATCTGCACATGTGCTCCGGAAAACTCCATTGTTATAAAGAGAACTAAGGAATCTGGGAGCTGAGCCCTCATCCTCAAAGAATAGTACCTCACCCAGAATGATCTCCTGAATTAACTCTGCCTGTTCTTAATACATAACTACTTCTGGGTAGTTAGTCGGTACAATGACCACCTAAACTGCTCCTTAACTGACCATCTTAACTGTCAGCCCAGTTGCCAGTCACAGGTTTTTTTTCCTTGCCTCAGACTCAGGGTTACTCCTTCAAATCTCAGCCGCTTATGGTGCAAGGAACCACTTGGTTGCCCTTAACCCCCCCGAACCTGCCTGTCTCGCACCCACAGACTGATCACGTTTAGGTTTATTGACTGCAGATTACCATTGGAAGTCCCTGAGCTGCTGCCTTCTCTCTCAGTTGGCTTCTTTGCATTCCTGACAGACATTTGACAGCCTTTCAGTTAGAGTTTAACCTCATCTCTCACTACTTCAATAGCAGAGTGGTGATGAGTGGTCCAGCATCCCCACTGCCTCCTGCACTTCTGTTCTGGCAGATTACACTGGAATGATTGCATCCCCAGTTTCCTCCATTCCCAAACTCTTATTCCCCAGGTCCACCTCTACAAATCCCCCAGGAAGTTTGCAACTCTTATCAGTATCAGATAAAGTAGGTCTGCCCAGTATCTCAATAGTCTGCTTCAATGCAAATCTGGTGGAATCAACGGGATTGAGTTAACCCCATTTCCTCCTTGTCTAGACTCCCACTCCCCAGGTCCACTCCTAGAAGTACCCCAAGGTATGTAACAGTAGTTTTTTCTTTGTTAGTATCCATGTAAGGTCCCACAAATTGCTAGGGAAAAGAAATCCACTCATGCAGAGCCCCATATGCATAGGTGGCTACATTACTACATTTTGCTACATTGAAACTAGAAGTCACCTGGTATCCAGAGTTTGCATACTAAAGGCTAAGCTTCCCCTTAGCCATGCTGCCCTGTTCCACCTGCATAGCATAGCAAAGCATATGCTGTTCCATCTTAGCTTTGGGGTGTCCGTCTTACGCTTCAGCTATATTTATGCTGCTTCTTTTTACAAGCCAGCATCAATCTGTTACCACCCTGCACTGTATGGAGGCGTGTAAGTCTGCTCTTCAGTATTAAAATGTTTTCCATCCCAACAATCTCGTAAGGAATATGTGGTATGAGAAACAATGTACAGATTTGATTCACAGAGCTTCTTAATCCATATTTACCATTTAATTTCGTTATAGGTTGTATAGGGAAAGGATTACACAAGTTGATTCAAAATTGACAGAAGTTAGACTGGGAAGAGCTCAAGAATATTTACAACCAGTTGAAGATCTACAAGAGAATTGTCGAATTAGAATAGAGGTCGCTGGTGTATTACGAGAGTTTGGCCTTGCTAACATTCGAAACAAATATGACGCAGAAGAGCAAGCAACGGAACAGAATCATGACGTAAGGCTTATCTATAGTTACTCTTTCAACTATAATATTACATATGTATTTAACATATTTCTAGCATGATATTACAGTTTAGCATCAGAATTAATTTTGCACAAATTAGCTATGATAGGGAACAAACCGTTGTGTTATATTAAGTTTCACAAATGTGATTGTGGCTGTGGCTAAGACTTCGGTCAGTCTGCTGCATCTCTAAACTGTGCATTTTAATATCATGGGTTCAAGATGTTACTGTCAAAGTTTTGCCTTTATGTTAATGCCAATCCCTTGTCCATATTAGCCTAACTGGTATACAGTATAGATATTAAGCACGTAAAAAGAAGAAAAAAATTAACTTTCAGAATTGGTTTCTCAACCTGGGGTGAAGGTTTGTTTTAGCATTGCAAACTGTGGTTATGATTTTAAGTTTGTAAAATTTATTTGTAATTTGCTATCAGTTTAAAATTTAAATTGTGTAATCTATATAAGTTATGGTATGGTTTCGAGGATGTCGCTTTTTAAAAAAACAACTTTTTATTAATTACAATAAGACTTTAATATTCACTTAAAACTTATTATAATTATTTAAGTTCGTCTCATATGCATTGAGATGAGAACTGAGTGAAACCTCGATTAACACTGAGCTCCTGCTCTTTCTTCTCTAGGTACATGAAAATGCTTACTGTGCTAAAAGCTAAACTGTCAGCATTAAATATAGCTAAGTCTAACACTAAATCTAGCAAAGTTTACAATAATTGTCTATATAACTCCTCCATCCCTAAACAAAACTTCCTGGGGTGGTTGAATAGCAACTTCCCTTGAAGTTCTTCCAATTAGCTTCTTAGACGCCAAGTATAGTAGTCCTCCAATAAGGCGATGGTCCAAACACTGATGTGATGGGTGAATTCTGATCAATTCTGGAGACAGTATCTAGGTTGATCCTGTCGTGTTCTAGCTTCTTTATTATTGTAAAGAACAGTATTATTGTTGAGCTTTATTACCCCTTAAGGATTGATAACTCAAAGTCAAATTGTAAATGCGATATTACAGAATGAGCAAAAGTATTTGGAATTAACTCTATTGTTACAATTGATACTTAACTGTTACTTAATTGTTACTCTACTGTTACAATGGTTACTTAATCCAAAGACTACAGAACTAAATACTAACAAGTATTTTACATTTGGTGTAATTGTTACAAATTCTGATCATACTTAGTTGGTAATGAATATATTTTCGCTTAATTTGTTCATAAGTCTCTTGTATATCACGTTGATTAATTTTGCTTACGTGATAATTTTCTATTATTTCCTGAATTTCATCTTCTCTAGTCACATCTAACAACTTAGTGTTACATTTAACTAACCAAAGTTTGGATTTTTGAAATTTTTGTTATACAAGTCACAAATTTTTCATAAAAGTCGTTTTCAAAATAAATATTATATTTAACATTGGGTACCAAATATTCCTTCACAAACTTAACAATGTCATTATTTAAGTTATTTTCGGATATTTCAACTATTAATCTTATTTTACTGGTTCCAAATAGCTTTAGTATTTTTACGTCCTTAGGTTGATATTTCACAAGACAGCAAAATTTGGTTTTTTCCAAAATTTACCGGCTCGTCTGAGATGGGTATTTCTATTTGCGTGTTCCCTTCATAATTAGAATGGATGGTCTGGTCGCTTTCATGCTTCATTTCCTCTTGATCTGCGGCGTGTCTCTTCTTCCGCGTCAAAATTTGCAATTATTGATTCATTACCGTCCAATTCAGGAAAGTACAAACTAGTTGACTCGGCTATTGTTTTGTGTAGTTCTTCATCAGTAGCACGCTGATTGTTCGCATTATGCTCAGTGATATTTAGCTGTATCCTCGACAAGGCGTCGGCATTTCGGTTTAATTTTCCTTTTTTGTACCTAATCTCATAATCGTACTCCTCTAATTTTAATCTCCACCTAAGTAACCTGGAATTTGATTCTTTAACAGAAAATAACCACTGTAGGGGTTTATGATCCGTATAAATTTTAAATTTCCTGCCGTATAGGTAAGGTCTGAAGTATTTAGTTCCAAAAATGATTGCAAGAAGTTCTTTTTCAAAGTCCGGATATTGTAATAAAGGTTCATTACACAAGATATTTTAGCAAGTTTCAAAACAGTTTATATAGTCAGGTTTATTTATATCAATTTTGACTTCCTTTTTTAAACAGTGGGTGAATGGTTTTGTTATTTTCAAAGTCCTTAATAAACTTTCTGTAGTATCCAAGTAGTCCAAGAAATCCTTTGATTTCTTTTGGCGTTTTCGAATTGGGTAGTTTTTATAGCTCTGATTTTGTCTGGGTTAGGTTTAACTCCTTCTGGTGTCACTATATACCCTAAATAAGCGACCTCTTTCCTCAAAAATTCTGTTTTATCGGGTTGAATTTTAAAATTGGCTTCTCTTAATCTGTTGAAAACTACTCTTAACCTATTTATGTGTTCTTGTAAACTAGTAGAATATATTATTATATCGTCGAGGTAGGTCAAGCGTGATTCATTTTGAATCCCACGTAAAATGTTGTTCATTGCTCTTTGAAAAGTCGGTGGGCTATTTTTAAGACCGAACGGCATTCTTAAAAATTCAAAGTGCCCGGTTTCCGTCGAAAATGCTGTTTTATCAACACTGTCGGGTGCACCTCCAGTTGGTGGAAACCAGATGCGAGGTCTAGGTGCTAAAGTATTGAGACCTCCCAAGTTTATCTAAAATGTCCGTTATATTAGGTAAAGGGAATTTGTCATCGATTGTTTTAGCGTTCAAACCTCTGGAATCAATTACAAGTCTAAATTTCTGCTTATTAGATGCGTCTGATTTCTTGGGTACTATCCAAATAGGTGAGTCCCAAAGTGAATGAGACGGTTGTATTATTTTTTGTTCTAACATATCCTGTATTTGTTTGTCCACTTCCTTGCGATAGATTTCCAGATATCGATAATTCCTAGAATAAACAGGAATCTCATCTGTGGTTCTAATTACGTGTTTAATTTTGTTAGTAAAGGTCAGCTTATTATTTTCTGTGTGAAATAAGTCTAAATATTCTTCTAGTAATTTCATGATCTCGTTTCTTTCTTCTGGGTTCATATGGTCAGTTCTAATTTATTTAGGTCCAATTTATTATTTATGTGATTCAAAAGTTAAAACTAGGGTTGTTTTCATTATATATTTCTTGCTTGTTTGTTTTACAGATTTTGAAATCACTTAATGGTTCAACTTTTAAAGGTTCAACTATTAAACGTCTATCGTCTGTTGTGATATTTATAATAGGACAAAGTGCTTCCCCTTCTACAACTTTCACTAAACATTGTGGTATTTCCAATCCATCACTTTCTTTGTACGATAGTATCCCCTCTCCATTATTTAAATTACCAATTTTAATTTTTATTACTTGTTTAGATCTAGCTTTAATGAGATGGCATTTGATATTTTTTGGAGGTGTATCTTTGTTATTATTATTTTTTTTTTTTTTTTTTTTTTTTTTTTTATTGTTTTCCTTTTCCGTATTGAAATAATGTACAGGAATCTTTTCTCCGCAAAATATTAGCTGATTATGTACAAAGTCTAAATTAATTTTTGTTCTTTCATATTGTCAAGTCTTAGTAGTAGATCGTAATTTTTATGAAAATTAAATAGATAGAACTTTGTTATTTTCTTCCCCAATAAAGGCAATTTACAACTAAATTTTTTCTTTTGAAACACCATGTGCTATAGAAACTTCAAACGGCTCCTGTTTTAGTGTATTTTTGAACAAGCGAAACGCTATTGGTTTGTTATTGAATGACCTGGTGCTTCCTGTGTCTATCAAAATTTTTAGGTTGGTTTTTGGGTCATAGAAATAGGGTAATTCATTTGTGTCGATGTTCATTATGGAAAATCGCTCTTCATTACAGTAAGTCCTAAAAAAATGATTCTGTTCTAAACTGCATGCGTTGTCAACTTCGTTTGTTTCCTCGGTATAAAAATTACTATTATTTTGGTAATTTTCGTCATCGAATTGGGCTTCTTCAAAGTCTGTCACATCCTGGTCTGATAAGGAAATATTAGGTATTTGCCTCGTCAGTTCGTACATCGCGTGGTCATCGTTTTCTTGGTCAACCTGCTTGCCGGTCATCTGGTATAATTTATTTTGTCTGATCGCGGTTCCCGTTTGTCTAGTCGAAATGCTCATTGGCGTGGGTTGATAACTTTGATCTGTTTTTGGAGTATTATTAGTTACTAAATGTTTTTGTGGCTGACTGTAAGGTTGTCTGTGTCCATAGTTAAAGTTGGGTTGTGCTGGTTGATGCAATTGTTTGTAAGAGTTTTGTTGAAACTGATGATTAGGTATTGGTTTACGGATTGGCATGTATTGTTTTTTTGGTGGAATGTTGGAACGGTTTGTTTGGAATAATTTGTTGTTTTTAAACTGGAAATCGTTTGTAAGCATACTGAGTGCTTCTTCAAGTGAGGTGGGGTTTTGGTTCTCATGAGGGACCCTAGCGGTTCCTGAAGTCCCCTTAACAGAACACGTAATGCTAATTTTTGTGCATACTTGCATAGAACATCCCTAGCGGATGGTTCTCTGTTTACAAAAAAATGCTATCTGTAACTTTAATAGCTTTTGAATCTTTTCATAAAATTTGAAAGGTGATTCCCGTTTTCTTGCTTTAATTCTGCCATTTCAAGATTCAAAGTAAAACAATCCTTCTTATCAAAATAACTAGTCAGCAAAATTATTTTTACATCTGCCCAAGCATAAGTATTAGAATTAACTACCATTTCAAGAGCTTGCCCCTTTAATTTTGATAATATGGACGATAACAAATATTAATTTTGGAAATCTTCTAAGTTATCAGCTACAAAGAATTTATTGACCATTTTATCACATATTGTGATGAATCTATTAAGCATGGTTGGTTCTCCGCTAAACTCTGGAATCATGTCCAGGTATTCTTTCTTCAGTGTTGGGATAGACATTGTAATATTTAGTTATTACTACACACAAAAATAAATCAAAATTAAAATTAAAAATCAAATTATAAAATATAATACTTATAAAATAATGCTACAAATTATTTATGATAACCTATGTTTGGTTTATCTTTAAAAATATTCAATTGATTCAATTAACAAATTGATCTTTGATATTTAATTATTTTGTTTGTTAATTATTTAATAAAATTGATGTAACATACATTCGTAGGTATATAGTATATAAAACTATTTTGTGGGATCTACTTACAATAAGATCCAAAATACTTTGCTCATTTTACGCGCACTTGCCACGAAAAATTTGCACAAACACTTCACTTCACTTCGGATGTAGATGTTCACTCTACGGTTGCAAATATTCACTTTGCCGGTTGGTTAATAATATAATAAGTGTATATTATTAAATTGAACGGTTGGTCTTTTGTTCGACACTTCGGTTAACAGTTGAAACTGAAGAAAAATTATATGCACTAATTTTCTCGAAGTGTCCTACCGACTGCGCCAGTTATGGTATGGTTTCAAGGATGTCGCTTTTTAAAAAAACAACTTTTTATTAATTACAATAAGACTTTAATATTCACTTAAAACTTATTATAATTATTTAAGTTCGTCTCATATGCATTGAGATGCGAACTGAGTGAAACCTCGATTAACACTGAGCTCCTGCTCTTTCTTCTCTAGGTACATGAAAATGCTTACTGTGCTAAAAGCTAAACTGTCAGCATTAAATATAGCTAAGTCTGACACTAAATCTAGCAAAGTTTACAATAATTGTCTATATAACTTATATGCATGGATATTTTACAAAATTGCCAATAGTAATGGATAGCAGCAGTGTGGATGAGTGTGACTAGAAAGTTTTTTAATAACTAAGTTTTAAAGGGACATTGTAACTTCTTCATCTAACTACATATAGCGTACAAAACCCTTTGACTGCAATGTCCTGTCCGAAAGTCACATCAGTGTTCTTAGTGTGAGACACTGCCTTGGACGCCAGTCCTCATGACAGCACTCCCAATACGACCACAGCCTATATGGCTGTTTTAACACAATTACACATAATGTCGATTACGCCAATATCAAAGACAGAATAATGATTTTGATTTTGTTTTCGTTATAACTAAATGGACTGCAGTTTATATTTACAAAGTCTTGATTTAGACTGTTTGATTACCTTATTTTCTAACAATTGCTGAGGTTTCACAAAGTAATGAGATTGATGTGACAAAAAAATTAACCAAACATTTTTAGTCATATATCAGCCTTTTTTGGTCTGGATGATCCGTTTGAATATTATTATGAACTTTGTTGTTTTGTCTCTGGAGCATACTGGAAGAACCAACATTTATCATTACTGATAACATGGTTCCATAAATCTGGGTTGGTATCCACTTGTAACAAATCAGCTGCCAGATTTTTTTGTGCTTCTGGCTGTTGCTCCGTGGAATTTTTGGGAACTATTTTTGTATAAATTTTTCTCATGCCTGGATCTTCAGTTATAATAATAATAATAATAATAAATGTCAAACAATTTGTTAATTAATGTTGACTTGCTTTGTAATCATCTTTATGGATAATCTTTGGTAGGATCATTAGATTTCACACATTCTGGCCACAATGACATCTGTCCGTGAGTTTGATGATTGTCCACTATGGTCTTGATCTTCAGCATTCGTTTTACCTTCACAAAACATCTTATGCCAACGAAAAACGTAAACTCGACATATTCTCACTTCCAAAAGTCTTCTGAAGCTGACTGTGAGTTGTCGTTGCATTCTTACTCAGTTTAATACAAAAAGAAATGGCATACCTTTGTGCAATATTTTACGATTCCATATCCGTGACAAGAGACAAAAACGTGTGTTTATTTATTATAGCTAACTCAAGACTGAGCAGTTGCACTGATGTGCTGCTTGAACTAAAATTATGTTAAAGTGATGGTAAAGTATGAAGTGCCTACTTAGCTGCAGGGTTGCCATGTTTTGCAAAAAATAATCAGTCTCATTGTATAATTATTGACCTTGTTTTAAAATATATTATTGATAATGTCATTAATTAATATTAACTTTTGACAAATATATATGTATTTATTTTCCAATCAACTGCAAAAATTTTATTTTTTAAGAAAAGCAATTTCTAGTGCAATATTATTTGATTGTTTTGTAAAAATATTAAATTCCTGTGTTATGTCTCATTTAGTGCCTTGTCTAATAAAAAGTCAACTGTCACATCAGCTGTTTTTAACTCAATATTTGTTTATACAATAGCAAAAGTACGTTATACTAAAGTAATACTTATTCAGTGTGTTTACAATATCAATATGGGTGTTTACAATATGGGTTTACGATACACTATCAATATTGTATTCTTAGCCTACTGACTAAGCACTTATGGATGTCACTTACTGTAGATCAAAAAGTGTAAACTTTGCCAATTCCAAAAGCAGTATTCAAACAACTTTTGCAAGCAGATCAAATCGACCCATGGTGGTATTTCATCTGTCTTGAAGAGCCAATTAAATTGGCCAAGTAGTCAAAAGGTTAACTTCACTTTCTGTTTGCTTGTTACTAGGAACAGAAGTTTCTTACATTATTTAATGGCCTACTTAAACCCAGTGACTTGAGAGCTCTGTCACTTTTCAAATACGCGAATAATCAACGATAATGCACTTTCCAGATATGAAAAAGGAAATTAGAAATGTGTTGAATAATTCGCTCAATCAACCTTAAATTTAGCATTTTGTTTATTGTGTATACTTGCTTTGTTTTTTTAATACAAAAATGTGTGTCCAACCAAATTTATGTGATCTGACAAAAGAGAGAGGATTTGGATGTTAGTTTAATACTTGTGAAATTTCAATTGTTTCTTTTCAGAGCGAGAAATTATTACTGTGGGATTCAATTAAGGAAGACCTTGAGGAGAAGATCCGAAGACTGGAAGAAGATCGTAACAGTGTGGACATTAGTGCTGGCTTATGGATGTGCGAACGGGGACGAGATAAAGGTTCATTTACAGGTGCTTGGCGTAAGGGCAGTAAACAGCATAACGACTCAGGAAGAAGAAAACCAGTTGTGGTAACCGGACCTTATGTGGTTTATATGTTGAGTGACGGGGACATTCTGGAAGATTGGACTGCAATTAAGAAGGCACTGTCAGTTTGTAAAAGGAAATCTGAATGCTAAAGTTATTAAACTGGACTAATAAGGAATGTTTTATTTCATCTCAGAGTAAATACTCAGGGTAATAATTTTAGTAGTTCATAATTTGATGAGAATATGGAACAATCCAAAGGTGAGTGATCATGTGATTTTTTTTTTTTTTTTTTGATAGTAACAAAACGTTTGTTATTTAACCTCAGGTCAACTGACTTGTTATCTAACTGTTATGAAGCATGCAGTTCAATTTCCAAACAGTGCATTTTGTTTATTGGCTTGTTGCTACTTTTTTCATTTTCTGGTTTTATTTGCAGAACTTGAAACATTTACCATTGAAACATTTACCACTTGAAACAAAAAGTATTTATACATATAACTGAAATAAATTAATTTACAGTGGTTTCAATTTATCACCGGACAATGTATCTTAATGTTTTCAGTACAAGTAATTATATATTTTTGAGACCAACGTTGTAAAAGAAACATAACGTAAACAATGCTTTCTGCCTTCTACTCTCAGATGAACACTTGTACTAGATTAATTACTAGCAGACAATAGTGTGCCACTTGAGCTCACCAAACCTGAAGTTTTTTTTATAATAAAGAGAGCATTCATAAAGACAATTAAGTTTGGCATTAGACCTGTACGTAATATTTTGTTTATTAAAACATTGGATTTTTAAAATACACGTTAAGGCTTGTTAAGATATATTTTACTTTTTGCTTTTAAAGATAGAACAAAGATATTTAAAAGCAAAAAATGTATACAAAATGTAAAAAAAAGCAGACCACATACCATATAAAAGATCTTATTAAACATGATTTTATCTTAACAAATAGCGGAATAATCTGTATTATTAGTTAACATTAGATAGATAGATTTAAACTAGAGGAAAGGTAATACAACCCCAGGCACTGCAGTCAATGGACCTATTGTGCAACTAAACCTCTTGAGTATTAATTTAGCAAATTTCTGCCCTTAATAAGTTCCAACATCCAAAAGCTCATTCTGCTGGAAATCCTTAGGGTCCTGAAAACCAAAAACCCCTATTTTTTTTTTTTTTTTTTTTTTGTTTAACATCCGACTATTGTGCACACTTGGGCTAATGCAGACGGTACCAAAAACCCCTAACCTCCTACTAGCAAGAGCCTCACAATCATGGAATATGTGCCTTGCAATTTCCTCCTCTTTCCTGCACAACCTACACATGGTTTCTCCATGGTACATAACTATCCTGTTTATGTGCACTCTTAGACCACAGTGCCCAGTAATGAGCTCCATCATTTTCTTTAATTTTGCTCTGTCCAAGATGTCTGCCTCCCCTTTAAGCCCTCCAATAGAACCCTGCTTAAGAGGTGCTTAATTAACATTAATCTAATGGGAAATAGATTTAGTATTGCGACAAGGTCCACAGACTTTTGAGCTGAACATTTTTTTTTCCATCTTGACAAGGAAATTTTTTCATTTCATTATATAAAACTAGAATTTTATAACTTTATGATTTCAGTTCTAAAACAATCTGCATAAATATTTAGATTTCTAACAAGTTTCCTTGCAGACCGAGCTTGGCTTTTGCAAAAAGGCAATTTGAACTTATTCCACATTTTCTGGAATGCAAACTTTTATTTTTGATGGGCCAAGTTTGTATAGAAAAAAACCATTACTTTTTAAACTTTGCTGCCCTAACCAAGTCCTTGTAGCTCTTGCTTAAGTCTGTCCTGCAAATAAGAGTTAGTGCAGTTTGGCGATTAAGAACCAAAGTGTGAACTAGTCATTATTTTCGTAATACCATTCATCTAGTTTCATATAGGATTCACAAGAAACAAGCTGTGCTCCAAGGCAGTGGTCGGAAAACTTGTCATCCAAAAGAGCCAAATATAAAAAAATAGAAAATTGAATATTATTCAAAGAGCCATTTTTTAAAACTTAAACTTTGCTTTAGTAAAGACATTTTTCTGGAACTAATTGAATTAAAAATACACTCTCGAGCTTGCCTTTGCTAAATATATATTAGTTTAACTAACGGTACATTAAATAAAACTTAGTACCATACTTAAATAAAGATAATATTTACTTAAAAATATAACTAGTTAAACAATATAAAAGGTTTCCTTAAAAAAAACTACAAATACTCCACTAATGTGAACAATGGCTTTGCATTTCTTTGGAAAGTAATGGTCTCAGGTTTGTATGTTGTCACTAAATCGGTATAAAGACTCTCGCATCCACAATTTTTTATTTCTTAAATCCAGCAACTGCATTTCAGTGTTACCAATATCAATATTAAAGGGTGAAAACTTTATTTCTGTTACCATGGCGTTCAGAGGTTTTTTAACAAAGACTAATGTCGCGTTGCTGTTTTTAAAGTCTTTGAACCTGATGAGAAGGACGTTCCTTCATATTTAACAGGGTTCTGAAATAGCAAATTTCAATATTGGACTTATTTTCTAGTCAATATTTCAATAGGCATGTAAGTGTATTAGAGTTTCTCATTCAAAATCTTCGGCAAAAGGCAACAATTTGTTTTCAAATGAAATTACTTCTTCTATCGTTAAAAAAAATTTCTGTACACTTGCGTTTCAAAAAGTTTACTCATTTCTTACAAGGCAAGTTAATAAATAATATTCCATGCCTGCACTAAACGTTTCGTGGAAGAGCCGCATGCGGCTTGCAAGCCACGGTTTGCCGACCACTGCTCCAAGGCATTAATTAATTACTAAGTTAATCTCTAAAAAATAGATTATCCGAGTCTTGGTCATTCAAGGCAGTGTCATAAAAAAAACTACAATATTTTAATATAAAATGCTAATTTTTGTTCAAGTTTTTAATAAATTATGTTTAGTTGTTGGTATAGAATTTGTTTTTTTAACAATAAACTTATTTTTTCCCCAGTCCCAATTACTTCGGATAATCATGCGTTTAATGTACCTTCTTATTAAATTTTATTATTTAAACTATGATCATAGAAGCCAATATTGGATCTTAAGTATTTATAATTTTTCTTTTATTCAGCAACTGTTTTTTTGAGAATAAATATATCTTATGAAAGAAAAAGAACTTTGAAGGACTTGAACTTGAGCAATATATATTGCTCCTATTAGGAATTTTTTTCAAAAAATTCTTTCGTAGTAAATCTCTATATTAAAAAAATGAACGTATCCTCAAAATTTCAAGTCTGTTTATTGTAGAAGGCTATACATTTATTATGAAACAGCAGCCTTCTTTTATAGTTACAGAGTATATTGGGTACATTTTACAAGTGAGCCACCATTGGGCTCTTGGAAACAGGTTTAGAAAATTCTTAAAAATGTAGGTCCTTCCTTACCTTTTTCTCCGTTATAAAATGTGACCTGCCTTTTTCATGGCCATCTTTTAAATTTTGTAATGTGAAGCTCTACTTTTTCTTGTTAAACATCTTATTTTCTATATTGTTTTATGGTATTTTTCAATAAACCTTCTGTTTACAAGATACGAGGGTTGATCAAATATAAACAAGACTGATTTTTTAAAAAATTTATTGCTTACTTACAAATTATTCTTGATACAACTTATTTTTCTACATAGTCTCCCGCACGAGTAACACATTTTTCCCACGGATTGGAAGTTTTTAATTCCATCTTCGTAAAAAGTTCTCGGCGTTCATTGAGCCATTGGAGCACGAAGGTCTCCACCGCAGAATCGTCTTGAAACGCTGGCCTCCAAGCGCCTCTTTGAGTGGCCCAAACAGGTGATAGTCGCAGGGTGATAAGTCTGGACTGTATGGGGATGTTCCATTGGTTCCCAGCCAATTTGATCGAGTTTAAGCCTCGTAGCGTCAAGCGAATGTGGTCGGGCATTATCGTGAAGAAGAATGACGTTTCTTGCCGGTTTAGATTTCCTTTTCCTACGAAAAGACTGTTTTGCGGCCTCTAAAACATCGCAATAATATTGTGCATTTATTGTGCGTCGTTGATGGAGGAAATCGACGTGAAAGGCACCTTGATTGTCGAAAAATACAGTGGCCATTACCTTCCTGGCCGACGATCGTGATTTGACCTTCAGAGGCGCCCTCTCTCCCCTCTTCCGCCACTCCATACTTGCCTGTTTCGACTCGGGAGTGTAATGGTGAACCCATGTTTTGTCATAGGTGACAATCCGGTTTAATAATGCCTCACCATCTCGTTCAAATTGGGTCAATAGTCGCTGGCAAATCTCCAAACGATTCCGTTTGTGAACGTTGGTTAAAATTCGTGGAACCCACCTTGCAGATACTTTGCTGAGTTCCAGGTTTGATGTAACGATTTTTTGAACGCTACCATAGCTCAACTGGAGTTCATCAGCAATAAATCGCAGCGATATACGTCTGTCTTCGTCCAGGAGCTTCCGAACAGCATCAATGTTTTCGTCCGTGACGGAAGTGGTCGGGCGACGATCATGGCTGAGGTTTTCTACTGCTTCCGTCCTTCGGCGAATTCCTTGTGCCAAGCAAAAACGCGAGCTCTTGACAGGGTCCTGTCCCCGTATTGAGCGTCAATCTACGAAAGATTTCAGTCGGATTGACCCCCTCCTTGGCCAAAAACTTAATAATAATTCTATGCTCCACGGAAACGTGCACTTCACTTTCACTCATTGTATAGTTTTATACTGAAGGGTCCGAACGGAAATGTTGCCCGTCTACGCCCGTCCCAAACCTCCCAGGCTACCTGAAACCCCACCCTTTAGAGTTCAATGTCCAACGGAAAAGTTTCTAGAAAGTCAGTCTCGTTTATATTTGATCAACCCTCGTACGTATAACATTCCATGTATAAAAACTGCTGTTAGTAGGAATATCCCAACTGATACAAATGTCTGCCCTTGGGCCTTATGTATTGTCATAACAAAAGCTGGCCTAACGGGAAATTGATGTCTTTGCATTGTGCATCTAAGTTTACTTTTGCTCGAGTCTAATGTGATTCTAGGAATATGAAAATTCTACCTGAAAATTCGAAAGTAATAATAGGTATACACTCCATATAAATTTAGGGCTATGAATTCGCCGTTTTGCGAATTTTTACGGACATGAGACCTAGCTCGATCGAATCTACACCATTCAAAACCCTTTTGTACAAAGTTTTGTGAAATTCGTTAGAGCTGTTTTCGAGATACGCTGAACATACAAACATACATACAGAAATTGCTCGTTTAATATTATAGGATATGAGTTCACAAGCGAAATATTAGCCATATTATAAAAAAAGCATAATGACCAGAGTTTGGTTTTTCGTCCACCAATTTGTAATTTTTGTCTGACAAAATCATGTAAAACACACAAAAACGTTTCAATAAAAATATGTATATATAACGGTTATTACCTATAGAGACTGATTACCTATAATAATACCATGAACAAAAACTGAAAAAACGAACTTCAGTAAAACAAAAATATAATGCTGTTATAGGTAACCTAGCGTCACGTAAAATGAGCGCACGATAAAATATGTTTAGAAGGTCAACCAAACGTCTGACTTCTAAGAAAAATTGATTACACAAAAACTAATCGAAAGTACACTTACTCGTAATGCTGACTGGTCAGCAACTGACTGCCTGAGGCACTGATACGAGGGCGAGGGGTTTGAGTGGATTGGATTAATAATGCTTATGCTTATGATTTTTATTTTATACATGTCAGTATAACGTATATAAAATACTTTACGTATTTCTAGAGTTCAGCGAAAATCACTCACACTTACACGCTATTTACACAGATAAATGTTTAAACACATATTTAGAAGAAACAACCACAAAAAAGATTGTTTACGTAGAAAGTAGTTTATCAACTGCAATTTTAAATTCATATATTTTCGTTGACTGTAGTGTCAATAAATAAATTTAAAGGAAAAGGATATACTTATTATGCCATTATAATATTGGCGGATACTGGACAGTTTTTTTCGTCGATCTGAATAATTTGAACGCGAGCTGTCTGTCCAGGAGCTTCCGAACAGCATCAATGTTTTCGTCCGTGACGGAAGTGGTCGGGCGACGATCATGGCTGAGGTTTTCTACTGCTTCCCGTCCTTCGGCGAATTCCTTGTGCCAAGCAAAAACGCGAGCTCTTGACAGGGTCCTGTCCCCGTATTGAGCGTCAATCTACGAAAGATTTCAGTCGGATTGACCCCCTCCTTGGCCAAAAACTTAATAATAATTCTATGCTCCACGGAAACGTGCACTTCACTTTCACTCATTGTATAGTTTTATACTGAAGGGTCCGAACGGAAATGTTGCCCGTCTACGCCCGTCCCAAACCTCCCAGGCTACCTGAAACCTTACCCTTTAGAGTTCAATGTCCAACAGAAAAGTTTTTAGAAAGTCAGTCTCGTTTATATTTGATCAACCCTCGTACAAGCGTTCAAAGTGTGCAAACTTCTAATCTAAAATACATAGCAAACAATTTTGATTTTTACATTTGTTTATATTCAGTGTTGACTATAATTAAATGACTTTTTGCAAAGGTATGTATTGACTAGTTATAAAACGTTATAACTAAACTAACGAGTTTAGTAATGTTTGTTTGAAATTTCACAATTTTTTACATAATTATAAACACATATAACAACAAAAAAGTACTTGTAACTTTAAATTAAAACAATTCATTATTCAATAAAATTATTTTGAAAATAAATTTAAAATGATTTAAACAAAATAAGAGTTCACTATGATTCAAAAAAGAAATAGTAGGAAATGTATGGTATCTATGTGGTTGATGGGTTATTTCTAAAATAATATGCATATCTGTGTATTAATTATGTTTTCCTTTTTTCTTTCAGTGCAAATTTATCAGTGCCAACAATAGCAACAATTTTCTACATACATGGCCTACAAAGCATTGTTTGTGTGTGTATATATGTGTGAGAGAGATAGAGAGAGTCTGTGTTTCCTCAATTTATGATAGGTCTGTGGTTTTATATATAAATTAAAAATGTATGTTTTAAATTCTTGACATTGTTTTTACTTTCAACTAGAAATGTAAAAATATTTGAAAGACTTAAAGTATTTCACATCCTATTTAAAAAAAATTAATTGTTTATTAATTTGTATTTATTTTAAAGCATAATTAATTATAAAATTTAATGGTAGTATTTTCTGCTGCCTGCATTTAATAAAAATTGTAATATTCCTTTTCGTAAGTGTTTGATTCGTTTGTTTATCAACCAAATGAAAACCTGTTGTTTTTCTTTATAACTAAATGTGATCACCAAATATTAATATTAACTTATGTAATTAGTTCTGCATAAACACTTATATTGGGTCCACAGGTACAGGATTCTATTACAGGAGTGGTAGTTAGATTGGCGATACTTTCATGAAGAAAAGATTCAGATGTTTTTCAGTTTTGGGTGGTTATAAACACAATTTAGCCCTACAAATATGAATATACTTATTTTTTATCAACAAAGGTTTAGGTTATATTTACTCTTTGTGTTCATAATAATATGTGGTTTTACAAATGTATTTTTAATAACAGACCATTATGATTGTAAATATATAGGAACACTCCTCTCACCTTATTACCATTATTGCATAATTTTTACTACTTTATGTTTAATTACAAAAAAAATTTCATTTGTCCACACTTAGGGCAAGTAACCTTCTTCTTGTCCACAAAATGGAGCTATTCATTTTTTTTTTTTTTTTTTAAGGCGACAAGCACATTGAGGCTATTATCGCCTCCCTAAATGCTAGTGTGAGTGTAAAGTGTTAAAGTCGTAAGTGTAAGTATGTGTTAGACTCAGGGATGTCTAAATCCTCTGAATAGATACAGCTAGTCTTCACCCCCCCCTGGGGGGCCAAGAGCTATTCATAGATACCACCTACCATTTTGGCAAAATAACGGAGCATTTTTTTCTAGAGACAGTTCATATCAAGTGTAAAATAAAAAAAAAAATGTTTATGAACTGAAATGTCTGGTGTTTTGAAACTATTGAACTATTTGGACATATTTTTGTCCAAGTTCCATTGCTGGATAACAAACTTGTCCATGCTACTACCAAAATTGATTTTTGTGCCAATTTTGAATTAAATTTTACCATAATTGCCAATGAGAGTGGTATCATGTATATAAAATTTTTGGTGATCTTAAAAAGTGATCTAGAGATCAGGATCGGTGCTTATTTCAAAGTCTTACCATGGTATGGCTGCTGAACGGGAATTTGCTAACAAATTGAAATAAATATTGATTCCATGTAGGTCCACCACATCATAAAATATCCAAAATAATTATCATAATGAATGCCTGACAAAGTAGCATATCTTTGGTTTGTTCAATTTTCAAAATTCTGATTTTATGGGTGACGTTAGCAATTAAATTTATATTTTAAAATGACTTGTTAAAAAAATTTGATATGCTTGGTCTACAAAAACTAACAGTAACAACAGAAGAATTCATACTCCATCTGTGAACAAAATACGAACACATTTGATATCTTAGATATTTTTCTACGTAGTCGCTCTTCTTATTTAAATATTTGTTGCAATTTAACTATTGTTGTCAAATTTAAATATTTGTTTTTTCACTAGCTTTTCTATCCCTTATATACACCCAGCTACTACCATTTCTTTAGCCATTCACTAATGTTCTCTTTCAGTTCATTATTAACAAGGTAGTTTCCGCCCAAAAAATCCTTCACTTTGGAAAAAAGATGGTAATCACTCGGGGTTAAATCTGGGCTATAAGGTAAATGTTCAAAAACTTCCTACTTAAACTGCTGAAGCCAGTTCATCATCAATGCAGTAGCATTCAGACATGTGTTATCGTGAAAAAGCACAATGCCGTTCAACAACAATCCACCCCTTTGTTTTCAATGATGCGGCATAGTGAGTCAGTGAAGGGCTGAAAGTAGGCTGCTTTATTTATGATCTCCTTTCTAGGCATGTAGTTAATGATTAGGACACCCTTTTGATCCCGAAACACTGTAGACATTTTGAAGTGCTCAAATAAATGATTTTAGTGGCTCAGTTGTTAAGAGTCAGACTGACAGGAAGGTCAATGACACAACAGCGGTAGCGATGGGGGAACTAAGCTGCTAATCAGATCAAAACATTCTTTACTTTTCGAATAACCCTTATGTCATTGCCAAATAGTTTGATTTTCAAATGCAATAATAAAACCAAGCAGTTGCTGTAATTGATTAAATACAAAGTTCAAATTAGTACTGAAAATCTCCGACTACACAGTGAAAAATACTCATTTGTCAGCACAAAAGTGACAAGCTTTATTTTAAGATATATTTGAATTTACCTAAAAATAATCTTAGCATGAAAACTCTTTATTTTCAGTTATGATGATGAGACATTTTTTTAATGTCCATACTTTATACTAGTTAGATTAATAAGGACAAGTGATTAGGATTAACAGCATAATGGCAGTAACTGAATCTCGAACTCACGACCTTGAAGTGCACAGTTCAGAGATGCAATAGATTGACTGATATCAACCTTCAAGCCCTTTTCAAAAAATACTGAAAGAAAATTTTATAATTAGAGATATGTGAGATAAATTCAATGGAAATTGCATACAGCAATACAAACCAGGGTATTTTATCATGGTAGAAGAATAAGTATTTCCATTAATACCAATAGATAGCCGCCTTGGTGGTCATTGTTAATAAATGACCTGGATAGCGTACTAGGCTTTCACACCAAGAACCTGGGTTCGATTCCCGGCGAGGGCTTGGCATTTTCATACGCTATACATTATCCCATCGTCTGCATTAGCCCAAGTGTGCACAATAGTTGGATGTTAAACACCACAAAAAAAAAAAAAAAAATACCAATAGAACATTGTAATAGATAATTGATTTACAAGTGTCCGTTTAGTTTCAGTATTGTTATAGCAGCAGGGCAGCATTCGCCATTAGGCTGACTAGGCTTGTGCCTAGAGTACAAAATTGTCAGGCGCAGACAGGAAAAGAATTAATGAACAAAGGAAAGAAGTTGTGGGAAAATGACAGAATAAGTAATATAATTTTTTAATAATATCAAGTAAGCAGAAAATGAAAAGTATTATTGCTTCAAACCAAATAGAAGTAATTCTGAAAAAAAAAAATTTCAACTTCTGTGTTAGTCTCTTATTTTAAGTTCATAAATTTTCATTATGATTATTTGTGAATCATCATTGCATTGTGAATTTATATCTCAAACATTACAAACTTGTTAAACAAAAAGTTAAACTTGTATTGAGTATTGATGAATAATGTCAAGTTTTTAGCATTTTTGGAAAGGAAAGGGCAAATTATGTAGGAGTAAAGGAAGGAGCCACTGGCAAAAGTGCCAGGTACCTAAATATGGTCCTGCGTAGTAGCCTCCATAAGAGCTAACTATTGTTTGAACTAGCAAGCGATAGATTTCTAATGAGATGATAAAACTAGACCTGTTGGTATATCTGTGTATTGCTGAGGTCATAAGAAAATGCTTACTTTATAAAACAAAAACTAGTACAATGGATGAATTTACAAAAACATTATGACATGCAATGAAACAAAAAAAACAATATATTTGTTCAAATGTGTAATGGGAAGACAAAGAGATAGCCACTCTGCCTTTTTATAACATTTTGAATACAGCTTTTGTAAATTAATTTGTGTGTAATTTAATGCCTCAATAAATTTAGCGAAAATGAGAATACAATCATATTTTCATATGTAAATATGAAAGAATATCATAAATTCTTTCATTTACAGTACCACAACTGCTTAAATTTCAGGTATTCAATCAATATCTCACCAGATGGTTTGTACTGGGAATACTTTTTCAAATTCAGCAGCTTCCACAAATGCTAGAAAAATATCTCATTTGTAAAACAAAGAATAATTACTTTTTACAGTCTCTGCAATATAGATAGAAAACAAGTAATTGAGGCAAAAGAAATGTTTATAACGTAAAAAAAAGAACGTTTTCATTGTTTGTTTAATGTTTATTTCATTTTTAATACAATAACAAGAATTACATTTACATCGACGTAAAATTGATATGAAAGTTTAGTAATTTATCGTTTCATGTTTATGTACCTGATTGTTATATATCTCCAGGTTTAGTATACAGTATTTTTAGTTACACTACTAAATGCAACATATAGGAATAGTTTTTAAAAAAATAATAGGGATTTTGTAAAAAAAAACATTTTATGTGAACATTTTATTCTAAACGTTTTATTAACTGTATTACAAATTTGGAAATAAAAGAAATATAAAACGATTACAAAATTGTGTATTTTTTCATACATTATTAAGTAATTAATTAGTATTGGTGTACCTAGTTTTAATTTTGAAAATCATTAAATACCTTCAAAAGATACAAAATGTAGAACATTTAGTTATAAATATTTATATGTGTTATTAAATAAGCATGCAATTTGATCATGATTTCATGTAATAATTGCATCATGGTACCGAATGCAGTGAATGTCACCTAGGATATTTAAATTTGCATTTGCAGACGAGGTGCTGGAACTTTTATTCTAACATGTTGGTATCCCGTACAGTTGTTGATACCTCGGATCTATCAGCTGTTTCAGTAGAACGCAAGTCATTTGAGTGTTGTACATTAGTTATTTATTTGTTTTAAGATACTAATCAATCGCATATAAAAACGTATTTATATATAACAATCATATTTTTTTCATTTATATTTAAAAATCTAAAATAACCTTGGTTGCAAAATTATTTAAATATATGTATACGGAAAATAATTGAGTGATAGTGTTTTCAGTAGTCATCAGTGCGGCGCGTGGAAAGCGTGTTGTCTTCTAGTGGGATCACAAGGTTTCATTTTATTTGTTTGTGTTCTTGTTATAATGTGTGTTGGTGATTTTAATTTCGTTATTCGATAGGAAATAGGATACTTTCAAAAGGTACGTTTTGCAATATTACAATTTTTTAAGAACAAAACCAATTTGCCTGAAATTGTTTGTCTAAATTTATCGTTTGTTCCGATAAAATAAAATACGAATCAAGTGCCTATCTTGACCTATATTTTGCAAAGTTAATTTGCATAATAAACAATGTATGTTTTTTATAGGCTATGTGTTGCTTGTGTAATGTGTCAAACACATCGTGGTTGTGGAATTAATAGTTTTTATACATATATAGTTTTAATTTTAACCTAATAATGGTTCTACACACACTCTTCTTAGATTACAGCTGTTTTCCTTGATGCCTAAATTAGGATATCATATCTAATTAAGCCTAGGTGTAACAAAATTGTCATTGTTTGGCTGTTTATTGTTTTATTTTTATATTCTATATACTAACTAGTGTTTATTATTATTTTCGTTTTAATCAAAAATACAAATTTATGTCTCCTTTTAAATAATAAAAAATATATAGTAATGATGAGAGAAAAGTACAAATTTATATCCCATCTTATGAAAAAACGTATCGTAGCCTATATTTTTATTTATTTCACTGATAGGCCTATATTAAGCTTTGTACATTGTACAGTATTGCTTGTTGTAAGTTTATACTAATCAATATACAGCCTCTGTGTTGAAAATATCAAAAGAAATTTACTGCAGAATGAATAATGGTGTAATATTGTTAGCAAATCGATCATGACAAAAATAGACAGTGTAAAACGATCTGTAGGAATCCACGTCGAGTTGCTAGGTTACCAGCCCAGCTGCTTGCACTTAGTCTGTAGATTATCTAAACGAAACTGGTTTCCCGTACGTTGCCATAACAACACGGGAGTCTTCCCATCCGTTGGCATGGCGACCTTACTTCCCGTCATATTGCACCTATTTACGATTAACAGCCTCGTTCAGTAGGTCGCGTTAGGTTTTTTTATGTTGGATGCACTGTCGTGATGGTCACTTTCACTGAAACAGGTGTAAATTGCGATCACAAACTGTGATACGGTTGACCCAATTTGCAATATGCAGTTGATAGTTTTATAGGCCTACATTCCATTAGTAAAGGATTATTGTGTGTATTAACTAAATACCTTTCAAGTCGAGAATTTTAATCGGAGAAATTACTATAGCCTAATTTGTACTCTCATCAAAAATGCAGTAATTTCTATTTGGCTATTTTTTAAGTGTTTGGAGTTAGTCTACATTTTTACCTTTGTTTAGGTCTAGGATAACTTTAATACTGTATAGACCTGTACTGATAGCTAACCAGATCAAATTAAATTCAACGTTCATAACTGGTATTTTATTTTCCGTAACTTTCGCTGTTTTAATTAATTTTATGAAAATATTGCTGAACCGAAGCGGTTAAGTTATTCGCAACTAGTACACTCTTGACCTGCGACAAAAATTATGCAACAACCAGATAATGTGTTCCAATTTTGTTGCCAGTTACTGTACCTGTTGCCAACTACAATTTCTAATCGTGTTCCCAAGGACGTTCAATGCAGTCACGCATTACGTACGATGCTTTCAAATATTTTACGTTCTTATTTCCGTATTTGTGCAGCCTAAACATTCCTGTCTTTTGTTTATAAGCGTAGATCGATTTTCGCGTCGAGCATTTTCAATTTTCGTGAATTTTAATAGTAAATTTTAGCTTATCTACATTTATGTGGTAAATTCTTGCAAAGAACTTTTGTAACGTTTTTAATTTCGTAATAATTAATTAAATTTATTTTTTATTGCAAAATTTTCCTTTTTACAAACATTTTAGTTACATAGGAAGGACCTACAGGAGGCATAGAATGCCCTTAGATAGGTTGGTCCTGCATATATTCATGGACACACACACGCACGCAAATGCATACATAAATCACATATTATATTTCTAAAAATCCGGAGTGAGACAAACCTCACTAAATTTTATACAAAAAAAAAGAATATAGAAAAATAATAACTAACATAAACTATTAGAGATATGCATATGATTCAGTCTATTACGTTTAAGTCTTTGGTTTTGTCCTTTAATTTATTTTGCAACACTTTGGCACTAACTTATAAACATTACTTTCCATTGGAAGTTGATTATAATACTTATGACCAATTGTCAAAGAGTGTTTCAGAAGTAGAATATTTTTGTAATGTGTATTTCTCGAGATACTATTAAAGTTTTCTTTTAATTTATCGTATTGATACATTAGTGTTCTCAGTAGGAAAACCTTTTTGAGGTCAAGTGGTCTATCCGTATCATGTTCATTAATCCCTATTATTTTCAATAATTTGTTCTGAAATCTGAAAAGTGGCTTAAGGGTCCTAAAGTAATGAATATTCGAACTTTTTTTAATTTATATTTTTACTTTAAATAGTAATAATAACGCGCGTGCGCGCTCATACACACACACACACACACACACACACACACACACACACGTATAATTTTCAAATGTACCAAATATTTTGTCTACATAACATTATAGTTTGGTTTAGCGCTGTTCAATTTTACGTTTAACTTGTTCAGTAACGGGTTTGAATACAAAATACTTAAAAAAAACAAAAATTAAAATCGTTTGCTTCAGTTATAATTGTTTAATATTTTTGAAAAAATATCGTAGTATTTGTAATGACCGATAATTTTATAACACAGAGGTAATTGCTTATTTATGTTAGGAATATGTTTATTTTGTACTCAACTGCTTTTCCTAGCTTTGTGAATTTTTTATTTGCTTACGTGTTTCAGATTGCCTTTATTACCAAAAGTTATAACTGCTGCAAAACGTTTTCACCGTCAATGTTCTATGTAAACGGGCGTAATTTTCAGCTAAATGTTAATTTAAAAAAAATCTAATTAGACATTTTAAAATCCGGCCTCGATGTCCGTATATTTGGTTCTATATCGCGCGCGTGCACACACACACACACACACACACACACACACACACACACACACACAACACGGACGCACGTTTCCACTAAAAAGTGATTTATATGCGAAGATCCGTGCTCATTTCAAGACCCTGGGTCTGGAGTCTTACCTTGATGGCCGTCGCAGTAGCATATGTTCTCTAATAAAACTTTCCGTTTATTAAAGATCTCACACACAGATTAAGAGCAACCGATTGGCTCCGGTTCAACAGCCGTCTATTCTCTGCCGAAGCAATGGCATTGTGTTAATGAATCATACCGGCTGTAATTACTTACGGTAAGTAGGTGGGGTCTGGCAACGTTGCAGGGCCCCGGTGTTCCTCAAAAGCCGCCCGAAATTTGTCATTTTGGTAGTGTTTTACCGGAACAAACGTTTAGATTTTTAGACAATTTTTATTGAATCGGTCATCTCGGTAAATCCCAGAAGCGAAACTTTGAATTGAACGTCGATCCTGATCTGGTGGCCAAGGTCAAATATTGTCTCTTAAAACCCTCTCCTCCAATGTAGGAGACGGAAACATAAATTGAAATACTTACGAGTTTATTATCTAAACTTTTATGACACTTGTAGTTATCGAATAATACAGAGTTTAAGTTTTTTCGATTTTATGTTATTACTGTAAGGCCAATTTACAGCCTTAAATAAATTGTGTATATTTTGTTGGATTTTTTGTTTTAAACACACACTTATAGTTGTCATATTTTTTCCCTGTCTATATTTTATTTATTTTTATTATTATTTTCCTGTAATGCTCCCAATTTTTTTATTTTGTTATTGTTTTTTTACATTTTAAATTTTGGCGTACCGGCGATGATGACCTTGTTTTTTTCGCACGGAAAAGAGTACAGTAAAAAGTGAAAAGGAAAGGGAACTTGGATGAGAGGAAAAAAAACATAAATAACTTTATTCTAGAAAAAGTTCCCTTGCTTTCAATTTGGCGAACATCGCAGGGAGGTTGCAGACTAGCTGCACCTATTGAGAGGATTTAGAAGTCCCTCGCGGTACTCGAGTCTAACACACTCTTACACTTACAACACTACACTTGCGACTTTACACTCATTTACATTTAGAGAGGCGATAATAGCCTTAATGTTCTTTTCGCCTTAAAGTACAAAAAAAATTCAATTTGGCGAAATCGTCTTTTATTTTACTAAAACGTAGGAGGTTTCAGGATAAATTAGGTCTGTCCTCACCCATCGTTGTTTTCGGGTTTTTTTGTCAGGCACAATTTTACTTGTTTAACAAATTAATCAATAAAACATATTCTTAGATTCGTTTTTCAATTATTTCCAAAGAATTCCTCATACATTCCATTTCTCTGTCGATTGAAGCCAGAAAAAAAATCAGTATTATGAAATTAGTGACAGTATACGTTAATCACGTGAACACCTGGAAGTGAGATGGGTGGTGGAAGGTGTTTCAGAAAAATTTCACTCATGCTCGGGGGACGGGAAGGAAATGTATTTTTTGCGGAGAAAGGAAAGGCCTTTGCGGAGCTAAGTGGCATCCCCGGGAGACTCGGGTGTTCCTTTGGCGTTAGACCATTAGGAAATTTTGCGTTTTGGTAGTGGTTTTGGACTACCGGGACAACGTTTAGAGCACTTCAAGGTTGTATTGGACCGTCCAAATTTCACTGCAGATTTCTCGCCCAATCCAATGCGGGATTTATGTAATATATGTCAAAGCCTGTTGCTATGACAACCAATTGACTGTATCGTTAATAAACAACCTAATTACGTAATTAACGGATTGCCCATCTACAGCCTGTACTGTGTTATAGAAGCAATAAGTTTTAATAACTTTTACAATCGTCAGAATAAAACATAATTTTGCCGAATTCCCATTGGAAAATGAACGGCCATCGTGGTACTTTCTCGGAGTACGAATCGAGCGTCGATCATGATGTTTAGAACAATATATAACTTCGAGGTCATAATCTGTGCTATGTTTATGTTCTCAGCTATGGGTCATGATAAGATGGCCGCTAAAGAAGCTGACTTCCTAAAATTCGATTTTTTTTCTTAAAGTCTATGTGCCAAATAGATATTAACGAGGATGAGGGATCAGCGTTAACGGTAAGGGAAAAGAGCAACGGGAGTGACTGCGGCTCGAACTAAGGACCTGTAGGATCGCAGTTCAGAGACGCAGCAGATTGACCGGTGCTTTAGTCACATCGACCTCCGAGTCCCTAAATTCGATTAAAAAATATATATGCTCTGTGCATTGAAGAACTTAATTATTGAAAACCCTGCACAAGTTTGTGTTTGTATGTGTGTGTGTGAGAGAGAGAGAGAGAGAGAGAGAGAGAGAGAGAGAGAGAGAGAGAGAGAGAGAGAGAGAGAGTGTGTGTGTGTGTTTCTAAAAAGCAAGCAATATTCAAAGTTTATAAAAGCAGTTCGGAAAAAACGTCAGTTTTTATTAAGGATCGTAGGTTTCGTATCCGCATACGGACGCCGAATAACACCGGATTCAGAAACGAAATGCAAAATTCCAATGGAAGGACACTCATCAGTGTATACAAACGAATCAACCCCGCAGAAAATCTGCTTAAACATAAATGCAGACACTCGGGAATAGAACAGTTGCATGTGCTGCATTCTGTGGTGAATGTTACGAAAATCTTCCTTTATAAGATAAACATACGAGAACTTTGAAAGCCAATGGGGCGAATCCCTAAAAAATGCTAGCCTACATGCCTGATGATATATCTGGGCTTAAATATCTAACATTACGGAAAAAACAATAGCAAATCAGTAGAACTGTTTTATTGTAGGTTTAATTAATTATTTAATAGGTAACACATGTGTTTCTATAAATGTGTGTTGCTTAGATGTGAGGGCATTTGGAAATTTGTCGTTTTTGTAGTGTTTACGGGTACTACCTCATCAAACATTTGAATTTTTAGTACATTTTTATTGAAGCGGCCTAACGGTTTAGGAGATACAGTGGTTTAAAAAAAAATCTTAAGCACACGGTTTTACCCCTCCCATCGCTCTTGCAGACCTTTTTTTAAACCGCTATAACTTATAAACGGTTCGGTCTTAAATTTCACTATAAACGGTTGAAAATTTGCTTCCATCACGTCTGCGTATCGCGATTATTTCTGATACGAATTTCGATAATCTACATACCAAAATCATTTTCCCGCTATCACCATGATTTCCTGCTGAAAAAAATAAAACTAATTTAGTGCAATCAATTTTTTTTAAATTCCCCAAAATCGATAAATTATATTACGTAACACACGTTTTATACTATATCCCAACACAATTTACAGCCAGATTTTCGGAACACCCTGTACACAGCGCGCTTTCCATAAATATGCCTACAACCTTCCTACGCCAATTATGCTGTACTGTATATCGCATTGTTTGTCTACTTGTCTACAATTCTCTTATATCTAAACGCCGTATTCAGCCTGATGTTCGACACACCCTGTATAAAACGCTTTCCATATCTACTTCCCTACGTCAATTGCGATGAACTGCGCTGCATTGTTTGCTAATCTATTATTGCTCAGAACCTTAAGATATCGCTTTAACGGTGCACATACAAATATCACATACAGAATTTGTACGATCACACAAGTCCTCGTACATGTCAAAGATACACCCTGTATTTACACTTAGGCCTACACAAATCATTACATTTTAGAAACGGTAATTTCTGTTGGTCAGCGGCAATACCTTTAAGTTCAAATATTCTAAATTTGTACAATAAAACCGCGTCTAGTAATCTCATGTTACAAAACATTTTCTTTATTTTCTGCTGCCTTTTTGGGGAAAAGCGACCAACATAATTAACGTATTATTAAAGTACAATCTCATATCTGTCGAAAGCCGTTCGTTTTATCGAAATCGGCCAAACGGTTTAGGAGATACAGCGGTTTAAACTAACCTTATCCCACAGCTCGTACAGACCTTTTTTTTAAACTGCTATAACTTGAAAACGGTTCGGTCTATAATAATGAAATTTGACACACCTTTAGAGAAAGAACTGAAATTTTTGCATTTTTTAAGTTTTGAATAATTTGTTTTTCCGAAAAAGTGTTACAAAATATTTTTCTTCATTTTTGAGATTTTTTTAGAAAAAAGCGGCTCATCAAAATTAACATATTAAAATTCAGTCTTATCTGTCGAAAAGCGTTCATATCGACAGACGAACAATGTGTAATGTCTGTTTATCCACAAACAGGACAATGTGTAATGTCCTGACTGATTAGTTGATCAACACACTAAAACATTTAAATTTGGTGGATACATTCGTTTTGCGTTTTGTAACGTGAAGGCGCAAAATTAAGAAAGGATTTTTTTAATTCCTGAAAGGGAAGAAATCACCCTTTACTGTTCCTTTTTCCTTCAAAATGGTGTGTTAATATTGGAATACATGTACGAGAACTTGTATGATATACATGTATGATCATACAGAATTTCTATGATCATACAGGTCTTCATACATATCATAAATCATTCCATTTTTCAAACGGTAATTTCTGTTGATCAGTACATTTAAGTGCAAATATTCTAAATTTGTACAGTAAAACCATGTCTAGTAATGAGAGGTTTTTATATTTATCAACGTGTGCACTGATGTAAATAAAATTTAAACAAAGAACTCGTAGGTGGTGGCGACGAGAATTTTTAGGAAAAAAAATTCACGGTGCAAGGCCTATACCGTGTTGTTTAATGCACTCACTGTTGTTTATAAAACTGTTTCAGGATTTTAAAACTTGTACAACATAACATTTTGCAGAGAACTAGCCTATTAAATACAATTGAATTTACCAATAAATCAAAACCTGTCGGCTGGTTAAACAGCTAATTTAATCTAATAAATAACAAAAACTGCCTTAACTAAACACTCGTGAAAATGTACTCGTACAAGTCAAAGTATGCAATTTTCTGCTCATACAAAATGTGAGAGCTAATCTTCGAGCTCATACAATTTGTATGAGGTTATGTATTTGTCAGTTTTACTTGATTTCATACGTGTATTCCAGTGTAAACGCACCATAAGATTTGTTTATTTTCATAACAGCTGTTGAATAAAAACAAATTTGTAAATAATTAAGTTCTAATATTGGTTTCTAGGGTAACACTAAATAATACAAACTAATTAACGGATATTCAGTGTGATTGGCTCACGAAGTGGGCAGATATTTATCGTAATTATATATACATACACACACACACACACACACACACACACACATATATATATATATATATACACACACACACACATATACATACTCTCAACTTCAGCTATTGATCAGTATGTGCGCTCATTTAAAAGTTCCGGATATAGGTGTTACCTTGATACAGTATTTATATATAGTTCCAATAGCTCATTTTCCAATATACGAGTAAATTCACTAAAAAGCGTAGCAGAGCTATTGGGGCATTTAATTTTACGAGGAGGGATGTCGCCCTGATGAGTGGACCATTACGCCAGTTCGTTACTGTATAATTTGCTTTTTCACACGACCTGTTGCTGCCGCATGTAGCCTATACGGGCGATAGATCCAAATCAATAAATGCTACTGTAGGGTATCTGCACTTTTCCATTTGAAGGAACAGCGCGGCAAAACGTTAAACAATACGCAGAGTAAAATGTTTTCGGCGAATTGTCATTGGGAAGTGAGGTATCGTGGCAAGACCCAGGCGCGGGACAGGCTCTCTCTCTCTCTCTCTCTCTCTCTCTCTCTCTCTCTCTCTCTCTCTCTCTCTCTCTGCGCGCGCGCGTGCGTACGTGTTATGCACGTCTAGGGTATTAAATTTAAATGACTGATTTACCTTAAAACAATGACTGGATGTGTAGGTCTGGTTTACCCATATCTCTGAAATTATGAAAGGCATCAAACATTTTGAATTCTGTTTCTCGTTAAAAATTGGATTCTGTTAAAGTTGGCTTTAACGTTTTCGATCACATTTTGCTAAAATGTAGTGCGTAACACTACCCAAATACAAGGCATGGGTACTTTTTATCACCCCCAAAAAAACTTTGGTCGCATTAGTTACAAAAAATACGGGAAAATCGGAACTTTTGCAAATTCGTTCTTTAAATGTTGATCGCATTCAAAGTCGATATTCAAGTTAGTGTAGCGCTGTTAAAGTTAGTGTAGTTCAGTTAAAGTTAGTGTGGCGCAGTTAAAGTTAGTGTGGCGCGGTTAAAGTTAGTGTGGCGCTGTTAATGTTAGTGTGGCGCGGTTAAAGTTAGTGTGGCGCGGTTAAAGTTAGTGTAGTTCAGTTAAAGTTAGTGTAGCGCAGTTAAAGTTAGTGTAGCACAGTTAAAGTTAGTGTGGCGCGGTTAAAGTTAGTGTAGCACAGTTAAAGTTAGTGTGGCGCGGTTAAAGTTAGTGTAGTTCAGTTAAAGTTAGTGTGGCGCAGTTAAAGTTAGTGTGGCGCGGTTAAAGTTAGTGTAGCACAGTTAAAGTTAGTGTAGTTCAGTTAAAGTTAGTGTAGCACAGTTAAAGTTAATGTGGCGCAGTTAAAGTTAGTGTAGCTCAGATAAAGTTAGTGTGGCGCAGTTAAAGTTAATGTAGCACAGTTAAAGTTAGTGTAGTTCAGTTAAAGTTAGTGTAGCGCAGTTAAAGCTAGTGTAGCAAATTTAAAATTAAAGAAAGTTACGGTTTTGTAATAAACAGAAAAAATGAAATAAAAAATAATTGCTTCCTCGCGCTTGTGTTAACATTCTAGTATTGTTCGATTTGAAGAAAAATCTATTTTTTGTAATAGCTTGTAAAATTTTGTTATGCACTAAAATCAGTTCGATTGTTTCAAAATAGCAGCGATTTTAGATCTTTAATAAAGTTAACTTTTTTATATTCAACTTTTACGGTGAAAACCTTATTTCACCATCGTAATCAGCGTGAAAATCAGCAATATTCGGCCTTTTGAATTTTCAAATTGTCTGAGAATTTTAAAGAACCAGATCCCGGTTTTATCGTAATGGCCGCTCCAGTTGCCCTTTTCCGGTCAATAATTGCTAACCGGATGAACAGAAGAATTTTGAAAATAGAATGATGTAAGCTTTTTTTGAAAAAAATAATCTTTCAGATTGTCAATATTTTGTTTAAAGTTATAAAAAAATGGATTCAAAGTAATGTTTTTTGAATTTTCTTCGAAAAAGAAATTAAATTCGTTTTCATGATGAAATTTTCTTGAAATTAATGGTTAACCAGACTTTTAATGCTTCAGTTTTAGTTAAAACCAATTTAACCGGTCATGAAATTAAAAAGGACACTTGTAGAATGCAAAAGGACCTACATCGGAACGCATTTCACCCACAACGGTGTGTAACGGCCAGGAATGCAGGACCGGAAGGGAAAAGTATAGGTTCCAAACCTGTACAAAGTGGCACACCGGCCTTCGATCATGCGCCAGTGTCAATTCAATGGCTGTACAATAAATGTATATTTCCTGCTACTATATTTGTGTTGTGGTCCTGATCTTGTGTTGTGTTAAGAATGTTTTTTCCTGTACAATGCCTCTATAGCGCCTAAACGCAAAGTCAGAATATTATGAAACTAAATAGTTTCTTGTTTAAGTCTTCGAACCCGAAACTAGAGAACTGGAAAACGAAATGGTTTTAAACACATTTGTATTCCGAAACGAGGAGTGTGAAGGTGAAAAATTAATTTCGCCATCGTATTCGGTATAGTTTTAGAGAGTTGATTAGTGACAGTTTTATTTTAAATTTATAAACATTTATATCGGCGTAAATAATGTATCACACTCTAATTTTGAAATCAAGTGATTGAAAATGGTTAAAACAAATGGCGCAACAACTATTTCACATTCAGTTATTTTCTCAGAAATATTGGGTTCGCAGTCTGTTGGGGAAAAACCGACGTTCGACTCGTCAAATTTTGATCAATTACGGTTGTTGAATAAACTGGAAGAAAATCTTGCGTTTTTCCCAATTGGGGTCGATGTTTTCCCCAATTTTATACCAAATAAGTGGACATTTTTAACACAGACCTTAGTTGCGAAACTTAATTTGTGGGCAGTAAAATCTGTTGAATTGATTTTTTGTCATTCGTACGATTTGTTTAGGCACTCTCTGAGCGAAATTATTATCAAAAACGTTAGAAGCAAAAGTATTCGACCCTCTCCCTTCCTAATATTATAAAAATCATGAATATATGGTTATAATTTTCCGCTTATCACTGAAAAGAGCCTTAAAACAGTTTAAATACTACAGATATAACCTAGTATAATGTTTTAAAACCCTTATATATATATATATATATATATATATATTTTTTTTTTTTTTTTTTTTTTTTTTTTTTTTTTTTTGTGTTAACGTCCGACTAAACCCTGGTCCTCGGGGTGAAAGCCTAGTACGCTATCCACTAGGCCACCGGTGCGGCTTATATATATATATATATATATATATATATATATATATATATATATATATATATATCATTAAACGGTAATTAAAACAATTTCGTTTGTAATAGTTGTTTGTAACAAAAAATCTGTAACTGTTTTATATAAATTTTTTTTTAAGACAAAAAATTATTACTTAATCAGTGTAATACAATGTGAACGCCCCTACCCCTAACATGACGTAATGTTTGATGGCTGTAGTAGTATTTAGAAATATGACAGCTAACGTGGTTGATACCTCCGTTGGTCTGGCCTATATACTGTTATATTGAACCGAGTTCTAGTAACTCAGATATTAGGCTTAGTGCCACGTCCACGTTTCCCGAGGCTTCCCTGCACGCGAACTGAGACCTTGTACGGCATCCTACCCCTTTCTCCCCTCCGTTGGCGTATTTCAAGGAAATTGGACCGTTCAGTGTTGAAGCTATTGAAAAGGTTCTTAAGTTTTTGGACTAATGAACGCTATGGATCGACGTAACGCGCGGAAAAAATCAACGGTGTATGCATAACTAGAATCGAACCTACGTACAGGTTCTAATTGTGGCGATAAAATGTTATACTCTCCTGATATTTGTGTAAACGTTTTGGTTGTGTTTATTATTATTGTTTCATAATAAATTTTCTGGTTTAAGCGATGTTTTTGCTTTCATACTGAGTGAGCTATCTTACTACCCTAATATTAATGTAAACTTTGTGGTTTTGTTTATTATTATTAATTTCGTGATACATTTTCTGGTTTAAACGTTTTGTTTGCTATGATGCAGACAATCTATCATATTCCCCTGATAATTATTTGTATAAACTTTGATGTTAAGCTTATTGCCATCTGTTCGTGGTAATTTTTCTAGTTATGCTTTGTGTTTGCTATCATACCGAAGGAGTTATCATATTCTCCTGATATTTGTGTAAACTTTGATTCCATGTTTTACTATTTCTGTTTTAAGCGATGTGTTCTTTTGGATATTCGCTTCTATCACGTCAGCGATACAGCTGCTGCAACGATTATTATTACTGAATTTGTAGTTACGGAAGTGGTAAGCAGACAGTGTCGAGGATGTCATCGACAAGATCCTAGAATTTACGGTCTTAAAGTATTTTCTAATCATTGTCAGAAGCGCATTAAGTTCGTGTGGCTGACATGCGAGGAAAATGGACCACGCGATATAAAGAAGATAAAATGAAGAAGAAGCGGGCATTTAAGTCTTCCAGTTAGTTTTAACTTCCGCACGAAATCCAGCGTGCCTTTCTTCCCAATCATTGAAATCTCTTGTGCGTCACAGTAGTTTTGTAATGTAAAGTATGCCAGAGTCGTGAGGAAGGGTCATAGCAAGTGATTTAGGTTAAGTAGTATAGACACGAAGCTTTGCGTTCCACATGATACGTCAGCTCGGATGTTTTATCTTTCGAGATGAGACATTCGTGTCGTTCAATAACTGCGGCCGCGAGAACACACGCAGCTGTATCGCTGAACTCTGACATCGAGTAACATAAGAACTCGAGTGTATCGAATTTACACATGTATGCAAATAAATTTACACAAACAATTAATAACAATACATTTAAATTAATAATCTACTAATAAACGACATTTACAGTTCAAATCACGATGGCGGCTAAGGGTGTATTCCCTTTTTCGTTTTGCTCCTCACCGATATTTTCCTTTACTTCAAACTCGTACACTCAATTGAGTTATAAATCACCAAAATTTGAAAATTCAACCGATTTTGTTATCCGTCGATAGTTTTGACCAAGTTTTTTTGTGTTAGTGAACCATAGGCTACGTATGCTTGGATGAATGCTTTTCTATGCTTACTATTGCACAGCAACCTTTCTGCCCCTCTTATGTACTGCTGACATATTCAGTTACGGCCATAAAGTCAAGGATCTAGAGAAGTAAGTAACTGTTCCACTTATAATTGGTGACTTGAGGTGTTTGTTTTGCTGATTCAGTTTCAGTTTTACTTTCTTTTGGCCCTTATCGCGGAGATTCTGCTCCTTTTTTTGTGAGGTGAAATCCCGCTCATACTATTTTACGTTCATACTCATGTTTTTACAAGAAGCTAGGGAAATGAGGTTCGCTTACATACAGCCCTGCATGCATCGGTAAAGCCCCCCCCCCAGTCTCCCAGGGCTAGGGCTCCGTTTGATACTCCATTAGACCGGTATCATTCACTCCATCAGCACAGGTCGTTTTACACTTTAGAGTTTAGTAAACCATGCAGAGATTTTGAAGAGCGTAGCCTTGAAAATCGAGGTTTTTACGAAGTGTGTGTGTGTGTGTGTGTTGAGTAGGTGAGTGAGAGTAGTATGAGGTAGACGTACGGTGGGATCGCTAAATCCAGCAGCTGCCTCCGTAGGTCATGTTTGAATACATTCACTTATAATTTGTTCGAAATAGTTTGAACCCTTTTTGAGAAACTGTAGTGTTTGTTTACTTTTAAAGAAATTTATGATGGAAAATGTTTGAAACTTTTTTTGAAAAGTTGAAAAATGACCCATAGAATGCGCGCGCGCATACACACCACACACACACACACACACACACACACACACACACACACACACACACACACACACACACACACACACACACACACACACACACTTCGTAAAAACCTTGATTTTAAAGGCTACGCTCTTCAAAATCTCAAGATAAATTTTTCACTATCACTTTACTATCTCGTAACAAATAAGAAGTTCCAATTGTTATAAATATAACTTCTTTTCGGCTCTAATCGGGTTTCGATCCGAAAATACCCGAGAATAAATATTACAAGAAAAAGTTTATGATAAAAGGAAAGTTTTTTCGCAGGGTAGAGTGATAGGAGCGCACAAATACGTTTACTTCAATCACTTGTTTTGACCTCATTTCGGTCCCCCCTCCCTCCCTGATATCACTCCCCCATTTCCCTATTGAGGGAAGGTTTAACGAGTAAAGGTTAACTAATAACAACGCAGCGTTTTACAGCTTAGCATGTCACCAGGCTGTCCAATATCGGAGACAAAATAAAGTCGTGAAACAAGTGTGCCAACATGATCGTAATAGAAGGGAAACCTGTTTGCTGGTGCTTAAAGTTGGATATCGCTGGGCTTTTTGATTTCATTATAGAAGTAGGTACTTTGAAAAATTGATTAGCCTATAGAAAAAATCGAATTTCAAATTTCGTTGGATGTATTCGTTTTCAGGTCTCGTAAATATAAAATCGCGCGCGCAGCTGTCTCGCTTAAATAATGGAAGCGAATTTCGAAAAATAACTTTTTATGAAATTCTGAACTCACCGTCACAATCAGCATTAAAATCTCCAGAATAGCATTTTAAACTTTTAAATTACCATTACATTAGAAAAATCAAAATTAACCTTGATCTCCGTCTAATGCAATTTTTTTAATTTTTACCCATTAAGAAAATACAAAGTTCTAACTTGAAGGAGATTTTCAAAAATATTTAAGACAAAAAGTTACGAATTTTTATAAAAAAACTTAAACAGTGCGGGACTGGCCGACAAAAGTGACTACTTCTTTGGGCATGCCTAACTGTATATCTTTCACTATTATTATTTAATTATTTTTATTAAATTTACTAGCATGCAGGAAAGGGCAACTCTTGAAAATTATTTTCGTATTAAATTTCGCGTATGTGTAAGTACACAACTTAAAAATTAACTGAAACTGTCACATACTATGAATTTTATTATATGGGACTTTAATAATTAATCAGTTTATAACCCTACTTTTGACAGTTATGCAATACTGTCTAAGTACAACAATAAATATAATATTTGTGATTCTTGCTTTCAAAAATTGATATAGATCATTTACATTAAATAATTTAACTACACATTTTTTAAATTAACAAGAACAATAAACATAACCTCAATTGAAATGATATTGAAGCTACTGTGCGAAATCAGCTGTTTAGAAGTAGTCACTTTCAGTTTAGATATAGGCCTATACAAAAATAATATATGCTGTGAGGAATGCATTACGGATTCAAGCGTGACGCGAAAGCAAATGTTTATACCCATGTTTTGTCAACCGCGACCATAAACGTTTTCAATTCAAAAATACATTTCATTAATAATATGTTGTAATAGTAATAGTGATCACTATAGTGCAAGTGTGGATGTGTTAGAGCGTTCCATGATGGCGTTTCGTGAATTTTCCCCCGTGCAATACATACACCCTACCCCGCGATAAGAAGTAATCACTTCAAAAATCTTAAATGTCCGTCATTTTTAAACGACCGAACGGATTTCGCTGGTTAACATACTTATCCAAGCTATTACTGAAATCGATTTTTGTACCAAGTTCGAATCAAATCGGACCAAAATTGCGAACGTGAGCGTGCACACACACACACACACACACCTCAACAAGTGATCTAGTTGTCAGTTTGGCGTTCATTTCAAGTTCCGAGTCTGGGTCTTACTATGATGGAGCTCCAATCGCTTAACGGGAATTCGCACCTAATAATAACAGCTGTTAGTGTTCATGAGTAAAAATCTGATTGTCAAAGTTTTCTGGTTACGTTAATTTTGAATGGTAAATGCTTAGAGTAGCCAATAATAGTATTGCATAGATTTGCAAGCGGGCAGGTGTGTCCTCTAGTTGTTATAATTCACTGGCAGTTGCGAAACTAGACTGTTCTGCTTTAATATTCCTTCCGCAAAATATTGTACCAGAACCGTGGCAATAAAGTTTGAACAGTCCAGTCGATATGAAAGGCCAGCGGCGCATAAAGTTTCAAGTTACCAGTATTACCATAACGTATTAAATTCGGCGCCGAATATGAAAGGTTCTGTTAAAGCGGTGTGTGCTACGCGTTGCGCAAGTTATATAACACGACTTGTAGCGTGGAGGTTTTAAAATGTTTCTTGGTTTTGATTGGGACGCGCAGATAACGTGTTTATTAAGCTAATCGATTGTGTAGTATACGACGGAAGATTTCCATTTCTATATGAGGTGTCGCAGTTCTCAATCGATTTTGATATTTTGTTGAATGAGTAACTTTCCAAAAACAGCAGAACTGCGCAAATAGTTCGTCACGCCACGATACATCGTATGGTCAATATTGTGCCTAGAATCAATCAGAGTTTTGAAAGTTACACCATTCAATAGGAAGTTAAAAGGTATCGATGTTTTTTACTGAAATTTACCGATAACAGTTATTATTTTGAAACTTTCGCCATTTTGAAACGGGTCAATGCATGAAATAGGTTATTTTTTCCATTTAGGCCTCTATCAAGTAAAGAAGTTTGATAAATTAAAATTTTATTGACAGAACCGTTCTAGAGATGTAAAAAATTTGGAAAAAAACAAAATGACAGTTTTTGATAAAAATGAGGCAATTTGGGACATATGTTTATATGAAATTTCACACACACACACACACATATGTATTTATATATTTAGATACGAATACGAATCAGCTCCCGCGAGTGTAGTTTTGTACCACCCTGTATATAAAAACTAAATACCACTCACTCATCATAAAATCTCCGTAATTATAAAGTCTCTAAAGGTGAAATTTGGCACGTATGTCAGCACTAGCTCGTAGGTGCCCGCTGAGAAACAGTCCACCCCTAAATGGTTAAAATGGGGGTGAAAACCAACTTTACATTTTATCTCTGCATCTCCACATGCAAAAGGCGTGGAAAGTTGAAATTTTGTATACGGGTACGAAATTGATCGATTAGAATTAATTTTTGTAAAGTATGCAAACATCATAGGTGCACGGCATAAGGGCTTCCCAAAATTCCACTTCGGAGGGTTAAAATTGGTGTAAGAAATAATTTCAAAACAATTTAACGTTACAGAATTCGAAATAAGGGTTAAACGTGTTCTATAAATGCAAAACGACATTAATTATGTTGTCGCTCAAATCGTGGGCTGTTGGAAACTGAATATGTTATTTTAAATTTGCCCTTCAGTGTTGCGTGTTTACTAAGAGATCGTATCCAAAAACTGAACCACTAAGGGGTTGGTTTGTATAAGCCAAAATGCAATCTCTCCATCCTTCAGGACTTTGAAGTTGAATGTAGGCGTGAAAGTTTACCTTGATTTCCTCATGGACGCAAAGAGAATGTTTTTAAAAAAATCCAAAGTTAGGGGTTGTAATAGGAGTTGGAATTTACATAAGGAAATCCCATTAATCATGTCAAAATTAGGAATGTTACTTACAGGGAGATACTGAGCGTTTAATTTACGAAACTTTGTGCACAAAAAAAGGTTTTCCAAATCCCATCCCGAATGGTTAAATTGGGGCAAATTAACACATTTTAATCGCTGGCAAAACCGCGAACGGGAGAATGCGCGCGCGCGTGCGTGCGTGTTTTATCACACTGACGTTCGCATGTGTCCCGATTTAAACCAAACGTTGTTCGTTAATAAAACCGGTTCAACGGTTTCAAAATGGGGCTATTTGAAATCATTGAAAATAATATCTTTTTGTTTTGAAAGTCTGATTTCACCTTTCACCACTGTAATAAGCTTTAAAATCTGCATAAATTAACATTTAAAATCATATTTGAAATTTAAAATGTTAATGTTTGTAGATTTCTACGCTGATTTAAGATTTCTTCAGAAGTATATACGGTAATAGGTTATGCATTTATGAATGAAAGTTATGAAATAAAAATGTTATAATTTTTGGAACGGAAACCATTTTTGAAACGGTTGAACGTGTTTTACTGGGTAACATAACAAACTTATCCACACGCGCGCGCAGCATATTTACACACACACACACACACACACGTATATATATATATATATATGTGTGTGTGTGTGTGTGTGTGTGTGTGTGTGTGTGTGTGTGTGTGTGTGTGTGTGTGTGTGTGTGTGTGTGTGTGTGTGTGTGTGTGTGTGTGTATCAATTGAAAATCGCTAACAAAATAAGGTAGAACTAGTAGGCGACACTCAAATACGAGTCCTTGGTAAACCCACAAATGTGAAAAGCAAAATGATAATCAGTGACATAAATAAAAAAAAATAAGTCGAATGGATGTGCGTAAACAAGGACTTTAATCCATTCCGATGTCAAAAGCAAGAAAAATTTGGCGCCGAAAGTGACGCGACACTACCTCTGAAGTCTGGAGGTGCGTTATTTTTGTGCCTGTTCGCAAATTCATGCAAAACCTCGACCTCCTGGACCGGGATGAAATTCTTCTTTCTTTCCGCTCCAGAAATGATCGTTACAACTTAGTGCAATAAATCCTCGCTTGAAGCGCTTTAATGCCAGCACCCGGTTTACCGGACGTCTCTTATATAAACATTTAATCGCGGCATACGCCTGTTTCGCTGACGTGATAGAAGCGGATTTCCAAAAAGTATTTTTTCTAATCCTCTTTTGAAATTCTGATTTTAACATTCTAATCAACTTCTATTAGCATTTTATACGTTTAAAATTACTTTGAAAATACAAAAATGAACGCCATTAAATTAAATTTCTTAATTTCAAGAGGGACTAAGGTAATTCGAAACGCTACTTTGTATTTCTTTAATTTAATTTTGTTATAATTGTAGGGCCCATTTATACCCTACAATAAATTGTGTATGTTGTTTATAAGATATATTATTGTTAACTATTTGTGGGTAAATATTTATATTTTGTTTATATTTTGTAAGGGTTTATTTATTTATTTATATTTATATATTTTATTGCGTATTTTTATAGTTTATTATAGTTTGAAAATAATTTTGTTGTTTTATTTTAAATTCGTGTCACGGCGATGATAACCTTTACGAATTTTGGCCGGACAAAACGCTAATTTATGCAGTTTTCAACGCTGATTACGATATGGTGAAATCGGATTTCAAAAAAAACATTTAAGACGACAAAGTTACGAATTTTTAAATACCTGAAATGGCCGCCATTTTAAAAACTGTTGAACGAATTTCCATTTTTGTCGAACTTGTCTAAGCTATTTACATAATCGATTTTTGTGTCGTTTGAATCAAATCGGATAAAAATTGCGAACGTTAGCACGCACGCGAGCGCGCGCGCACACACAAAACTGTAATACAATTATAATGATCTGGAGGTCAGGATCGTTGCTTATTTCAATGTCCCGGCTCTGGGTTTGACCATGATGTCCGCTGCAATAGCTCATTTTCCAAAGGAAATTTCGCTAAAAATTAACTGAAAATTTGCAATCCTGACTATCAAAGTTAAACATTTTTAATGGAAAGTGCTGTTTACCACGATCTATACGTATAGTAGTGTCCAACCTAGTTTACTAACATCTGTGTTGAAATCTAATCAGTGATCGATTGCAAAAATGAGATTATTTTTTTTTAAACACTATTTTAAAAACTAAACAAGCTAACACTGATATCGTTATCACAAAATTAATCACGCCTAGAAATGAAACGAAAGAAAAATTCGAACGTCTCGTTTGTAATTACTTTAAATCCAAATTACAAAGTCAGCAACGCTCGAGGGAAATACAAATTTAAAAAGAATCAAAGCCAGAGACGAGTGCGACATTTCAATAAGGAGATGAAAACAAAAGATAGACTGGAGAGGTTAGCAAGGTACAGTGTAATGAGACAGATGCCACCCGGCACCCACTTTATGACAAACTGCACGCGTTGCTATGGTTACACTGACGCCTGTTGCCATGGTGACTGAGGCGCCGGAGCTAAACTATAGTGCATTCATTTTAAGCTCAGTCTATTGCCTATACTGAGTTCTCAAGCTTGGCAAAATATTCATATGGCAAGAATATATATTGAACGAAATCCAATCGTATAGTATAAAGCGAGCAATATTTTTATTTGTGTTTTAAGTGTATCCTTGTTTTATCTGAAACGGCGTGCACGATTTTGATAAAATATTGGAATTGAAAAAAACGGTCTAGGCGATTCTCGTCTTTGGGGAAATTAGTTTTAATTAGGAAAACGCGTAAAATGAGTATCTATTAAAAAATATAACCGCAGTGAAAAAAACTAATACGAATGAAACTTTTCAGTCAGCTGTTACTGAAATATTGTTGGGGACTCGGTAGTCTGCTGCACCGGTCAGTCTGCTGCGTAAAAAAGCGAGGGATCAGCGTTAACGGTAAGGTTATACCAACGGGAGTAACTGCGGCTAGGACTAAAAACCTTGAGATGCCAGTGCAGAGTTGCTGCAGACTGACCGGTGCTTTAGCCAAATCGACCACCGAGTCCTCCTGAGCCGGTATAATAATCCTAAATCTCAATTAACTTTTTCAGAATTGAAGTCATATCATGGAGATTTATTTGTTTGTTTAATAAAGTAGGAATAATGATTGTGTAAAAATATCAGTAAAATAAAAAGAGGACAGCTTCTTTGTATGAATGTTCTTTATACGGAAAAATTATATTATAATTTTGGAATATAACGTTTTCTGGCTTAATACAACTATGTTGGTGGATCTCATCTTTGGTAAAATTGGATTTAATTCGAAAAATGCTGAACACGGGCCATATGAGTTTCTACCTAAAAATATAATAGGCCTATGGAATTTCAACAGAGCGAAGCTTTGTGACACCGGGTAATTAACAATTATATAATCACAGTTAAATCACCTCTTCACTTTTCAAATATATATATATATATATATATATATATATATATATATATATATATATTCGTTATACATGTAAATAAATGATGCAAAAATATTATACACAAATTAATTTCCCCAATGCGTAAATAGCACCCTCGGATCCTCTGCACTACAAGGGGGTAAGAAATCTTTGGGTTGAAAATTTGTATGTGTGTGTGTGTGTGTGTGTGTGTGTGTGTGTGTGTGTGTGTGTGTGTGTGTGTGTGTGTGTGTGAGAGAGAGAGAGAGAGAGAGAGAGAGAGAGAGCGTGCGTATGAACGACAAGTTGGCTTGTAATTCAGTTTTGTAGAGCAGTAGATCCATCTCGCTGCCGTTTAGTAACATTCACACGTGCGCATGAGCACGCATAGAATTGCCTTGCGGTGGCAGAATTTGTCGCTTTCATAATTTGTCGAGAAATTTACTCGAGCGAAGTGATAAGGATCTAAAAAAATCCAGACGGAGCGAAAAAATTCAGCGTCGAAATATGTGCATGAACGCGTCAAGGCGGACGGTAATAAAAACATTTAGTCAATGCTGAGAAAGTAAAACTTTCTAAAGATCATACGTTTATTTGGTACTACCGGTTCTACCATTAGGGTCTGAAATCGGTCAAGCACAATCTCTAGAATGCGATGTAAGTCATGCGGAATGAGTTGAAGCTTGAAAGGAGAACGGGTTGATGAGGAGTGGGGACGCTACTAGCAGAAGGAAAGGATTGTTTAAAGTACTCGTAACGATGTTGACAGTGTCGAGCACAGGCAATAATGAATCTTATTTACTCTCTCCACTAAGACTCAAAACCGTTTTACATCTAGTCAAACTTCAACTCGTTTCACACAATCTTTAGAACATTTTTTAATGAAGTAAGAAAAAACACGTGAGGCTGCGGAATGAGTTGAAGCTTAGAGGGAGAATTGTTGGTATGAAGTGAATTGCTATTAACAGAAAAGGATTGTTTAAAGTACCCTTACTTATGTTGACGTTTTCAAGCACAGGCAATATTGAAAATATTATATATTTACTCCCTCCATTAAGGGCTAAAACCGGTTCACATCTAGTCAAGCTTCATCTCTTTTCGCGAGATGTCTAGAAATATTTTTTGTGTGAAGCAAATGTTTGATCGTGCCTTTACTTTTCTAGTTACCTTATTTCTTACCAGCATTTATTTTTGATCATAGAAATATTTGAAACCGCTATGTTTTTCCAGAGTTTGTAAATTTTCCGACTTGCCTGCTTGTGGGAGAGCTTTCCCTCCTTCCACCACACGCACATGTGTTCCGACTTCAGCCGTGTTGCAATGTTTTCTCAAGTGTTATAGAAATTAATTACATTAATTCGTACGCAAGCCCCAGTCAAACAAAAGTACTTAATAAACTGCTGTAATATAATGCTTACGTTTATGCAAAGTCTATTTGCAGGGTCTCGGTGTTAATTTCGGTCATGTGCGAAGGGTCAGCTGTAGCACTGACTTGAAAATTTAATTTCGTGTGATCAGCGTTAAAATCTGCATACATTACAATTTTAAATTATCATATTCTTTTGAAAGTACGAAAAAAGTCTTATGGTTGTAAGGATCACAAAGATGAAGAAGTTCTAAATTTGTTTTAAGATGTAAACTGGCCGTCACTTAGAAACGGTTGAACGAACTGTTTACAGTTAATCTTTTCATTTGCAAAAATTAGATTTTAAAATTTCGGTTCATATTTACGTTTTCTGAAAAAAAAACATAGGTTTCAGCTGTGTGTATGTTTATTTGAGCAAGTTTAAGATTAAAAAAAAAATGTATCCATTTCGATAACATCTGGTTTGAAGGTTGTATCTATAGTTTACCCTCTTGTAATTATTAAGAATTTATACTTTTTCAAGCTCTTTTTTCAGTAAAAATCGTTTTTAAAAACTCTTAATTCTTATATAGTTCCATAAAAATTCTTTTTTATTCAGTGACATATGTTTCGCCGTGAGGCATTGTCAACCATAGTGAAGTTAAAAAATATAAAGTGTGTGTTACATAATAATAGAGTTCATGTTAAAACTGGAAGGGAGAAGGTAAAGAAAGGAAGGGTTATTAATATAAGAAGATCGGTGAGCAGCAGTTTGGGAAAACCCCTAAACAATAGGCTTGAGTAAGGGAGAGGGGTAGAAGTTAGTATGTTCATTTAAATTAAAATTAGTCACTGAATAAAAAAGAATGTTTGCCAAACTATATAAGCGTTCTAATTTTCCTGGATGTCATGGAGTTTCACCAAGTACCGACTTTGTGTTCAATAAATAACTATTAACTATTAAGAGTCTGTGGATATTGAGTGTATTCTCTGTAATACTGATGTTAATTAACGATACAGGACGATGAGGGTAATTGTGGAGGCGGAAAGAATGGCTGGACTGGAATCTGCGTCTCAGTTCATTGGTCCGCAGCTGGCAGTAGGGGTTTCTCTGTGTCTAGAGGGAAACTCAGGCAAACCATGAGGGAATGACAGGACACTGTGATCTCATGGTACAAAAGAATAGGGTACGTAGGTAACATGGAGAAACAGTGTATAGATTATGTAGGAAGGAAGAGGGAATTGCAGGCTACATTCTTAAATGTCCTGTTCAGATTCAAGGCAGAAATTCCAAAATTTACGTTTATACCCTAAATATCCTGTTCAGATTCAAGCCAGAAATTCCAAAATTTACGTTTATACCCTAAATATCCTGTTCAGATTCAAGGCAGAAATTCCAAAATTTACGTTTATACCCTAAATATCCTGTTCAGATTCAAGGCAGAAATTCCAAAATTTACGTTTATACCCTAAATATCCTGTTCAGATTCAAGCCAGAAATTCCAAAATTTACGTTTATACGCTAAATGTCATGTTCAGATTCAAGTGAAAAATTCCAAAATTTACGTTTATACCCTAATTGTCCAATTCAGAATCGCTGGACTGGGATCTGCGTTTGAGTTCATTGGTCCGGAGCTGGCAGTAGTCTGTGTCTAGAGGGAAACTCAGGCAAACCATGAGGGAATGACAGGATACTGTGATCTCATGGTACAGATGAGCAGGAGATACAGTGAGAAATCTGTGTGTATGCTATGTAGGAAGGAAGAGGGAATTGCAGGCCACATCTGTGATTGTGAGGTTGTTGCCAACAACGAACTAAGTCAGTGGATTGCTAAAATTTAGTGAGGGAAACAGTCTACTCAACTGTAATGCAAGAGGCAAAAAGTCATTTGATCGCAGTGCCTGGGTTTATTATAAAATCCATTCACCTCTATTACTTAATCATTCAGGTAGGAGTGTGGTAGTTGGCTTTTTATATTTTGTAATTTTGTTTGCCTTTAAAAGTCTTTTCTGTATTTTTTAAAGTAAAAAATTATATACAAAATGTAAAAAGCATCTACATATCGACATGCAAGACTTTAAAAACGACATATCTTAATCATATTATAATTCTGAAAGTTTATGTATTTGTTATTTAATCACGCTTTAACTACTGGACCGATTGAGATGAAATTTGGAATGAACGTGGTGGTTATATGAAATTTGGAATTATATACTGGTGGTTTAGGTACCTGAGATGGACATTCTCGTTTTAAAAATCTTAATCCCTGATATTTATTTCAAAATTACTGTTTATAAGCTTACATTTGCCAATTTTTCAAAAATCCTTATATTTCCAAACAACCTGCCTTTCCACTTTAAAAGATTGCATTTTCCATTGAAGTTGGCATTTACAATGACAATTAGTAAGTCGCAGGGTCAGACGTTAAGAGTAGCAGGAATACATTTGGGAACCCCGTGCTTCTCTCCTGTTCTAGTGTCGAGTAGCAAAATCTATATGTCGTGGCCAAAAATCATAAATCTTATGCAATTGTATTTAGAAATATATTAAATTGAAATGAACCTATTATGATTTTGAAAATCGACTAACATTTTTATCACCTACATTATAATTGCGGGCGAAGTCGCAACGAGTAACAGCTAGTTAAACATAATTTAATAGTAACAAACAGAGTAATCTGTACCGCAAATAAACATTATTCCTATTAAGAAAAGATTCAATATGGCCGACAAGGTAAAGGGACTCTTAAATAACCAAGTTTCTTTAGTAAAAATAACTTGCGGCCGATGTTATTTTGCTGTCAAATGTTTTGTGGGGGGGGGTTGGAGGTAAGTTTCCACTAAACCCATTTCCCCGAACGCCATGTTTAATGGCGCTTGCTATTGTACTAGTAATGGTAGAGACGCTATTTTAAAAGGTTTTCCAATCAAATACACCGGTCAAAATACAAAACCATCAATTAAAATCAATACAAACGCCGGACGGAAGTGTATTCAATAGAAAGGTTTATTTTAAATTGTAAATAAAGAATCACTGGACGCAGCTGTCTTGATGAAGTGATGAAAGTGAATTTCCTATTTTTTATTATTTTTTTATAACTCTATTTCACACCCGTAATCAGCATTTAAAGTTACTTACCTTGGCATGTTAAACTTTTAAATTGCATTAAAAATATTACAAAAAACGAACCTTGACCTCCGTCAAATTCAACTTTATGCAGTTATATATATATATATATATATATATATATATATATATATATATATATATATATATATATATATATATATATAAAACAGTGACGAATCCTCAAAAGTCAGGATCGGTACTCATTTCGTGGTTCTTAATCTGGGTCTTACTATGATGGCAATTTTTAAATATAAATTTGATAAGAAACTTAGTCAGTGCCATCGGCTAGATACTTTTTGAATCAGCAATAAATAAAAAAAAAATTGGTACGAGTAAAAACATTTTTTGGTACGAGTAAAAACATTTTTTGGTACGAGTAAAAACATTTTTTTGGTACGAGTAAAAACATTTTTTTGGTACGAGTAAAAACATTTTTTTGGTACGAGTAAAAACATTTTTTTGAATATTTTTTTAAACTGGTTTATTAAATACATTTTGGCTAAAGTATGGAGATACACAAATTGCTTAAGTCATTTGTGCAGCGAAATTTGAGTAAATTTAATATAAGAAAAATCTGTCGGGGGTTAGGGTTTGGTTTTATATTTATATAAATGAATCCTTATGTTTAACCAAAATTTTAGCAAAATTTTACACAACACGGTTTTGAAAAAAAAATATGCCTTTTTAGGTTTACCTACGTATATTTTGACGATATTTCCAACAGCGTTTTTGATAAAAAAATTCTGTGGTTACTTTTAAGCACTACATTCGAACAAAATTTGATCAAAATCGTTAGAGAAAATCTGATTTATAATTGTTATAATGGGTTCTTTACCAAGAAAGTGTTTAAACACGATATATTATAAAAAATTAAAAAGTATTCTCAAGTTTAATGGAAAACCTTTTTACATGGCCAGTGTCATCTTAATCGGACATTTTGTCCAACGATAAGTGCCCGCACACACACACATACACACACAACTTGTATACTGTAGAATATATATACTTCAAGATCCGTCAACAAATTATCTATAAGCCAGGATCTGGTTTTATTTTAAGTATCGGGTCTGGATCTTACCGTCATTGCCGAATGAGTAGCAGTGAAAATTATTTAAAAATTAAGATCACGTAAATTTTAAACGGTTCTTTAAAAGGCTCATTTTACCCCGTGAATCTGGCGGGGGCAGCTGAGGTGAGCAGCTGATGGGTTTAGCGATCCCACCGTGCCTCTAGCTCATACTACTCTCACTCATCTACTCAAGACGCACACACACACACACACACACAAGTCACTACTCTACATGGCTTTGCTAACTGTAAAGTGTAAAGTGTAACGTGCTTAGAACGAATGACACCGGCGATGTGGTGAATGAAACGAAGCCCTGGGAAACCTGGCGACCTCCCAGTGTACCTTAGCCTTACCCTTGCTTTCAGGGCTCCGTATGGGCGGTCTTCATTCCCTTAGTTGCTAGTGGGAACGAGAAAGAATGTAAAATAGAATGAGCGGAATCTCACTGCACAGAAACAGCTGGTCAAAGGGAACACAACCCCGTTTTTAAGGGTCAAAATAAAAGGGAAAATTGAAGGAATTAGCAGAACAAGCACCTGCAAAGACTTGGGAAGTCACCAATTAGAAGTGGGGGAGGTACCCACCTTGAATTCTCTTCACAGCTTAGACTACTGACGCTGGAAACGGCATTGTATCTGAGCATCTCGGGAATATATAAATGACGCAGTACAATAGTATATCCTACAAATTCGTTAATTCATTCTATAACCCACTTTAATATGCAAACTGTGCACAAGAAAGTTTGTGTAATATCTTTGTTTTTGTTACGACTTTATACAAGACGAACGTAACGGAAGTCGTTTTTGTTGTTAAACAGCTGTATAACAATAAAACTGATTTCCGTTAGTCAGGTCAAATTCACCCTCAGCCAATGTACGCACATCTATTACAGAATACTTGTAACCTATTTCCTATTCAAGGAAACAATAGCCTCCCGCCTGCATAACCATTTATTAAAATCAGCTGACGGTGGGACGGACTGGCGGACATCCGGTGACAACGATTCCATTATCATATCGCTAACGTCTGTATTCAGCGATCGATTTCCTTAACGTGATGCGAAAGGTGTAAAACTTAAAGAAGGTTCGATAAAAACAAGTTTATAAAAACCCAATGCTTTTGTCATTTGCAATTAATAAAAAAATATAAAATTTCAATTTTTTTGAAGTAATTAAAAATGTTTAATTTAATAAAAGAATGATCAAACTTTTTTAAATAAGAAATTCACAACAAATGTAAACAATGAAGATTAACGGTCTGTTAAAATTTAAACGCGGTGTCTCGGCTATTCTGGAACATACTTCCCATAGGCATATACAAATTGTAATCCAATTATAATTAACTAATTGAGTGATTATTTGAAATATTTATTGAATATTTTTGAATTGTGCCCTAGATTAACGGTTCACAAACGTATTTTTCATGGGAATTCGAAAAAATTATTTTACCAAAAATTCCAAAATTTACTTTGATACTAAATGTCCTATTAATATTCAAACCTGAAATTCCAAAATTTACGTTAATTTCGGGAAATGTCCTATTCAGCTTCAGGATAGAAATTCCAAAATTTACGTTGATAACCTATATGTTCTATTGAGATTCAATCCGGAAATTCCAAAATTTACGTTGATACCCTAAATGCCCTGTTCAGATTCGAGCCATAAACTCCAAAATTTACGTTGATAAACTAAATGTCCTATTCAGATTCAAGATAGAAATTCCAAAATTTACATTTATACCCGAAATGTCCTATTCAGATTCAAACCAGAAATTCCAAAATTCACGTTGATACCCTAAATGTCATATTCAGATTCTTACCACAAATTCCAAAATTTACGTTGATACCCTAAATGTCATATTCAGATTCTAACCAGAAATTCCAAAATTTATGTTGATACCCTAAATGTCATATTCAGATTCTTACCACAAATTCCAAAATTTACGTTGATACCCTAAATGTCATATTCAGATTCTAGCCCGAAATTCCAAATTTACATTGATACCCTAAATGAAATTCAGATTCAAGCCCAGAATTGCAAAATTTACGTTGATACCCTAAATGTCATATTCAGATTCTTACCACAAATTCCAAAATTTACGTTGATACCCTATATGTCATATTCAGATTCTAGCCAGAAATTCCAAATTTACGTTGATACCCTAAATGAAATTCAGATTCAATCCCAGAATTCCAAAATTTACGTTGATACCCTAAATGTCATATTCAGATTCTAGCCAGAAATTCCAAATTTACGTTGATACCCTAAATGAAATTCAAGCCCAGAATTCCAATATTTACGTTAATACTCTAAATATTCAGATTAAAGCCAGAAATTCCAAAATGTACTGAATTTTTCCCTTTAACGGTTCAGAAACACTAAGTTATTCGTTTCCTGTGGCATGTTCGGATTCAGTGCAAAATTTCCTCTTAAGTTTGAAAATCTTTTTTTTGAAAATTTTCATCTCCTGTAATTTGCCTCTGCCGTCATTTTGTTATCAACAATAGGGTTCTATTTCGAGCAGTTTTGGTTTGCGCTGCTACCGATACATTTTAAACCAATCGGTTGATCCTTTCTCTAGTTATCGTGCTTACAAATTTCTTGACAGACGTAATTTTGAAAGTTGTTTGGAAATAAGTCCTGAGCGTGTGTATAAATGTTTAACGACTTTGTTATTTTGGCTAATAAAAACAACATGTTTCTTTACTCTTCCTTGCCTACGAAGATTATAACGTTCTGTTGTGTGATTACATTTAAAAGGTTATAGCTGATAGGGAC